>JACSYO010000364.1:105000-335000 GCA_016806645.1 Ophiodon elongatus
TTCTGTAAGTTTCCGACTAAAAACTAGTCATTTTATCATCAATTCATCCTTTTTTGAAGGACAGTTTTAGTTTTTTGTCATTTTAATTGAAAACAAGATATTAAACTAAATTGAGATAGAAACCAGAACAGCATGCTCAATGTTGGCTGCGCTGAGCATGATAAATCATCTGTGTTCACATGAGAATCTTTACGAGAAAAGAGTTTGTGGGATGAATCATCTGCAGCAACAGGATGTTGGCGTCATACCACAGGAAAAATAAATCTATTGGATGTCAAGTAGAGAGGAAATTTTCCAAATCTGGTCATACAACATGAGCTCACAGTTAAAAAAAGAGACTGGATTGCGTAATGTGATTGCATAACCCTGAGCAGGAGGGTGACGTAGTGACCGTGGTGGTTGTTTCTGCAGCAGGCGGGCAGCGAGGGTGAGCTGAGCCAGGCCGACGCTCTGGGCTCGGCCGGCAGCAGCAGCACGCTGGCGTCCTCCGTCATCGAGGTGGAGGCCGAGAGGACCGACCCCGGCCGGAGGCCACAGCTGAGACCAAACCGAGAGGAGGAGGTACATCACTGTGACGGGACTTTAGATAGATTTGATTACCTCTTTACGTATCAGCATCAGGAGGCAACCTCTGGTTCTTTAAAGTGAAGTCAAAGCTTCATGTGTTAAAGCTGCATTCTCTCTCCTGACCACCAGGGGGTGACTCCTCTGGTTGTATAGAAGTCAAAGCTTCATGTGTTAAAGCTGCATTCTCTCTCCTGACCACCAGGGGGTGACTCCTCTGGTTGTATAGAAGTCAAAGCTTCATGTGTTAAAGCTGCATTCTCTCTCCTGACCACCAGGGGGCGACTCCTCTGGTTGTATAGAAGTCTATAGAAAATAACTACTTCTCTTTTGATTTATTCCCTCAGTAAACATTGTAAACATGAGTTTATGTCTCAATCTCTAGTTTCAAGTCTTCTTCAATACAGCATGATGTTCATTTAGTAAATTATGGTCCATTTAGAGTCAAACAGACCATAAAGCAGGGGATGCTTTAGGGGCGGGGCTACAAGGTGATTGACAGGTCTCTACGTCACTCCTCCTCAGTCCACATATGATCACTTCCTGTTTACTGGTTGCACAAAAAACAAGATGACGACGGCCAAAATGTAGAACTCGAGGCTTCAAAACATCCACAAACCAACGACTACGTCCACTTCTTATATTCAGTCTGTGATCAGCATCAAACTAGGCTGGCATACAGAGATGTACGTTTGAAAATGGAACAAACTGTATCGGAAATGTAATGTATTTTTTAACGGAAATTGTAAAACAATAAAATACTTTGACCTAATCCATTTGGATTGTATTTGGAGGATATAAAACATCCTATTGAATCCAAATGTGTTCTTTTCCATTCTGTTCTGAATGAGGAGGAAGAGGATGAAGAGGAGTTGACCCCCTTCAGCCCTCCTCCCACGCTGTCCATCACCGAAGAGATCCTGGAGTTCATCAACCAGAGCCGAGCCAGAGAGGGACTCAGCGCCATCCACACTGACACCACGGTCAGAAAACACTTTATTCTACTCAAATATGCTGTCAACTAGATTTTACCACCTGATTCACCACTATCACATTTAATCTACTGTAATCTACTATAATCTACAGTATTCTACTGTAATCTACTGTATTCTACAGTAATCTACTGTTATCTACTGTAATCTACTGCACCAAATGTAGTTTATCAGTCAGAGCAGAGTTAGACAAACAAACCGTTCAAAGCTTAAAACACCAAAATATAAAAGTTTTATACAAAATGAACAAACTGACTATTTCACCAGTAGTGGGACTAAAAATTTAACATCTGTTCTGAAAGCATCGGTTCAAATATAGGTTTATTACATTTGGGGTTCGTCATCTGGGGAGCATGAATGGGCCCAGAAGATTTACTGAAATATCTTGTTCGATGGTGATATTTCTTGTATGTAAGTTCCTGATGATATGTACTTCAGGGGGACACCAAAACCATTAGGGTACTCGGGTACTGGACCATGGATTGTCCAGTAATTGATGTCCAACTAACCCACACATCTTAATAAACTGTGTTTTCTTATTCTGGCGCATTGTTGAAGCTATGCCACACTTTTATTGACTTGAGTAATTAATCCCAACATGATTTTTTACATATTTGTATCCGTAATTTTGGCCCCAAAAAGGTCTGTTTGTACAACTCCTACTGCTGTTCATTAGAGATCATAGAAGAGTCATTTTCATTGTCTTACTCTTCGTTTAGGAGCATGTTCTGGATCAGCCCAAAGAGAGTCAGCCTCCATCTATCCAGACCAACTTCACCTGCCCACTGCCCCCAGCCGCCTGCCCCTCCAGTCCAGAACGAAGACCCACAATGCACCAGGAGCAGGAAACAGCAGAGACCGAGAACGACAACACCTTCCGAAGTCCGACTGATGGCCCTGGAGAGGAAAGTCTTGATCTTGAAAATGAGAGGACAACGAGTGAAGTCCAGGAAATTCAAGATGCAGCAAGTGAAGTGGAGAAGGAAGTGGAGGGGGATGAAGGGACAGGAGGAGACGTGTTAGCAAAAGAGAAAGAGGAGGAGACAACAAAGGATGAAGGAGAAGGAGAGATCATCATCCATGCATCAGATCTTCATCCCTCCATCTCAGCAGAGGAAGAAAGAATGAGTTGTCAGTCACCCGGGGAAGAGGTGATCACTGAAACCACCCCTTCCTCTCCAAATCCAGATCTCCCTCATCCCCCCACCCAGAGAGGCCAGCCCCGCACAAGAGGCTCCCACCTCACCAAGCGGGACAAGAAGATCATCGAAAAGATCAGGAGTTACTACGAGGCGGCGGCCGAGGCCGAAGAGGACGAGGCAGAGGAGGTGGAGGAGGTGGCGGAAGAGGAGGATGATGAACGAGGAGACGGCGTGTCACAGAGAAGGAGAAGCAGTTTCTCACAAATCCCATCCGGCTTGGTGAAGGAGTCGGTATCGCGCTTTGATGTGAGCGGACACCAGGGGGAGCCAGAGAGTGAGCGGTGCAAGTGTGAAACAACAGAAGGGATCGACAGAGAGACTGATCCAGAGATCTCTGGCTTTACTCAACTTTCAGCAGAGGCAGAGAATGATGTGCAGGCTGAGGAACCAATCAGCTGCTTGGATTTTGATGCGGAAGGTCAAACCTCTACCGAGATTCAGGACGAGGAGACTCCAAACCAAGTGAATCTACAGTCGAGCCCACACCGTCTTGTTGAAGAAGAGGCTGAGATTCTGGTCAAAAATGAAAAAGTCTGCAATGGACCTTCAGAAGAAGTATTGGAGGATCAGCAGACAAGTGTCGTGGCTACCAAAGAGCCCGGTGGAAATTCACATTCAGGAGAAGAACCATCTGTTACCAAAGAGTACAAGTGCACAGATGAACCAATCAAAACAAGTGCTGGAAATCCAGTTGTTATGAATGGACATGAACTGAACCCAGGTGGACTGGCAGAACCAAATGGAAGCCACAAGGTGCCGTCTACTCCTCTGCCAGCTACAGAACAATGTCCAAAAACTGAGGCCGAGACTCAAACCAAACACGGAGACGTAGAACGAACCAGCGGGAACCTTGAAGGTCTTCCCAGTCAGATAAAAGTGGGTCGATGGTCCCGCCACTCCAGGATTGTCACCGCCAACCGGGTCTTGTTTGAGGGCATGGGGTCGGACGTAGCTGGTATTGGGTTATTTGAGACCGGCCCCGTGGTGGACCCCATGCTGATGGAAAACTCAGAGCGCATTCTGAGCAAGGTCCAAACAATGGCCCGCATGTACAGCGCCAAAGCCAGCACCATGAAGGTCCCACTGCATCAGAAACGGGCCAGCAATGCATGGAACCAATCATGGGGCTCAGGTAGACTGTCTGGAAACTCAACTCAGACACAAACTGAAGGCCATTTGATTCAATCTCCAACTCAAATACAGAACCCGACTAAGTACCGGCAGCAAGCACAATACCAAAAAGAAGTCAGTCAATCCGAGACCCACTCAGAAACCAAATATGGGACTCAAACTCTCTCCGAGACCAAAGTTCAGAGACAAACCGTGACCAGGCAGGAATCGCAAATCCAAACTAAAAACCAGATGTGGAGTCAGACACATTACCAAAGCCAGAACCCGACCAAGACTTACAGCCTGCACCAGACCCAAACCACAAGCCAAGAGGACCAAACGATCCAGGAGGAGAGGACGATAACGAGAACAGACCTGACAAACGGTACGTCTTCTCAGACACAATTACTTGATTCTTGTATATTCACAAGAGAACTGTTACCACAAGATAATTGTTACCACATGATAACTGTTATCACAAGATAACTGGCCACCATTAAAACCCATAAGCTTAGATTATGGTCGCTGTAGTGAAGCCAAAGCGACCACAACTATCATGTAATCATGATCACATGATAGTTAGTTGGAATGCTGTTAAGTATTCCGACTAAGAAACCGTTCAGCTATCAAAATGTTCAGCTCTTTCAGGAGAGGGGAGCTATGACCTTTCATATTTATAACTTTTCAACTTTTTGATTTATTAAGCTTTTTATGATTTTTATTTTGAATGTGATCCTATGGAGAAAATCTTCAAACTTCTTCAACTTTAAAAGCTTACAAGTTCTGCATACTTTCAGCTACAAACACCATTTTAGCTTTTAAATGTTGACAAAACCTTCAAGTATTACTATGATTCAGCTTTTTGATATCTTTTATACTTTTTGAACCGTAAGCATTTATATTTTATGCTTTTTTCAGACCTTTTCTGACTTTATAATGGGTGTGTATTGCGCTGCTCAGAGTGCGTGATGTCATCACAGAGTGAGGAGGTGCTTCAGTTTCTTGTGAAAAAAATATTTAAATTTCTAATTTCAAGTCTTCTTCAATACGGCATGATGTTCATTTAGTAAATTATGGTCCATTTAGAGTCAAACAGACCAGAAAGAGGGGATGCTTTAGAGCGGGGCTACAGGGTGATTGACAGTCCATAATAGGACCTCCTCAGTCCTAATATGGTCACTTCCTGTTCACTGGTTGCAAAAAAAACAAGATGGCTACGACCAGAACGGCAAACTTGAGGCTTCAAATGTCCACAAACCAATGGGTGACGTCACGACGACTACGTCCACTTCTTATAAACAGATTATGATTTACAGTAAATTATAATCCCATTGTGGAGGTTGGTTTATTGAGTTTTGACGGTTACACTCGTCGTCTTTTTGCTTCTTTACAGTTCACTTTATAATAATGCAACGAACAGCTTGTTGAGTATTGGTGGAGGTTCACTTTACGGTGTCCCGAAAACCAACGAAGCTTTACCACCAAGCCGCTACATGGCTAACAGCTCATTTCTTTATGGTCATTTATCTTCCATCACTGAGGTTTTCGCTCTCTGTGGTTGTCTTCTAGATTCGGTGACGGGCCCCTGTGAGCCTCTGCTGTTCAAAGAGCAGCCGGCGTGTCACCACCAGACCAACGGAGTCACGCTGTCCAGACCCAGAGACTTCATCTCGGCCTTGGCCAAAGAAAGAGACCAGAGATCAAGTGACGGCTTCCAGACCTCCAGCTCTCCTGTGGAGGATCCACCCAGCTGCGACCGCGGGTTCACCTCATCCGGCCGTCACGTCAGAACTCAACCTGAGGACCAGAGCCCGCTGACGTCACCCCTGAACCCGGATTGTAGAGTCACAGAGTTCAGGGACCTCTGTGACTCTTCCACAGGGGGCCGAGAAGCCCTGAATCCAAACGGGGAGATTTATTCAGGAAGTGAGGAGAGAGAGAAAAGAGAGAGGTGAGTGGTTGTATTTACGGGTGTAACCGACCGTTGATTTGTAAAAGTAGTAAGTAAAAGTAAAAGCAGGAACAGAAACGTTCTGTATTTGAAGTGTTTCATAAAGGTGCAATGACTTCTTGACCTCTGTGGGCCGCTGTAAACAATTGTCAAGTCAAACAGGTTTTCTTTGTTGGATAAAAAGAGATAAAGGACTAAAAGAGATGGGAAATAATTGTAAATTAAGTAATGAGTGAAGCAATTGGATTTTCCACATAATAACTTTAATATTAACATTACTGAGTATTCAGAAAGGTAATGGGGCGGAGCCACTGAAACCATGGCCAAATAAGCAGAGACACAGTGGCGCGAGGTTTTTGCTTTAGACCAGGTCTGGAACCGGACAAACGCCGCACAGATCGAGGGTTCGATCAAGATCGGCAGTAAACTGCGAAAGGACTGACTCTACAAAGTCCGGAGAGGCAGCCGGTAAGAGCGGTGAGGCAGCCGGTAAGAGCGGTGAGGCAGCCGGTAAGAGCGGTGAACTTTCTAAGGAATAAGCGCTTTGTATTTAAAGATCACTGACGCCACCAGTTCGGGGAGCGCGAGCATTGGCTTGACGTCACGGAGAGATGCGCAGCCCATTTGAGTGTGGCGATAATTGATTGATTGTTGAATAAATATCAGTGTTTGTTTATAGTTAATTGTTGTTTAGAATGTTTAGATCAGAGTAAATGGCACTGGTGCATTATCACTCAGGCTGTTGTTCAATTAACTTATATATTGAGTATTTGGTTTTTTTTCTCTGTTTTTCTGTTTAAAGGTTTTTTCACCTTAAAGGCTTAAATGCCTGAAATGGCTTAAATAACTTAAATGGCTGAAATGTCTGGAATGGATATGCTAACCCCTACCGAATAAAAGGAGGAAAAGGAAAGTTGTTTGGTCATTTGAGTGAAATCCAGTTTAAATATCCGGGTAGATGAATCAATCCCTATGTTTTAAAATGAAACTTGACAACAATCGTAGAGTGTTTGAGTCTCTGGCAGACATGTTGAGTCCTCTATGAACCCTTACCGTAAGTCAGCATTAGATGCCAACTATGCCCAAGGGAATTACCCACAGATCAAAGCAATGTGTTTCAACACGCCGTTTCTAATGGAAGCACGGAGCCCTAAAATAAACAGAGAGGAGGACATGTGGGTGTTCAGCATGAAGGATTAAAAATGGGACATGAAAACACATGAGATCAGAGGAATGCAAGCAGATATTATTTATGTTAAAAATATTTATTCATCAAACATTTCGTTATGTTATTGAAGCTGTTTTTGACAAAAACTAGTAAATATATTATTTTAATGATGTCAAATCTCGTGAGGAAACGAGCCTGGAAGACGTTTGAGGGTTTGAGGGTTTGATGGTTCAGGTTTTGAGGGTTTAGGTTTTGAGGGTTTGATGGTTCAGGTTTTGAGGGTTTAGGGTTTAGGGTTTGAGGGTTCAGGGTTTGAGGCACACTTCCTGTTTCCTGGAGAGATAATTCTACCTCGTTTCCTCTAAACATGTCGTAGGAGATTATTTTCATTAAAGGTTGTTTCATAGTATATTTGCTCAGTTGACTGGTCTCCCTTAATTTCTAAAATCAGTACTTTATAACTCAGATACATTTTTCAACAACCACTTAGATACCAACTAAGCATTTAGCAAAACATCTTCATACCTCAATAATCATGGAGGTACATTTGGTTGAATATGGTTGAAAAAAAGTTTTTTGAACCAGAGATTAGGGAATTTAATTTAATTTAATTTGTATAAACTAAAATCACAAATTTCTCTCACAGGGCTTTACAATCTGTCCAACATAATAATAATAATAATAATAATAATAATAATAACTTTAGCACCTTTAAAAACAGAGTTTACAAAGTACAAAACAGAATAATAGATAACATAAAAACAATCGTTACAATAAAAATAAACTAAGAAAGAAAACAGAGAAAGAAAATATTTGAGTAAAATAAGACGATAAGCCGGTGTGTAGAAAATAGGTTTTAAGAAGTGATTTAAAAGAGACCAAAAAAACTTTAACACGGGAAAAAAAATATCTTTTACTGAGCAAATCTTTACTCAAGAGAGAACCAAACGTTTTGTGACAAAATGTAAAGTAAAGAGTTTTTAAGGAACCAGCAACCATCAGAAGAAACTACAGATTTCAGCGTTACATAAAGTTTTCATCTGTGTGTTAAAACTCGGTGGTAACGAGACCTCGGCTTCCTCCAGAGGAGAGACAAGGGCTCTGGATCACATCCCTCCGAACGGGGATTCTTCTGTGTTTTGCAGTTTGAATAATGGAAACTGGGTATTAGTGTGCTTTTAAAATACATTTTAGTGACAATAGCAGGTGATCAATAAGTTGTGATCCATCAATAACCTTCATGTTCATCTTCACGTGAGCTTTTCACAGCAGGAACCGTCTCCTTCAGTCTTGACTTGAACCCTAAAGACTCTCTGGTTCTCCTCCCGGTCGTCTGCAGGTCGGAGCCGAGTGACGAACGCTCTGGTTCCTCAGCATCTACGGACGCCATCAGCCGGCCAGCCGACAGCAAAGCACCCTGGGAGTTCTCCAGAGAAGACCTGCAGGACTCACAACGAGATGAACCAGAATGCAACAGTTCCTCTGGACAGACGTGCAACAGAGATGTGTTGAGCGTAGACGGAGAGGCCTCCAGGGGAGAGCTGGTGCCGATGGCGGAGTCCACATCCACACAGAGTCCGGACCCGGACCCGGGCCCGGCGTCAGACCGGCCCCCAAGGGAAACACCCGTCGGGCCCCCGAACGAGGCCTCACAAGGCTCCTCGTCACAGACCAGGATGCTTCTGCTCGGCTCATCGGTGATCTTCACAGAGGAGACGTCTTACTGCGCCTCCTCCGGAGGACTGGGACACCTGAGTCGGCACGCGACCTTTGACCCCTCACAGGTTTCCGGTCACGCGGTCACAGAGGCCGCGGAGGATCACGGGGCGAGAGCATTGAGTCCGTGGGCGTCAGTTCACAACTCACATCCTGTCGACTGTCTGCCGACGTTCACCAGCCGGAGGCCGCAGGACCTCCCAGCTGCCCCGGGACGGGCTCTGTCTAACACCTGGTATGTCTGAGGCCCATTACACTGACTTTCCAAAGGAAACTGGTTGTAAATATTTCAACGATACGAGTCCCAGATGATCAATATCTCCCACAATTTATTTATTCAGATTTATTCTTTATTCTTTCCACATATATTACTAATATTTCCCATGCATTATTCTTAATAATTTACACAATCTTTTCACTAATAATCTTAGGACTCTGTTGGGGATATTTTTCTGACATTTTTCCCTATTTATTTATTATTTAATGCTCCAGGTTTTACTCATTTAGAACCAGTTCCTCTTGAGAACCGGGTTTCGGGAAGGAGGTCACTAGAAGCCACTTCCTAACAGATGTTTACTATCAGAGGATGGGAAGCAGATGTTTACAGAATCTCCTCAGTTGATTTAAACCTGACCCTGAACCCTAAGAACAAAGATCAACCTCAACCAGACAAGTGTTTTCAATCTCAGCACCACACAGAACACAGATTTTATCATCTTTATAAACTTCACATTTCATGTCCTTGACTTGAGATAATAAATCTGAGAGTTAATCGGTTTTATGATAAAAACATATCAAGTTTAAAGAATCTGCCCGAAGGCTCCTCAGAACTCTTCACATTTTTCATGCTCGAGAACAATGATTCAATTATGTTTCCGCGGTTTGTTATTGTTGGGTAAGTCATCTTCATCCCTCGGGAGCTTTTTAGTTACAATTGAACTGTTTATAGAAACAGTTAATAGCTCTCCTCCTGCTGGTTCTCCGTTAGCGGTGCTGCTAATGTTACTAGCTCTCCTCCTGCTGGTTCTCCGTTAGCGGTGCTGCTAACGTTACTAGCTCTCCTCCTGCTGGTTCTCCGTTAGCGGTGCTGCTAACGTTACTAGCTCTCCTCCTGCTGGTTCTCCGTTAGCTGTGCTGCTAACGTTACTAGCTCTCCTCCTGTTGGTTAGCGGAGCTCATAGGGGCCCAGCAGAGACGACATAAAACCATTTATTCCTTAAAAGGTTTGGGAGAGTTTTTAGTCTGAATCAGGGGTCTGAGGTCAGAGTACAGAGAATGTTGGCCAGATGTTAACACAATATTCACTCTTGTTTGAAAAAAAGACCCGGTTTGGGAGTTCAGTCCCCTGTCTCCATTTCCGCTTTCCCCCTCCACAACAAAATGATTCCTCTCATTTGGGGAACAAACCTCGACCACATTTATGAGGAGCAGGTTCCACAAACCACGAGGCCCCGCATTAGAATTATTCATTTACAGTTCCCACCTTTTACTTGTCTAATTCCCACATAGTTCTCAGCTTTTTCCCATTAAGAGATTACATTGCATCTAATCTTTCCTCCTCTTGGGTCTGGAACCAAATACCAAAGTTCTGCAACTTTGACATTGACTACAGGAACCAATCCAGCCGCGATGGTTTATGCTTGCTCTCTTTCCTGCTGTCCAACCGTCAACTGCAGCTTAATCCTGGACCACCATGGATCCAGGTCTCTGGGAAGACGTTGATCCAACAAAAATCTACATCTGTCTTGTATTTATTTTATCTTAACTGAAGTGGTGAAAACGGCAAGAGAATCTTTTTGTTACGAAAAGTAAATAAGGCAGAATTTGTGGAGAGTTTTTTAAGGAACCAGCAACCAGCAGAGGAACTTCTGCTTAACATACCGACGCTCTGATTCCAGCGTTACATGAAGGCTCGGCTTCTTCTAGTGGCCGTCCAATAAGAGGAGAGATGACGTCCTGCTTTAATCCAGGTTCTCATTAAAGACACCGGATCACGTTAAGGTCCACAAACAGACGTGAAGACAGACTCACTTCACGTAACCTGGCTGGACGCGCCTTTTCGTTGTCACAGTTGTGAATGAATGTTTTGCGGTTTGAATAATGAAAACTGGCCGTTAGTGTGCTTTTAAAAGACATTTTAGGGACAATAGCAAGTGACAAATAATTGTCATAGGATTTTGGAGACCTCCAATCAAGGTATTTCGCACACTGGTTCCAGGTGGATCCAGGTCTCCGTAAAGATGTGGGCTCGACAGTCACCAACCTTTACACCTGAAGTCTTATTTCTTATTTTCCTGCAACCAAACACCAGGAGCACGCTGGGTACTGGAGTAGCCTCAGGTCCTAGCTGGGTTAGCTTAGCTTCCATCTCGGCTTTCCTCTCTGGGGCATTTGGTCCGGCAGGTCTGGCTAGGTGGTCGTCTCAAGATCTACCGTCCGATGTTGTTTTAATGTTTTCTGTTATAAGTGCTCCAGTAATGAACATCGAGCATGTTCATGCACCGCCGTTAACTTTGATACCATTCTAATAATCTGTGCTTCTCTGTCGGTTCCAGGGAGTCAGACCACCAGGACTCTCGATCCCCCGCCAGCCTCCCTTCAGGCGGCCGCCCATCTTCCAGACCTCCGTTCGAGAACCTAGCGGAGAGACCGTCCCCAGCCGTTGCCCCCCCTGCACAGGACGCAGACCCCTCAGCCTTCAGACCCAGGCTCATGCACCGCTCCCCCTCCCCTGTTAGAGCCCTCCCTCCATCCTCCTCCTCCTCCTCCTCCTCTGTCCGAGCACCTCCCTGCTCCTCACCGTTCAGCGTTGTTCCAGCATCTTCTCCCACCCCTGCGTATACTGAAGACACCTCCCTGAACACCGTCTCCAGGGCTCTTCCCTGTTTCTCTCCCACTCCCTTTCCTGGGAGGGGATCTTCCTCTTCCTCTGGGTGGTCTTCATCCATGCGAGCAGGTCCTCCGTCCTCCCCTACACCGTCATCCTCTTTGCGCTCCTCCCCCGTTGCTTCTTCCTCTGCCTTCACCAGATCCTTAGCCGCCTCCTGTATTAGCCAGTCCATCAGTCAGAGCATGGCGAAGAAGAACAATGCCATGCAACAAGCCCCACCCACAAACCAAAGCCCCTCCTCCACGCCTTCCTTACCGTCCTCTCATCTGCGTCGGCGCTCCCCTTCACCTAAACTTCCTCCCGGTCAGCAGGGCTCCAGCACGCCTGCGTACGCCCAGCTAGGGTGCACCAAAGACGGGTACCAACATCCACGGGGTCCCCTGTCCTCCCTCTGGTCCTCCTGTCCTTCTCCATCTCTCATGCCGTCACCTCCTCCTTCTCTTTCCCAACGCTCCCCTTCCCCGTCCATGACCCATCATCAGCCTTCTTCTCCTTCCCCTCGTCCCTCGTTCCTCCACTCCAAGAGCGACTCGAACGCAAACAACAACAACAACAACAGCAACGTTAGCTTAGCTGCTACAAACACGGCAATTGGCAATAAGCCGCTAGCTAACGGGAGCACCAACGCCACGGTGATCCCACAAACCCCGGATTCTCTCTGGTCCGCGTCACACAATCGCGTGGCTCGGCCTTTCTCTGCATCCGAACCCAGCTCACGAGTTCAGTCCCCATCGTCTCTCTCTCCGACCCCAGCCTCTTTTACCCGCCTTTGCTCCCCACCTCCTCAACATAATTACACCTCCCCCATGGCGAACAAGCCTCCCCACCCTCGGAGCACTCGGGCAGGGGGTGCGAGTTCCCACAACCCGCTCGGCCTCACTTTGGAGCTACCCAGGTCAGCGTTTGGGCAGTCTTCCTCGTGTCTAAGCCCTCGGATCCTCTCCCCGCCTCCTATCGGCGTGCCAGTGAATGTTTGGACCAATAATGTCGCAGCACCTCAACCTAGAAACCCCAAATATCCCTCCTCTCCCTCTCCTTCCTTTTCTTCCTCACGGGGCTCGCCAACACTGGAGCACGCCTCTTTCCCCACTTCCTCTTTGGTCCCCTTCCAAACCCTCCGAAGGTCTCACTCCTCCAACATGGCGGACCGACCCCCAAGCCCCGCCAGGAGCAACCCCAGCGGAGCGCGCCGCTCCTGGGCGGACAACAGCAGCCGCAGGTCCCTCGGCTTCGGCAGTAGTGGCCAAGGAGTCTTCGACCAGCAGCAGTCGTGTCCGACCAGTCCGAGGAGCGGGTGGTCCTCGTACGGCAGCTCACCGTCCTGCCTCAGCCCTCGAGCCGGGCTTCGATCCCCACTCCTCTCGCCCAGCAGGCTCACCCCGGGGACGGGCATCCTCGGTGGGCAGCATTTCACCAGTGTGCCTTGGCCGGATGTACGAGAGCTTTCAAACAAATATAGCGGGAGCGATGGCCTTGATGCTACATCCACCACCACCACCTCCTCCTCCTCTCCTCCTCCCCCTCTCTCCTCTCTCTCCCACACTCTCCTCTCCTCTCCGGGGTCATCAGACAGCCAGGCTGAGTGGGGGGACCCGGAGATACCGGAGGGTAATTGTCGTAGCCAGCTGATCTGCGCCTATGTTGCCCGACCCTCCTCCTCATGCATGCTTCGCTCCACCTCCCCTCCACCTCCCTCCTACCAGCACCACCACTACCAATCCTCAACGCCTCCCGCACCCTCAATCCCTTCCCCGTTGCCCCCGAGCGCATCGCCGCTACCCTTTGACCTTTCATCTCCGACCAAACAGGGGAACCAGAAGACCAGCTACGCCACCACGGTCAACCTCCAGATCGCTGGAAGTGGCCGAATAACCTCCTTCAGCACTGCCCAAGTTAGCCTGACCCAAACCCTGCAGGGTGGAGCCGGAGCCGGGGCCCCGGGACCGGGACCGGGACCGGGCCAGTCCACGAGGAGAATAAGCATCAATGGACTTTCACACATTCCTTCGACTCTTTCCCAGAACTGTAACAGGATGTGAAAGAAAGAGATGAGCCGTTTTCTTTCGTGGCATTACGAGACAAGAAAAACAGAAAAAGGGAATAAAAAAAAGGAAAAAGAGTAGAAGTCGTTTCAGAGATTTTCCCTCTAACTTTATGAGTTCACCACGGTGAAAATGATCTTCCTCACATAGCAAAGCAAGAAGAATAAATCCACATAAAGGACATAATGAATGTTGTCAACCCTGATGGACACGACTACGTTTACATGCACCAAAGATTCTGTTTTAGACAATATTCCTCATAATCTGTTTACATGTCGGATGAAAATGAATATTCCATCAATATCCTAGTTTACATGCAGCTGTTTAGAATTATATTAACGTAAAACGACCTCATGCTTCTTCATCATCATCTTCATCCTCAGTGAATCCCACGTGGACGTCGTTCTCTGGCTCGATGTCCTCACACATCCTTCTTTAGGTCTAAAGAGGTCAAAGTGTGACATCAGGAGCTAATAGATGTTTTCTCAGCGTGTTCCAGAGGTTCCAGGACTTGTTGGCCCGTGTGGACTCAGACTCCCTCTTTCATTCCTTCAGACAGCTTCTCTAGAAGTTATATATATGCTTATATATATATATATGTAATCTGTTGATATCAAGTCCTTCATGATGTTTCTTCTCCTCTTCTGGACATGCATCTCTACTCCAGCTCTACTGACTGTTGGTTGGTTGAGCTGCTGGTGAACAGGAGAGAGACTCATGTAGTGAATGAGCTTCATGTCCAGAAGAAGATGCTGGAAGCTGAAGGATGGACACACATCACACATGAGAACGTCTCTACGTCATCCATTCACTAGAAGAACTCCAGATACAAACACAATATCATGTTTACATGAGCCACATCTAATGCAGATTATTGTCATATTGGGAGCAATAGTGGAATGTGAGTGAGCATGTAAACGTAGTCGGATATTCCTCGGATGCGTTTGGGGGTCAGATATCATTATAGACTTCCCATGAAATCTTCTGGAAAAGCTCGTTGCCCCAGAATCGAACACACAACTTTTTCAAGAATGGAAATCCGACCTGCGCACGGCTCGTATTTCTCAATCTGGATTGATGACTCTGAACGGGATCGCTTTGAAAGATCCTAAAATTGTAAAAAGAAATGATTCTCAGCTGTGATCTGATGGATTTATGGATGTGGGCGTCGAACAGATTCGATTTCCCTCCGATTTCACTTGTTCATTATTCCGTTTACTATCTGAACCGCTCTGGATTTTTAATAGATAATAAATCTGTAACTTTTAGCATTTAACGAGCTGGAGAACGTCCTTCTTTTTCTCTTGTTAATCCTGCGAACAGACACGTTAAAGCTCAAGCGTTAAACCGCCGCTGGATGCAACCACAGCTACTTAATGTATTATTGTTTTTGTTTGTTGTTTTTTATATTTTTCTTTTCATATTCTGTTGAACGAACATCGTGTCGGGCTTTCTGAAGCCGGTGTTTTAAACTGTGGTGATTAATAATCTTTATCGTTTTAACTATTTTATCATTCTTTTATTTGGTTGTTTATTTATGAAGTTAGTCTGATATTCGTTGGCACTTATTATCCTTAAAGTAATGTGCGTGTTTTGCACAGAGTCCTCAGCTCTTGGCTTCGTGCATCGAGTGAGTCGTGACGCGTCGGGTAACTTCTCCTTTGACTTCAGACCACGCGAGTATCTGTGTTTTCTATTGTTACACATTGATTTATTGATTTATTCTCTCTATTGTTGTCGGCGCTCCGCAGAAACCTTTCAGCTCGAGCTTCTCTGGGTTTAACGGAAAGTTAATCAGGCGGAAAATGTTGCATGAACTCGTTACAGGGTGAAAGTTTCATTTGATATCAATACTCAGATTTTCAAAAAAGTCCCCAAAAAAAGGAGAAAATAATCTTTAAAATGATTTACATTTACTTTTCATACAGATTTAGTTTCCTGGTGAAAGAAAACAGTTATAAAATACTTCTATGGAGAAAATTAAGGTGGACATTTTTTAATTCGTGATGAAGATGGAAATTATATTTTCAAAACTTAAATACAATTTTTTCAAATTATTATTTTTATTATTTACAATCACATTTTCCTCCTGATTCTGTAAATTCAACAAAAAGATAAAGGAGAGTTTCTGCCGGGGCGCCGATGACAAACTGGAGAGAACAAAATGTTTATTTTTTTGAACTGGTGAAAAGGGAAATATGAACTAAATCTTCATCCAGTAACCCTCATAGAGTGAGATGTTTGGAAAATAAAAATATGTGGTGCAAAAACCAAACAACATGTGCTTTTTATTTTACTCTAAACTGAACGTTTATTGGTTTGTTGCATTACAGCCTGAATTTAAAATGGATTATTATTCTATTTTATGGAATGGACCAACACAAAATAAATAAAAAATGGCAAAAGTGGAAAAACCAACTTGTTTTTGAAAATTCTAAAAAGCCATATGTTCATATGTATAATCACCAAATAACCTTCAGATGTCACATACTTAGTTAAATAAAATCCGGCTGTGTGCAAAGCAGGAAGGACTTTAATCAAAGAGACAACAAAGAGACCATGAAGTTTCTGTTTCTGAGTTTCTGTAACACTTTAAATTATGAACTCCACACAGATGAGCTTTATGGGAGACCAGCAAGAAATAAAGAGAGACCCTGCTGCCTCTTCTGGTCCGTGAGTGTTTAGTGTTGGAACTTTAGATTGCAAACTTTATTTACAAGGTTATTTTATTGTCACTGAACATCAGGGTTGTTCAACGAAATGCAGATTATTGCTCCGTTTTACGACATAATAAAAAACACAAAGAAACTATATGATACGTGGAAGGTGGAGGAGGAGTTAAGGAGTTAAGGAGTCTGTTGGTGAGGACGAAGGACGCATGTGAGACGTTAAGAGGCTGCTTTGATTGCACGGACTGTGTTTCAAGAGGATGACAATGATCTGGACAGTATCTCTGACAAAGTCACCAGTTATATTAATTACTGTGTGGAGTCTATCATTCCCTGTAAACAAATAAAAACGTTCCCTAATAACAGGGTAAGCGTAAATATAAGGAAAGAATTGAAGGACAGATGTCCAATAGAAACACTAGGGGCCTTTGGAACGGCATGAAATCTATTACTGGTTATGGGACCAGTAATCCCAGGTTCCCTGGTGCTGGCATCAAAGTAAATGAAGACAATTAGTTCAATTCAATTCAATTTATTTTGTATTGCCCAAAATCACAAATTGCAAATTCTCCTCAGAGGGCTTTACAATCTGTACACATACGACATCCTCTGATCCAGGACCTCTCATCAGTTCAGGAAAAACTCCCCTAAAAAAATAGAAAAAGGGGAGAAACCTTCAGGAGAGCAAAAGAGGAGGATCCTCTATCAGGATGGACAGAGTACAATAGATGTCATGTGTACAGAATGAACAGCATAACAGTTACAACACATTCAATGAATATGATAGAAATGATTCATATAATGAGAGCACAGTAGAAAACGAGACAAGAGTCAACAGCAACAGCAGAATAAGCTGTTTGGCAGAAAAGATTTAGCACATTTGTTTTGGGCGCACCCCACATACTCCGCTGTGCTGCTCATTCCACTAATGCATGTTCCTTAGAAATGGGGCTCCGTTTAAAAGGGAAATAAACAGGCTTTCCAATGGTATTGCCAAGAAGCATTGTTACAACAGAGACATAGTCTACCAAACACAAATTTCCTAACTTTTTGTTTGATGTTTATATATCCATCCCTGCAACTGACTTTGATGCCTCTTCTAAATGTGTGTTTGTATCCTACTATAAAAGTTTCCTCTGTGCATGTACATGCTTGTTTGTGCGCGCGTTCTTCATTTGCATGCGTGTCTGTGTCTTCTGACTCAGTCTTTGTGCTCTTGGTAGCAGCTTGCTTCCCTTCATGATTGGCTTGTCGGACAATTTCAGTGACACAGGCCCAAAGGAGATATTGCCTGCACATCCCTGCCGGCAGCGACAGCCAAGTTGCCTATTAGAATGGAGTTTCCCCAGTTTGGTGAATCAAGAGGTTCCACGGATGTCACAGACTTCATTGAGCAGTGCGAGAATTTTCTCGTCCTCAGACCCTTGAGTGACCTTGAACTCTTAGGCACGCTCAATGCGGTCCTAAAGGGGCCAGCACGGAGCTGGTGGTTAGCTGCCCGCAGCAAAATATGTAATTGGGGGAAGTTCAAAAGTGCTTTCCTTGAAGCTTTCCTGCCCACAGACTATCAGTCTGAGATTTAGGAGCAACTGCGCACAAATGTGCAGGCACCCACCCAGTGCCTGAGGGACTTTGCCTATGACCATCGTGCGCTCTGCCTGAAATGGAGACCCAAGATGTCAGAGGAAGAGATGGTGCGGCGAATCCTCAGGGCCTGTAACCCGAGGTTGGCAAGTGGCCTACGCGGCATTGTCACCACAGTTGACCAGGTGGTGAAGGTGGGCTCCCTGATTGAAAAAGACTGGAGTAACTCCAAGGATTATTGGAATCGGGTACAACAGACCACCCCCCCAGACCGCACTGCCAGGAAACCCAACAAGAAACCTGAACATGGTCAAGGCCGTGGGCATGGCGGGGATGTAGCCTCGGTGCTGGGTGTTCCAACTCTCCTGGTGGTACCGATAGGGATCCGGGGTTTACAAGGTGATGCCGTCCTTGACTGCTGTGGAGTAGCATAAGGAAAGCGGGTGAGACACTAGGTGCGAGTGAAGTTCCTAAATTTATCATGGCCAATGGGCAAGAGAGCAAGGCAATAGGCAAAACTGCCCTGCTCCTTATTCTCCACGATGCCCCCGTAACCGTCAGCATACATGTGCTCGGGGACAACCAGCTATGCATGCCTTTACTGCTCGGGCTGGACTTCATGTGTGCAAGCCAAATCGTCTTAAAGCCACACCTGAGAAGATATGCCATGCCCGGGGGAAAAGAGTATAGGTTCTTACCCAAGACCCGTGATGCACTGAAATGGGGACATGCAGAGCCTGCAGTCAACTTTTACATGGCTGTGATGGAAGACTCCAGCATCGATCAGCCTGCAATTCCCCTGTGGGAGGCTCAACCAGAGGTGGTCAGGCCCCTGTTGCAGAAGTGGTCTACAGTGTGGACAGAGTCCACTGGGGCCACCGATGTCATAAATCATAATATCTGGACCACGGATGAGCTGCATACGTGAAGGGGCCCGGGACTTTGAAATGTTGGATCCACTGTTGATGTTACACAGCTGGTGCCCGCTGGGTGACCCCTCTGGGAAATGTTCTAGGCCTGGAGGATGGAGGAGTGTGTATGCATATGTCCGAAACATATATTTCATTGGGGTACCTGTTTATGACGTCATTTTATCCTCAAGTCTGGGGCGTAAACAACATCCATATATAAGTGATCGGGAGATCCCCGACGGTTAGAGTTCTGTTCGACTTTGGGACTCTCCGGCTCTTCATGACGCCCGTCTTGACATATGTTGCTTGTTTGTAATAAACTTCATTATACCAGCAAGAACAGTGTCCGCGGAGATTCCTTCATCATCACTCCAACATCACTGTCGCTTGAAATATACGACAAGTCCTTGCAGGGCGCCCGGTACTTTAGCTCCCTGGATCTACAGAGTGGATAATGGCAGATGGCGATGGATGTGGAGAGCAAGCAGAAGACCGCCATGATCATCCATCTCGGCCTATTCCAATTTAAGGTCATGCCGTTCGGGTTGCGAAATGCAGGCGCCACCTTCCAGAGGCTGATGGAAAGAGTCCTGGGGGAGTTGAAGGGCAAGATCTGCTTCGTCTACATAGCCGATATTATCATCTTTTCTCAGACCCGAGAGCAACAGCTGCGGGACCTCGATGCAGTGTTACACAAACCCCACCAGGCCCGTCTAACCCTCAATGTGAAAAAATGCCATCTTCTCCAGACTCAACTCACCTTCCTGGGTCATGTAGTCTCCGGCAAAGGAGTGGAAGTGGACCCCACTCGAAGGTTGATGCCATCACGGCCTACCCATCTCCCACGGATTTGAAAAGTCTCCAAAGGTTCCTGGGTTTAGTCGGCTAGTACCACAAGTTCATTCCTAGGTTGGCTGACATTGTGGCCCCACTCAATAACCTCAAGAAGAAAGGGGTGTTATGGGAGTGGACCACGCATTGTCAGGCCGCCTTTGAACAGCTTAAGGAGTTGTTGCAGGAACCATCGGTACTGGCTCAGCCGAGGCCCCACCTTGCTTTTCAAGTTCACTGTAACACTAGTGATGTAGGTCTTGGAGCCGTCCTGATGTAGGCCATGGAGGGAGACGAAAGGGTCATCGCTTTTGCGTCAAGGGCTCTCCAGGGCGCTGAATTGAGGTATTCCACCTCTGAGAATGAATGCCTGGCGGTTGTGTGGGCGGTGGAGAAGTGGCATCATTTCCTATAAGGGGAAACGTTCTATGTATTTACAGACCACAGTGCTCTGGCATGGGCATTCAACTGTCCCAAAGCATCGTCGCGGCTCACCAGATGGACTCTGCGACTTGAGGCATTCTCTTTCCATGTTCATTATAAGAAGGGTTGCTGTAACGTTGTTCCGGATGCGCTGTCCCGCACACCACCCCCACCAAAATGAACCGAAATGTTTATTTCCTAGTTTGTCAACATGGGTCCGGAAAGGCCACTCTTACGGCACATCTGCCTCACGCACGCAAGCAAAACCGGTTAATCACCAACACCGGAGCCCCGTGGTGCCTTTTGTCAAGTGTTTGTTTCCATATTTACATTTGGGTTACAACTGACTTTGCCTTTTTGTTAGCGTTTCACATAAATTGCATGCACTTAACTTCAGATCAGCCGTCCCTTTTTAGTTTAGCGTTGTGCTTTTCACCTTCCGTTTGATGAGGAGGGCGAATTGTTACAACGTGACTCTTTTCCCAAGAAAGGTTCAATCATCATTGTGTTCGTTCCGTCTTTCTTTAATGACAGTGTCGTCACGAGTCGTTTCTTCTTCCTCCTGCGCTTCACATTCCTGTGAATTACACATTTCCTATAATTTAACAAAATCTCATGTCTCGTATTAATGAGTAATGAATTTATCCAGAGACCAACAAGAATTTTTTATCGGGAGACATTTAGTTCGCTGATGACCAGCCAACATGAACAAAAAGCCAAAACTAAACTGATGAATCTGTTCAGATTTGGTTTTAACATTTTAACATGTGGCTCCGACATGTTTCCTCTCTTATCAGAGAGAACGTACGTCATGAAGACATTAGCTCTTTATCAAGTCAATTAAAAGCTTGTAGCCGCTCCTGTCAGAGTGACTCTGTGAACGATGGAACAAATGAGTTTAAAACCAAAACCATTACAGTGAATATGGCTTCAGCGGCCCTGAGTGACGATGGAGGAGAATAAATAAAGGTTTTCTCATGTGACCCAAAGTATTCAGTGGCTCATCGTCCATTAATCTCTGTTTGACTCAAAGGCTTTTTGATAAATCTGTAGGTCATCACCTTAAAAATCCGGAATTAGTGTGTGGTGAAATACTTGTTTTATATAAGATGGTGAAATACTTATGTTTTATATAAGATGGTGAAATACTTAGTCTCAGTTTGAAACATATGAGGTCAAATATTCCAGAAGAGGAGGAGAAACTTCTGAGAAAGTAGAGAGCTGAGTGGAAAAGATCTAACCCCTGGAGCTGAATGAGGAGGAGGAAGAGGAGGAGGAGGAGGAGGAGGAGGAGGAGGAGGAGGAATGAGAGGAAGAGGAGGAGGAGGAGGAGGAATGGGAGGAATGAGAGGAAGAGGAGGAGGAATGGGAGGAGGAGGAGGATGAATGGGAGGAGGAGGAGGAGGAGGAATGGGAGGAGGAGGAATGGGAGGAGTGAGATAGGGAAAAGAAGAGGGCAGGAGAGAGGAGTGTGACAGAAGGAAGGCTCTCTGGTGAAAGAAGACTTTCACTTTTAACCTCTGTGGAGACGAATTTGGCGAGAAACTCTTCTTCTTGCTCTTCTTCTCCTTTGTGATCCACCGTTCTTCTTCTTCTTCTTCTTCTTCTTCTTCTTTTTGCTCCACCGTTACAAGACTGAAGAGACGAATCTGGTCGAGGACATCCGGTTTGTGCAGTTCTTTAGTCTGGTGACCAGGTGGGGGACTAGCTGAAGGTGTGTTCCTCTCCAGCAGCTCCCGTCTGACTCCCTGTTCTGAGGTGCAGCTCGTCTCTGGAGGCTGAAGGAGCTGTCGAGGTCCACCCTAACCCTCCTGCAGGATTACAGGAAGCTCAGAGGACCTTCTCACGATGGACTTCGGCTCCTGGCTTTGGACCTTGAGGTGAAGCCTGCGCGTCCCGCGGGCTGCTGATGGGCGGCTGCAGTAGTGAGAGCCTGCAGAGGGCGACGTGATGATGGTGGTGCTGCCATGCTGAGAGGGAGGCGAGCTCCGGCGAGTTTGTTCTTGTGTCTCGTCTGTCTGCTGGTCCCGATGCCGGCCGCCAAGGCCTGCACCCTAGACCTCATCAGAAAGGTCAATACCCTGATCGACAAAGCCCACAAGCAGGTACCAGGTTCCCTTTCCGTCTTTCCTCCAGCTCATCAATATTTCACATCTCATCAGGTCTCATAGCTGCTGAGATTTGGTGGATTTGGACAAAGGTTTTAGTTCTCGGGTTGAGACTTGATGAGTTCAGACTCTCATCTCAGAAAGATAAGAGACGAAGGAATGACTCTTATAGTCTCCTGATCTCTACGCTCTCGGCTGAACAACATTCAGGAGGGTTGTGCAACAGCATGCATTTATAAATATATTTATACGTGGAGAACACCAGATATGAACGAGTATATTATATATATATATAAATTAGTATTTTAGTTTCATAAAGTCGGAGCTGCACGTAGAACCTTTTCCTTTATTTGCTCCGCTCTGCTTCCTGCATGTTGTGTGTCTGTTGTTGTGTTTCTACTCCTCTATCAAACCTTGATCGCTGCTCTTGTTGACAGGACTTCCTTCCCGGTTGAATAAAGAGAAAACAAAGGTAGTCGGAATGGAAGCAGATATTCTGACTTTTAGTCGCTATAGAAACGGGAGCCTACATCTCCCTGAGACAACCCCTGTCCGGTGTAGAGTTGGTGGAATGTTCCTTGAACATGTGACTCTGCAGAAACATGCAGCACAGTGTTGGAAAACGAGATTCGCAGCAGCGAGTCCACGTGGCATCCGGAGGACCCAATAAATCCTCCAGCGCCTCCAGCTGGAGCTGAGAGTCAGGGTTTGGATTAAGTATTAGTGTCTGGCTGAGAGGAGTTGGCTCACACGGTTTACTATCATGATGTTACCCTCTTGTTCTCTGGTGTGAAGCTTTGTTTAGGACTAAGCTCCAGGGATGAGTGTAGCAAATTACACTGGCATTGTGTCTGATGCTTAAACCTGTGTGTGTGTGTGTGTGTGTGTGTGTGTGTGTGTGTGTGTGTGTGTGTGTGTGTGTGTGTGTGTGTGTGTGTGTGTGTGTGTGTGTGGTAGACTTCTAACATGTGACTGTCTCCTCTTCCTCAGAATAACCCGGACTGTACTCTGTACACGCCCTCCTCCAAGAACTACCGGGTACGAGCTCGTCTGATTAATAATATGGTGCAGGAAGTAGATCACATGAGACTAAAGGCAGCAGGAAGTAGATCACATGAGACTAAAGGCAGCAGGAAGTAGATCACATGAGACTAAAGGCAGCAGGAAGTAGATCACATGAGACTAAAGGCAGCAGGAAGTAGATCACATGAGACTAAAGGCAGCAGGAAGTAGATCACATGAGACTAAAGGCAGCAGGAAGTAGATCACATGAGACTAAAGACAGCAGGAAGTAGATCACATGAGACTAAAGGCAGCAGGAAGTAGATCACATGAGACTAAAGACAGCAGGAAGTAGATCACATGAGACTAAAGGCAGCAGGAAGTAGATCACATGAGACTAAAGGCAGCAGGAAGTAGATCACATGAGACTAAAGACAGCAGGAAGTAGATCACATGAGACTAAAGACAGCAGGAAGTAGATCACATGAGACTGAATACAGAATGTACATCTAGTCTCAATAGAAAATGTAATAATGTAATCCGAGTTCATCTGGTTTTATTGTTGCGACAGATTTCCCAGCATGCATCTGACCTTCGGCACAGAGACAATATATTTATATGTTTCCTAAAACTGTCGCTCTCTCCCACCTGTCTCTCTCTCTCACCTGTGTCTCTCCCTCACCTGTCCACACTTGTCTTAACATATTTTTATATTTTACTGTTGCACAATATCTATTATCACGCAGCAATCACCAAGTCAAGTCCTCGTGTGTAACGTACCTGTAAACTGTTTCTGATTCTTATCTCTCTCTCTCTCTCTCTCTCTCTCTCTCTCTCTCTCTCTCACTCTCACACTCACACTCACACTCACACACACACTTGTCTTTCTATACCTGTGAGAACCAGAGAAGCAATGAGCACCGACCAAAATGTGATTCTCTCTCTCTCTCTCTCTGTCTCTGTCTCTTTCTCTCTTTCTCTCTTTCTCTCTCTCTCTCTCTCTCTCTCTCTCTCTCTCTCTCTCTCTCTCTCTCACCTGTCTCTCTCTGTTTGGCTCTTTCGCTCCTGTCTCTCTCTGTCTCTCTCTCTCTCTCTCTCTTTCTCTCTCTCTCTCTCTCCCCTCTCTCTCTCTGTTTGGCTCTCGCTCTCGCTCGCGCTCTCTCTCTCTCTCTCTCTTTCTTTCTCTCTCTCTCTCTCTCCTGTCTCTCTCTGTCTCTCTCTCTCTCTCTGTTTGTCTCTCTCACCTGTCTCTCTCTCTCTCCAGCAGGATTGCCCCAGCACCACCCTGAAATGTTTCGGTGAAGAAAGCAAAGTCCTCCTTGATGAGTGGAAGACTGATGGTGTTGAAACAATGAATGGTTCCAACTTTAAATCCAATATTGAAGATCTAGCAGAAAGCTTAAACATGGTAAGGAGTCTGGAAATACATTATATTTTTATCTTCTCACACTTCTTATGTTAAGAGGGAGTTTATTTACTTTTGAATCATGTTGTGGTCCTTTTTAAAAATGAGATCCAACCTCCTCCTGTGATTCAGTGTTCGGCTAAAGGAAATCTCACACTCTATAAACTTCATATCTCAGCAGTAATATGACCTGAACACTTAACCATCCAAAGAACTAACATTACATTCAGTTTGTATCTTATACAGCAGCCTGCAGCTGGTACAGATTTAATGGGGTGTTACCTCATGTGACCGACAAGATTCATAACTTATCCACATCACCAGATGGATTGTATTTTTTATATAACTTGTCCTCATATCAAAACATACCCTAACCCTGAGGGACGCCACAGAAAACGGAAAATAAAGCCAAATAGAGGAAATAGGGCATTTGTTGGGAACTATTTTCAGTGGCGGATTAATCCACATGTGGTGCTCTGGAGAGCGTTTGAGGCGACAGGTCGGTGAGTCTGGGACTGAGCCAAAATAAACCACAGTGTGTGTTCGTGACATCTTCTCTCAGGACCTCTTGTCTTTATCTGACGTCTAATCACAGACTTACAGTGCTGAACATGCTGGAACAGGAGAGAGCAGGGGGATCGGGGGGGTGGAGTCAGAGCAGTCTGTTGGTGGGAAACTCTCCCTGTGATAACCAGATGTTGGGGAAGCTGGTGTTGTGTTCACTCTGGAGAGTGAGAGTGAGAGTGAGGGTGAGGGTGAGAGTGAGAGTGAGAGTGAGAGTGAGAGTGAGGGTGAGGGTGAGTGTGAGCGCGTGAGAGTGCATTTTGTTCTCCACCTTTATGCAAAGGCCTGATTTTGGTGAAGTATTTGACTAAGACTACAATGACTACGAATATGAATATATATATATTCATATTCATATTCATAGGGGCATTGCATAGATATGCAAAAGGCCCCACAACCTCTCATACCGGAACAAGACGCACAGACTTTATATTTGTTCAGGGTGCTTTTGTTATTTTGTGTTGTTATGTATCTCTGTGTGGTTGTCTCTTTGTCATTTTGTGTCTTTGTAGTTGTTTGTGTGTTTTTGTTGTCATTTTGTGTCTCTTTGTAGTCTTTTAGGTTCCCTTTAAGGTTGTTTTACCCCTTTCCATTGTGAGTCTTTGAAACTCTTTTGCATCTCTTTGTAGTTGTTTTGTGTCTCTTCGTAGTCTTCTTTTGTCTCTTTGTAGTCGTTTTACTTTTTTCTCTCTGTTCGGTATGACCTTGTTGGCCCTGGGCCTGTGCCCATCCATGCTAAGACGACACCGACGTATTTGGGATTGGAAACCACTTGCCACATAAACACGTTGCTGAAGAGGGACAGGGACTTTTGAGTTACGAACAAACAGCTATCACAACAGAACGATGCAATACAGACTCTGAGACTGTCCACTGTATGTGTGAGTTTAATAGCAGCTTCTTCTGTGATTCTTCGTCGTACATACATCGCTGTATCATCTGCATACATTTGAACACCAGCTCCAATATATGCTGAAGGCAGATTATTAATCTAATAGCGGAAGAGGGCAGGACCTTCATGTCGGAGTGCCCTGGGGCACTCCGACATGAAGGTTTATGATTTATTCTCAACAGATCTGCTCCAACTGCTCTTTAGGTCTTGTTTGTGTTACCAAGTTTGATTGAGCATTAATATCTCTCTGTTTTTTTGTTCCCCTCCACAGACGGAGCCAGAGTGTCTTCAGTGTGAACTCCTCGAGGAGAAAAACGCAACAAAGTTCCTCATAGAACTTCAAGAGACTTTTAGCAAGATAAACAATGAGTACTGCAAATCTAGTGTTGATGAGATGTTTTGAACTCGTTGTTTCTGGGTATTTAAATCCCCTTTTGAGCACAAATAGCTGCAGGTTGTTGAAAAGCATAGATTCCATTAATCTGCAATGCAAACCCATTTCATATTTAACCTTTCATCTCTTTTTATCACCAATAAATACTGTACGAAATACAAAATGATATCAGCTGTTGGAATAGTAGTTATGTAAGTCTGGTGACGTGGCATAAAGAGAGGAGGAGGGGTCAAACAAAGGACTTTCACACAGGTGACCGCTGTCTGTCCAGTGTAAAACCAAACTTTGACGTAACACACATACTTATTTTAACACAAATCACAATCAAAAGTTTATATTTTGATCAAATATTCAGGCTGCTGACCATTGCTTTCACGGGGTCACGTGACAAAGGTCGCTGCGATCAGATTACATCAGTTACCGTATGAATAATTAATGTCCGGATTTTAGTTGGAGTCAGCCGTAGATCTTCATTCGGTGGGAGACGTCACTCTGTTGCAGCGTTCTGAGAGTAAAACGATCAGCGGGTCAGAATCTCTCAGGTGAGCTAACTGAGGTCAAAGGTCAGGAGGCTCCAGCCGCTCTTTCAACGTGTAAGATGCATATTTAATCAACATTTCCTATTTATTACTGCTCAGCTCGTCAGAAGTGAATCCTTGAATTTAAATTTATTCATAACAATAGTTAATATGATGAAAGCCGAATTAATCTGATACGCAATTTGAAATGATTCGGAGATGATAGAAAAATCCTCCGGATGAAGTCTTCTTCACGTCCTTTAGTTGGTGAAACGTTACATTTCTTCTTTAAAGTCTCAGAAGAGGAACCATGACATCAGCTGTTCCTGTGGAAGCAGGAAGCAGCTGATGTGTCCATGGGTACATCCCAAGTCTCTTAATTGCCTTTTTTCTCGCTCCTCGCCTGAACTGGAAGTTGTTCTTATTTCTCTCTGAGGAGCGAGGAGCGAGGAGCGAGGAGGCATCTCGGAGGAGCCATGAGTGAGGAAGCGAGAGAACAGGCTTCCAGGAAGCGTATAAGCAGGACACAGTATAAATACCACACACTGTGTATAAATACCACACACTGTGTATAAATACTCAATGCCATTTGTTAAACAGGTAACAGGCTACAGAGAGAAAACATCTCTACTCTGTTAGTGGTAATAACGGTGTCTTTATTAGTATACGTAGTAGTTTAACCCCATTAAATTAACTGAAAACATCATACGATCATTTTTATTAATATTTTAAGTGGCTTGTTATTGGAATGTGAGCTAAAAACTGTCCGTGAGACTGATCATGTGTTCAGACACGAACTCCGTTAAAAGTCTCTCCAGCTGTTAAAGCGACTGACAGCTGATCCAGATGTGATCAGCTGATCCAGATGAGATCAGCTGATCCAGATGTGATCAGCTGATCCAGATGAGATCAGCTGATCCAGATGAGATCAGCTGATCCAGATGTGATCAGCTGATCCAGATGAGATCAGCTGATCCAGATGAGATCAGCTGATCCAGATGAGATCAGCTGATCCAGATGTGATACAGACGTCGCTTCACGAGAGGCTTTCGAGGAAAGGACGTCTCATTTCTCTTAAAACATATTTCCTCGTTTCCTCTCTCCTCGCATGGTTTCCTTGCGTCTCTCCATGCATCCTTGGTGGGCGGGACTAGGACGCAAGGAAAAGTGAGGGAAACGGGGATGCAGTTAAGAGACCCCATGTAAGGGCTCCGGTGTTCAGTGTCGTAGCTTTCATGCAAAAATGTAGCTCACCTGTAGCTTCCTGTAGCTCACCTGTAGCTTCCTGTAGCTCACCTGTAGCTCACCTGTTGTTTTCTGTAGCTCACCTGTTGCTTACCTGTAGCTCACCTGTAGCTTCCTGTAGCTTTCTGTAGCTCACCTGTAGCTCACCTATAGCTCACCTGTTGCTCACCTGTAGCTCACCTGTAGTAGCAGGTAGCGCTGTGATGGCGTTCCAGGAACCAGATGATTTAGTGTCACACCTCCAGGAGGAGGAGGACGGGTTTGGTTTGAAACCGTCACTCAGCGGTCGTTCTTCTTCTGTCTCTGTGATCCACAGAGTGAAGGAATATTAAATCAAACAACAAAGCAACAACCCCGAGGCTCAACCTTCACCTCTCGCCCTCAGCTGAACCCTGGCTCTGAGGGGTCAGGGTCTGAAGGGTCAGGGTCTGAGGGTTCAGGGTCTGAGGGGTCAGGGTCTGAGGGGTCAGGGTCTGAAGGGTCTGAGGGGTCAGGCTCTGAGGGGTCAGGCTCTGAGGGGTCAGGGTCTGAGGGGTCTGAGGGGTCAGGGTCTGAGGGTTCAGGGTCTGAGGGGTCAGGGTCTGAGGGTCTGAAGGGTCAGGGTCTGAGGGTTCAGGGTCTGAGGGGTCAGGGTCTGAGGGTCTGAGGGGTCAGGGTCTGAGGGATCAGGGTCTGAGGGGTCAGGGTCTGAGGGATCAGGGTCTGAGGGTTCAGGGTCTGAGGGGTCAGGGTCTAAGGGGTCAGGGTCTGAGGGATCAGGGTCTGAGGAGTCTGAGGGGTCAGGGTCTGAGGGGTCAGGGTGGAGATTGAGATGGACCCCGTAACCACGGAAACCACGTCACTGCACCTCGCCGGGGATTCTCAAACCGGATAAGGAACCTAAAACAAGTTATTCTGAGTGTGTGTATGTGTTTGTGTGTTTGTGTGTATGTGTGTGTGTGTATGTGTGTGTGTGTATGTGTGTGTATGTGTGTGTGTGTGTGTGTATGTGTGTGTGTGTGTGTGTGTATGTGTGTGTGTGTGTCTGTGTATGTGTGTCTGTGTATGTGTGTGTGTGTATGTGTGTGTGTGTATGTGTGTGTGTGTGTATGTGTGTGTGTGTGTATGTGTGTATGTGTTTGTATTTGTGTATGGGCCATTCTACCGAATTGGTTCAAAGTCAGTTTGAAAATATTTTAAAATTTTGTATGTTTTATTCCCAAAACTTTGTCCGTATATCTATTGTACCATATCTAAAGTACACATATCTAAAGTACACATATCTAAAGTACACATATCTAAAGTACACATATGTAAAGTACACATATCTAAAGTACACATATTGTTTGATTGTGTTGGAATGTTTTTCCTCTCCCAAAAATTGTCACTACTGAAACATAGTAATACACCATCGTAAAAAAGTATTATTATTAACCTGTTAAGATTGTGTTTCCTTCCCTTCTCTGAAGAGTATTTTTACAAATATTTCTTGAAGGTTTTCACAATTAAATCAATAAAAATTACATTTTTACCAAATTTCTAAGTTCAATTTATACAATTCATCAAAATCTAAATGCAATATTTCTTTGTAAAATGCATAATACTGATCATATTGATTCCAGATTTGATGATTGATAAAATTGAACGTACATTAAACCAATCAGTATCATAACATTTTAGTTGATAACTCAATATACTTTATTTTTTACTAAACATCCAGTGTTTTAGTTGTGACCACAGTATTTTGTTTGCAAGGTTCTATTAGTATCATATTTTCTCAACCGTATTGCTTAATCTTAACTCATAACATGCCTTAGGTTGGGAATATTACAAACACAAATGTTTCGTGATCAATAGAATAATTTTATTTTTTAAGACATAACAATTGTTCATCCAGAACCATTTAAAGGTCACGACCTTGTCCACTGTATACCAGATCTTGTCCTCTAGTTGCAGCCAATAAAAGCGGTTTCGCCCAATGTTGTGCTTGACTTTGACCTCAAGGGCACCCGCAGACAGATAACGGGTAAAATAAAAGGACATTGGGCGAGATATGATAAGTATTGCTTGTATTGGAATCTTATAAGACTATGAAATAAAGTTTGATTCAAAGGGAATGAGAATATGAGAACGGAAGATGGCCAAGTGAGAATGAATTGAAAAAGAGAAATATCATGGAAAACAGAAAAGATGTACAAATCACCTTCTTCTATGTCTTCAGTGATTCCAGGATATGGATCATCGTCATATGTGATGACACACCACTTTACAACAAGGTCTTCAGTGAAGTCATCGACTGGACAGAGTCCCTTCACACCCAGAGCTCGAGGTGGAATGGCTTCCATCTTCCAGGCTGTTGGTTCAGACGTTCTTACATCTCTTGCAGGCTGTTGGTTCAGACGTTCTTACATCTCTTGCAGGCTGTTGGTTCAGACGTTCTTACATCTCTTGCAGGCTGTTGGTTCAGACGTTCTTCATCTCTTGCAGGCTGTTGGTTCAGACGTTCTTACATCTCTTGCAGGCTGTTGGTTCAGACGTTCTTACATCTCTTGCAGGCTGTTGGTTCAGACGTTCTTACATCTCTTGCAGGCTGTACTTGGTGTGTGGAAACAGGGACCGATGGCCTCTCTGAAGCAGCTGAGCTCTCTAATGGGTCGTGCCAGGCGTAGTGCAGATCACTTGATGAATGCTCAGTGTACCTTTGATCTTAATTCATTGATTTAATCATAAAGATCTTTGAAATTACACCATTGAACAAAATCAAAAAATTGTTTTAAGTGTTATTTCCAGAAATTGAAATTTAGATGTCAGGGTTTGGGACAGCTGCTTCCCAATAGAAAGTACCCTATAAATGATGATTTTGTAAATATTTAGCTTATCACTATCTCATTTAATGCCTTGGGGTTAAATAGACCATGATATGTTCTTAGTAAATATCTATGTCTGAATACTTAATTGTTTTGTTAAATAGTTTTTCTTGTTGTGGGACCACACTTTGAACCAATTCGGTAGAATGGCCCGTATACGTGTGTGTGTGTGTGTGTGTATATGTGTGTGTGTGTGTATATGTGTGTGTGTGTATGTGTGTGTGTGTGTGTGTATATGTGTGTGTGTGTGTGTGTGTGTGTGTGTGTGTGTGTGTGTGTGTGTGTGTGTGTGTGTCCTCTTCTTGTTGACTAAGTATTCTCAATTAAATATTTTTACGGTGAATTAAATACAATCATCGTTAACGATGACTCAATGATGGAATGTAACCCTCTATTATATTTAATTCATGTTTTAACCTGTAAACAGGAAAACTCCCCGATCGGCCGAAAGCTCTGAAGAAAGTGAATCAAGACTTTAATTATAGTTTAATACAATGTATTTCATAACAGGCGTCAATCCTTTCATTTGTATTTATTTCATAATAAAACAATCACAGCTTTATGTTTGTTAACATCCTCAAACAAACAACAACAAATAAAAAGGAGCTCGACGTTGCTCCGGCAACAAGTTGCTTAGCAATGCAACTTTATTGCTCAGCAGACACAGAAACTTTGCTTCAGGTTTTTAATGTCAGCAACGGAAGAAGAATCTCTGTTATTTTAATTAATAAAAGCTTTTGAATATTTCCTTTTCTTCTTCTGTTAATATTGCTAAATAAAGCAGAAGTGGCAAAAAATGTGATTTAAATGTCAATAATATTAAATTAAATATTTAATATTAAATACAAAGATCCTGAATAAATAAACACAAAACTGAGATTATTAAAGTTTTAAAATTGGAGACTTTTATGACAATTTTTACATGAATGCAGGACGATTACAGATATTTAAATTTAGTTTAAATCAAATGTGATGTCTTTAATTTCACCTGTGAAAAGTCTGATTTTCAGATTTGTTTTTATTAATGTTCCACATTAGCAAACTAAATATTTACTTAAATAAAAAAAACAGATTGAGTGTTAAATAAAATAATAATAACACAATAAAAATAATTATAAGAAAAATGGCATAAAATTTCAAGATTTTCTGAGAGATTTATGGATGAATTAAGTCATATTTCATCCATAAATCTTGACATTTTATGCCATTTTTCTTAATAATTATTTTTATTGTTTATGGGAATCAAATAACTTCTGCAGACAGCAAATGATTTTATTGATCGATTTATTTTTCCAGTTCATGTTTAAATCTTTTAGTTCATGAGGGAAAAATGTCTTATTTTGTCCAGAAATATTCAGTTTACATTCAGCAATCAATAATAAGACAAATCTTTCTGATTTCTGATGGTTTTAAAAAGTAAAAGTAAAGTAAACAAAAACTGTTCTGGGATCAGTTCTGTGTGTTTTAAATCACAAATACATTTTCAGATTGTTCACGTGTGAAATAGTGCTCTACTTTAGCAAACTAAATACTTACTTAAATAAAAAATAAAAAAGATTGAGTGTCAAAATTGACAATAAAATAGTAAATTGAAAAAAGTGTTAATATGAGAAAAAAGTCACATTTATGGATAAAATATCACTTAAATGATGAACTGAACTCGTATTTATGAGACTCAAATAACTTCTGCAGACTGCAAATCATTTTATTGATCGATGTGGTTATTTATCCAGTGAATGTTTCAATCTTTGAGTTCATAAAATGTCTGAAATTAGAGAGAAATGTCCACTGAAATCTTTCCAGTAACTACGGCAACCCACATTCATGTTAAATAAACTCAAACAGCGGGTCTTAAAAAGTAAAATTAAACTAAACAAAAACTGTTCCACACACACACACACACACACACACACACACACACACACTTTATTTACTGCTGATCATTAGGAGGATCCTCATTTCTATTCATAGTCTAAATCTTTTCTTGCACAATGTGGACCGGAGGACTTGAGGTCGTCTCCATATTTACACAACCTAAGCCAGGGCTGTCATTCTCAAGTACATCGACGGCCAAACATTTATTAAAAAAGGATATTGGATGAAGTGCAAAAACACAACAGTGTTATTGTGCTACATTCTTGGTTTAAGAACATGTGTCAGATACAGATGTTTGGCCTCTTTTCTTGGCTGCCAGTTCAGTAATGAGGTGTGGGTGTGGGTTTTCTTCGTCGTCATCTTCATCACAGAGACAAACTGCTGACGGGTTTGTTTCTCCAAACATCCAAGCTTTTGAGTTGAGGCAATGTTTCGGGGAAGCTTGGAAGCTGTGCAGCGGCCACATGGTCCTACTCTGCCTCGAGTGCATCGCTACGCTGGAGCTCCATCAGCTCACAGGTGTTGTTTCCACACGGACCGCAGACGGATGCTGAGCAGTTCAGATTTAAAGTTCTGAGCTGCAACGTCAGCGTGAACTCTGGACCGAGGGCGGGGCGGTGGAGACACAAGGCGAGACACGCGGGGCGGTGGAGACACAAGGCGAGACACGCGGAGCGGTGGAGACACAAGGCGAGACACGCGGGGCGGTGGAGACACAAGGCGAGACACGCGGGGCGGTGGAGACACAAGGCGAGACACGCGGGGCGGTGGAGACACAAGGCGAGACACAAGGCGAAACACGCGGGGCGGTGGAGACACAAGGCGAAACACGCAGGGCGGTGGAGACACAAGGCGAGACACGCGGGGCGGTGGAGACACAAGGCGAAACACGCGGGGCGGTGGAGACACAAGGCGAGACACGCGGGGCGGTGGAGACACAAGGCGAGACACGCGGGGCGGTGGAGACACAAGGCGAGACACAAGGTGAGACACGCGGGGCTGTGGAGACACAAGGCGAGACACGCGGGGCGGTGGAGACAAGGTGAGACAAAAAGAGGGGACACAGACAGACACACAGACACACAGACACACACACACACACACACACACAGAGAGAGAGACACACACACAGCTCAGTGTTTATACCTGTTTTTAATTCAGAATTATTTAAATTAATAAATATGGGGGAAAAAGTCATAAAGGTATTCCTAAAATTATTAATATGTGAAATAATGTTTTTAAAATTTGAAAGAAAAAAAATATATCAGTAATTAAAATGTGTGAACATTTTAATAAAAATTATGGAAAATATTGATACATGCAGAAAGAAAAGAAAAGTGAAAAATGTCTGAAAAACAGGTAAAAAATAAGTAAAACTCTCTTCAGGCTCGTTTTCAGCAGCAGCTCTGCCTCTGCGCATGCTCAGTGGGCCTCTTAGACACACTGCGCATGCTCAGTAGGCCTCTTGGACACACTGCGCCTGCAAGGTCCGTATTGATCTCCTCCGCATCTGTCCTCTGTCCTGTGTCCTCTGTCCTCCTCTCCTCCTCTCCTCCTCCATCAGCCCTCGGGCTTGTCCTTGTTGGGGCCCATGAACTCCACCCCGTCCACCGGGATGTCCTTCTCCTGGATGGCCTTCTGCACGCAGCGCTGGTACTTCCGGAAGGTCTCGGTGCACGGGTCCCCGCTGCGGTCCCCCTTCAGGAACTTGTCCGCGAACCAGCGGTTGAAGCACAGGTCGTACTCCCGCTTCAGGTCGGTGCAGGCCTCCCCGACGCTGTTCATCTCCGCCGGGCTGAAGAATCCCCGCTGACGCGGCGAGAAGCGGAAGAAAGAAGCTTTAAATCCAAGAGCAGCGCCGTCAACACGAGCAGTCCGGCTCTCCTTGAACCGCGCGATCTCATTGGCTGGTTTGGAGAGCGCCGAAAGTCGTGCGTAAAGACGTCACGACGTGTCAGAGATATTGCATCGTGGAGAGGAATCACTCCCGGAGGAATCGCGAAAACTTGAAAACATTGAAAATTTGTTGCCAAGTACGTTACACATACAGGGAATTTACCTGGTAACAATTGTTTTATAGCAAAAAAAATGGTGCAATAATATAAGACATCATTTAAAAATATGAACATTAACAATAAAGTATGGTAAACAAATAAGAGATAAAATAAAATAATCCTTTATTCGTCCCGCAGCGGGGACATCAGTAGTATAAATAAGTAAATATAATAAATAAGCAATACAAAATAGAAAGAAAAAACAGTATGGAATCCACAAAAACTGAAATATTATATATATATATATACAGATAGAATAACTATTATAACTATCTTTATGATAAACTGTTTGTTGCCAAGTACATCACACATACAGGGAATATAACTGGTAACAATTACTTTATAACAATAAAAATAGTGCAATAGTATAAGACATAATTTAAAAATTAAACAAATATGAAAATATGGTAAACAAATAAGAGTATGTTGAAACAAGTATGTTAATAAAGTATTAAGTGTATATTAATAGAGTTGTGCAGTAATTTGTCCCGTTGGTGTAAGTTTCTGAGTCAAGATTACGTATTGTGTGAAGCTTCCAAAAGCTTCCAAAATCCAAATTGAGTGTAAAAATATCGTTATACATTTTGAACATGATCAATACAACATTGAATTCGTTGTAAACTTATTAATTATATGTGATAATTCTTACATACATAAGTCTAACAAAACAATTAAAAGTTACCCCCAATTTCATTGGGTTTTTATCTGAATATATTATATTTATATTTATATTAAGTTCTTATATAAGTACATGTCTGCAATTTCTTTTTCAATAAAGATTGAGAAATAAGGAATCACAGCAATTTGGTGTTTTTGTACTTTTTGTTTGATGCTTAAATAAACCGGTTAACATTGTAAACATATGATATTTGCAGCGTTGGAAAGTAAATAAATACATTTACTCGAGTAATCTGCTTCAGTGCAGTTTTGAGGTGAAAACTTGTTACTTTGTAGATTAAAATATTTTTAAATCAGCAAATAAATTACAGGTAAAAACAAAACTTTATTGATCCCAGTGGGGAAAATGTACAATCTACCAGCAGTAAGTAATTAATATTAGCTCCGCTTTACCAGCCGCAACATTAAAGTGAAATCAACAATTATTAATGTATATATATGTTATATATTTTATATTTATACATGTATATATGTATTTATATATATATATTATTTATAATATATGTACATTTATATGTTTCCTTATAAATAAATATATATATACATATATACACATAAAGAAATATATACATATATATATTTTATATATTTTTTTATATTTATATATGTATATATATATATATATTATTAATATATACATATATCAATTTATCCTTATATATATGGAAATATAAATAAATATATATATAAATATAATAAAACATATATACATATATATAAATAAATAAAAATACATATATATATATCTACACTGTAATTACTACAGAGAAGTTCTTCCACCATTATCTATTACTCAGTGTATTTGTATCTGCTCTGTAATTTCTAAAAAAAGACGCAGAGTGAGACCTCTTCCTCTTTTCCCCCAATCACTCTCCAAAAACCCCGCGAGATTTCACGTGGCTCTCCGAGATCTCGCGGTTCTCCAAGAAGACGCGAGGAGCGTCCGACTGATCGAAATAAGCCGGTATTTGGTTTTTATCCTAAACTAAGAAGAAATAAAAGAGAAGCGGTAGTTCAACCGGGTAAGTAAGACGCGCGGAGCTCATCGGCTTACGTTTTACCCTCTTTGCTTCACAGATAATCACCTAAAACACGTTATTCAGGCCGCCCGGTTGTTGTGATGCTGCTAGCTTAGCCGTTAGCTGCTCCGCCATGTTTTGATTTTTAATTCAAACTTTAAAGCGGAATAATTTGAGTGTTGGTCTGTTTGTCCTCTCCGGAGCTCCACCATGTCGGACAGCGAGGACAGCGACTTCTCCGACAACCCCAGCGAGCACAGCAGCGATGGGGAGGCTGAGGAGGTGAACGAGGTGAGCTAACCGCTAAGCTAGGCTAGGCTAACAGTAAACAGTGAGTTTCAAGGAGGTTAAAGTGGAGTAAAGTGTGAAAACATAACATATATAGATGTGTGTGTGTATATATATATCTATATATATATATAGATATATATAGATATATATATATATATATAGATATATATAGATATATATAGATACATGTATATGTGTATATTTATATATGTTTGTATATTTCTATAGTACACATAGTGTGTACTTGTACTTCAGTATTTATCGCCTCATGACACTTTCTACTTTGTATATTTATATATTTAATTATATACATTTACTGACAGAACATTAACGTGAAACTTTGTTGATGGTATTTTTTAAAATAAAAAGTATTTTCATGTAAAAGGTTTCCTGGTTCCAGATGTAATAATGTTAATATATTAGTAATAATACTAATGTATCATCAGCACATTAATACAGAATATAAATAATTATAAGTTAATAGTTCACAATGAGCTCCACCTGAGCCAACTACAACAGTAAAATCCTGCTTTTACATTACGAGTAATAATAATATAATATATAATAGTAATGCTTCCTTTTTCTGGATTATTCTGACTTTCCCTGAAGGAATATGTTCACATTACTTCCTTTCACCGAGTGGTTTTAGTACTTCTGCCTGAGTAAAGGATTTTAATTGTTCCTCCACCACTGACGGCTTGTTTTGTGGCCCCAGGAGGAGACGGGGAGCCCGGTGGGCAGCGACAAGGTGGCCGAGGAGGAGGGCGAGGACCTGCTGGAGGATGAGGAGGAGTACGACGAGGAGGAAGAGGAGGACGATGATGACCGTCCTCGGAAGAAGCCGAGGCACGGAGGCTTCATCCTGGACGAAGCCGGTACGACTCGACTCCAGTTTTCATCTGACGTCTGACCAACGTCCCCTCGAGGAAAGTTTTAACCCTTCGTCTTCTGTCTGGTGTCTCCGTCTAGACGTGGACGATGAGTACGAGGACGAGGAGGATCAGTGGGAGGAAGGAGCTGAGGACATTCTGGAGAAAGGTGAGCACCTCCACCTGCTCACAGGGTTTCACGTGCTTCACTCTTCAGGCGTCGTTGAGACAAACGCTCCTGAAACGTGGGATTGTTTGTCCTCTCTCCCCGAGGCGACCTCTGTGACCTCTGTGACCTCAGGTTTACTTCCTCCACTTGCTGTGGTTTGGTTTTAGTTGTTATAAATGCTCTGAGGACCCTTCCTCACCTGGGTTGGTCCCGACTGGCTGACTCTTCAGGTTAATCCGAAACAAAACCTACAGGTGGGAACCTCCACAGAGAGGAGGCGGGCCGAACGCACAACATGGTGACGTCAGACGCACACTACCACAAACTATCAGACGCTGCTCACGTAGGAGACAGGAGACAGGACGTAGGAGACAGGACGAGAGGACGTAGGAGACAGGACGTAGGTGACGGCGTCAGGATGTAGGAGACAGGACGTCAGGACGTAGGAGACAGGATGTAGGAGACAGGACGTAGGCGACGGTGTCAGGATGTAGGAGACAGGACGTAGGAGACAGGACGTAGGTGACGGTGTCAGGATGTAGGAGACAGGACGTAGGAGACAGGATGTAGTAGACAGGACGTCAGGATGTAGGAGACAGGACGTAGGTGACTGCGTCAGGATGTAGGAGACAGGATGTAGGTGACTTCGTCAGGATGTAGGAGACAGGACGTAGGTGACTGCGTCAGGATGTAGGAGACAGGACGTATGTGACGGCGTCAGGATGTAGGAGACAGGACGTAGGTGACTGCGTCAGGATGTAGGAGACAGGATGTAGGTGACGGCCACAGGACCTAGGTGATGATATCAGGATGTAGGAGACAGGACGTAGGAGGTGACATGTAGAGTTCTTCCGTGTGGAACCAAAACAAAGTCAAACGTGAGTGTTTGGGTGTTTGGGTGTTTGGGTCTGGAGCGGCGTGCGGTGCAGAGCCTGTTTAACTGTCTCTCTCTGTCTCTCATGCATGTCCTCTTCAGTTAACGGTAATTCTACTCCAGATACTCTCCTCGTGTTTCACACCGACGATCAGACTCATGAATAAACGTGTTAACTCATCTCAGCTCGCTGTCCGTGAGCGGGCGGCTCGACGCCGGGAAGCACGGCGGGCAGACCCACCTGTCAATCACATTTAATCATCTTTAAAGTCCTCGTAGCGGGATGAGAACCCAGCGTGGTCGCTCGCCCGCCGCTGCTTCCTGGTCGACGGCTGCCGTGTTTTTATTTTTATTATTTAAACTAACGGATGTGGTTGGAGCTTTGTATGTGGCACATTGTTGATGCATCGTATCACTGAAGGAAGAAGTACAGCAGAAACAAAAGGGCTCAAGTACATGTTCAGTTGAATATTTACATATTTGTGTTCGGTGAAGCTTGACGTCGTCAGTAGGAACCAATGTGCGACGGACAGGAAGTGAGACCGTGTTGAGGGACGGACCGACACGCTGTTGGTTTGTTGACAAACAAAGTGAAACGACAGACGTGTTTAAGAGAATTCAGAGTGAAAAGTTGACTGAAAACGAGGCGCATGAGACGGATAGGTTGCTCACTGCTGATTGGTTGGAAAAGACTCCGCCCCCTCCGAACCGTTAACATCATGATGGCATTATTCCAACTGCACACTCTTTGTGTGTGAAGTCAAGAAATAACAAAAAATAACATGAAAGTTAAACTTAAATCTTACAATATAATTATAATAAAATAACAGAAGTGAAGAAGTTCTCCAGTATCCAGTAAACATGTGATCAGGACATCATGATGTGTCTCTGATCTCTGATCATGTGACTTTGTAAACAACCAATCAGTGTTTAAAGCAACAGGAGGAGAGCTAGTAACGTTAGCAGCACCGCTAACGGAGAACCAACAGGAGGAGAGCTAGTAACGTTAGCAGCACCGCTAACGGAGAACCAACAGGAGGAGAGCTAGTAACGTTAGCAGCACCGCTAACGGAGAACCAACAGGAGGAGCTAGTAACGTTAGCAGCACCGCTAACGGAGAACCAACAGGAGGAGAGCTAGTAACGTTAGCAGCACCGCTAACGGAGAACCAACAGGAGGAGAGCTAGTAACGTTAGCAGCACCGCTAACGGAGAACCAGCGGAGGTTCCCTTCAGTTACATGATGATGCGTTCAGGCTCTGCTCAGTGAACATGAGTACTGGCTGAAGGTAAATGATAACGTTCTCATGATGCGTTCACATGTAATCTAGTAAAATGTAGTGTTGGTGATGAACTACAATAAATCAGATGTTTTCACATGAATATAAAATAGATATTAGAGATGAATTATGAGCTGTTATTATTATGAATCTTCCTTTAATCCGATCTGTGGGTTCAAAGCTCTGCTGTGACGGTCGTGTCGTGACCTTTGTTTCTGCTGTGGTTTGACCTTTGACCCTTCACCGGCCTCGTGCTGTTTCTGTGCCGAACCGTTAACCTGTTTGTTTGTTTGTTTTTGTTTTTTCCCATCATGCTTTGTGTTGCCGCTGCCTGACTCCTGTGTGCTCTGCCCTGATGATGATGATGATGCTCAATGTCTTTTGGCTTCTGTCCTCTTCGTCCTCATCCTCTTCCTCTCGGCTGCTGCTACGCCTCCATGTCTTCTTCTTCTTCTTCTTCTTCTTCTTCTTCTTCTTCTTCCACCATCATCTTCCTCCCTCATCCTTTTCTCTTCGTGCCTCCTTGTCTCGTCTCCTCTGCATGTCTCGCTGCCTCCTCGTTTCTGTTGCATCGCTCCTCCTTTGTGCTCCTCTCTTTTCTTTATTGCCTTTATCTTTACTTTATCTCTGCTCCTGCTCTTCCTCCTGCCTCCTCTTCCTCCCTATTCCCCCCTCACTGGCCGGTCCCGAGCAGAGGAGGCTGAAGGTAAGTCTGAACTTCATCCCCTGATTATTTACTCTCAATTCATTTAGTTTTTCTGAACGTAAAGCGTGAGTTTGACCGACCCCCCCCCTCCCTCAGTGTCCAACATCGACCATGTGGTCCTGGATGAGGACCACTCCGGATCCAGACGGCTGCAGAACCTCTGGAGGTAACATGAGCCTCCTCATTTATTTATATATTTAATTATATGTATATAGATATTTATTTATATATATATATATATATATTACGACTACGCTCATCGATATCGGCTCTTTTTCAGTATTAATAATTGCTTTTTAACATGTTTAATTAAATAGAACTTATACATATTTTAAATTGAACTAAATGTTTGTGGACGCCACTTTATGAAGTCATTAATATATTAATATGTCAATGGAATGAATCATGAAGGTTTATGATGAACAGACGTCCGTCAGTATCCCTGATATTTCCTCTTATTATTATTTTTTAAGATTCGTGTGTGTGTGTGTGTTGCAGAGACTCCAGAGAGGAGGCGCTGGGTGAATACTACATGAGGAAATACGCTAAGTCCTCTGGAGGAGAGCAGTGAGTACCTCTGTCCTCCGTCTGGTGGCGCTCTCATGTGTTCACACCCACATGTTTCTGTCATCGCTGCAGAATTATTGTTGTGTATGGTTCTCATCCAACACACGTCTCCAGTTTTGCTTCCAAAGAACACATTTATTCTCTTTTATGATCCTGAACTGCAGAAAGATGTGTGTTTGTGTTTTTCTTCGACCATAATACGGCGTTGTATATTTCTCCGTTTTTATAAGTGATCATATTTTCTGTTATAATTATACTTTGTACTCGTACATTTCTTATTCACACATTAGTGTTTTTTATTAAGTAATAAACGGTGAAACTGAACACTTCCTGTAGATGTTTCACAATAAAAGCCTTCCTTTCCTGTCGGGCTTTTAATGTGAAGCATCGACAGGAAGTGTTGAGTTCTAATCGACGTGGTGAGAATAAATAATTAGTTTGTGTTGAAAAGAGAAACTCGTTTACTTTCTGATTGATTTCATATTTTATGTTGAAGCTCGTGATCATAAACTTCTTCTTCTTCTTCTTCTTCTTCTTCTTCTTCTTCTTCTTCTGTGGTGTGCAGTTACTCTGGAGGGTCCGAGGAGCTCTCTGATGACATCACCCAGCAGCAGCTGCTCCCCGGGGTGAAGTATGTGTAACGCTCATCGACCTCATCGACCAATCAGCATCGAGACGCCTGGTCATCGTGTTTCTAATGTTTAACCCTAACTTTGTCTCCAGGGATCCGAACCTGTGGACGGTGAAGTGTAAGGTGGGTTCACGCGCACACACACACACACACACACACACACACACACACACACACACACACACACACACACACACACACACACACACACACACACACACACACACACACATTCACACACACACATTCACACACACACACACACACACACACACACGCACACATTCACACACATACATTCACACACACATTCACACACACACACACACACACATTCACACACACATACACCTGTCCATCTCACACACACACACACACACACACACACACCTGTTCATCACACACACACACACACACCTGTTCAACACACACACACCCACACCTGTTCATCACACACACACACACACACCTGTTCATCACACACACACACACACACACACACACCTGTTCATCTCACACACACACACACACACCTGTTCATCACACACACACACACACACCCACACCTGTTCATCACACACACACACACACACCTGTTCATCACACACACACACACACACACACACCTGTTCATCACACACACACACACACACACACACACACCTGTTCATCACACACACACACACACACACACACACACACCTGTTCATCACACACACACACACACACACACACACACACACACACACCCCTCACCGTGGCCTGTGTTCCAGATCGGGGAGGAGAGGGTGACGGCCATCGCCCTGATGAGGAAGTTCATCGCGTACCAGCTCACCGACACGGTGAGTCTGCTTCCTTCACTCGAGTCTCCGTGTGAACGCTGCGCTCTGATTGGCCGCTGAGGCTGAACTCTGAGGGTTCGTTCAGTTTTACAACCAATCGAGTCCTTCTGGAAGAAATGACTCTTCATTTCAATAATAAAGATAAACATGTCGGTCAAACTAAATAATTATAATTATAATAAATAACGAGGAATAGGAAACGACACCAGAACATTTAATACTTGAACTTTACCTGATTTAAGAGACATTATGCCAATTTTAAATATCAAATATCTTTATTTCTCATGTAGAAAACGAGTGAATGAACAGTATCTTGTGAGATCACGTGAGTTCAGATGATTGAGGCCTCGTCTCCACGTGTACCGATGTGTTATTAATATTATTATTCCGTGCAGTCTCACATCACAATCTGTTTGTTTTATTAGAGAATAATACATTTATTACTGTCTCTGGTTGTAATATGAGACATTAGACCAAAGGTCATCAACCTTTTTTTACCCCACGGACCGGCCTACATACATATAAAGTAATAAATATAAAGTAATAAAAATGACGTAATAAATATGACGTAATAAAAATGATACGACCGGCATGAAAGCAAATATAAAGTACATAATAAATACAACTCACCATTAAGCTGAATTATCTCCACATATTCTGCAGAGTGAGAATCTCCTGGAGGATGAACCGTATTTAAGTAGAACTCCTGATGTTGTCTTTAATAAAGCTTTCTTCTTCTTCTTCTTCTTCTTCTTCTTCTTCTTCTTCTTCTTCTTCTTCTTCTTCTTCTTCTTCTTCTTCTTCCTCTGTCTCCTCATTGGTTCTTTTCCCCTTCTTCTTCTTCTTCTGTCTCCTCATTGGTTCGTTTCCCCTTCTTCTTCTTCTTCTTCTGTCTCCTCATTGGTTCGTTTCCCCTTCTTCTTCCTCTGTCTCCTCATTGGTTCGTTTCCCCTTCTTCTTCTGTCTCCTCATTGGTTCGTTTCCCCTTCTTCTTCTTCTGTCTCCTCATTGGTTCGTTTCCCCTTCTTCTTCCTCTGTCTCCTCATTGGTTTGTTTCCCCTTCTTCTTCCTCTGTCTCCTCATTGGTTCTTTTCCCCTTCTTCTTCCTCTGTCTCCTCATTGGTTCGTTTCCCCTTCTTCTTCTTCTGTCTCCTCATTGGTTCGTTTCCCCTTCTTCTTCTTCTGTCTCCTCATTGGTTCGTTTCCCCTTTCCAGAGAAGCTCTCCAAAGACCTTTTGTTTTTACTCCTCTTTACTCGCTTGTGGGCTTAATCTTTGGGGTAACGTGTGACGAGACGAGCGGATTTATCCGGTCATTTTTCAAAATAAAACATCTTTCAGACCGTGATAATAAATAAAATATGTTTTTCATTCATTCTTTCTGTGCGGCCCGGTACCGAGGGACCCGCGGACCCACGGCCCGGTGGTTGGAGACCACTGATATAGAGGATGTAGAGGTTTCATACTGACCCCCCCTTTGACCCCCCCTCACCCCACAGCCTCTGCAGATCAAGTCCGTCGTGGCCCCGGACCACGTCAAAGGCTACATCTACGTGGAGTCCTACAAGCAGACGCACGTGAAGGCGGCCATCGAGGGCATCGGCAACCTGCGGATGGGCCTGTGGAACCAGCAGATGGTCCCCATCAAGGAGATGACCGACGTCCTCAAGGTCGTCAAGGAGGTCACCAACCTGAAGCCCAAGTCCTGGGTCCGGCTGAAGAGGGGCCTCTACAAGGACGACATCGCTCAGGTGCCCGCGCAGTACCAGTTAGACCCGGTTACCATGGTTACCGTCACGCTTTGAGACGACGGTCTTTAACACAGTACTTTATCGATGAGTCACATTAATGATTCTATCGGGGAATAAGAATATAATAATAATAATAACATCACACTTTCTCTGGGTTCAGCCTCTGAGATGGGAGGAGCTTATAAATTAATAAACGTTCAATGTTTTGGCCGGTTGGTCGAAAAAAATAAGAAACTGGAGAGACGACTTATAGCGAAAGTAACGAGCTCTGTGCTGGTGTCTTCTCCGTGGTTCTCCGTGGTTCTCCGTGGGTTCTCCGTGGGTTCTCCGTGCTCCAGGTGGACTACGTGGAGCCGAGTCAGAACACCATCTCTCTGAAGATGATCCCTCGTATAGACCTGGACCGCATCAAGGCCAAGATGAGTCTGGTAGGAGCAACGATCACTTTATTATATTATTATTCCTCTTGATGAGAAGTATTACGAGTTAACCTGTCTGTCTGTCTGTCCACCTGTCTGTCTGTCCGCCTGTCTGTCTGTCCACCTGTCTGTCTGTCTGTCTGTCTGTCTGTCTGTCCGCCTGTCTCTGTCCACCTGTCTGTCTGTCCACCTGTCTGTCTGTCTGTCCACCTGTCTGTCTGTCCACCTGTCTGCCTGTCCACCTGTCTGTCTGTCTGTCCACCTGTCTGTCTGTCCACCTGTCTGCCTGTCCACCTGTCTGCCTGTCCACCTGTCTGTCTGCCTGTCCACCTGTCTGTCTGTCCACCTGTCTGCCTGTCCACCTGTCTGCCTGTCCACCTGTCTGTCTGTCCACCTGTCTGCCTGTCCACCTGTCTGTCTGTCCACCTGTCTGTCTGTCCACCTGTCTGTCTGTCCACCTGTCTGTCTGTCCTGTAGAAAGACTGGTTCGCTAAGAGGAAGAAGTTCAAGCGACCGACTCAGCGTTTGTTTGATGCAGAAAAAATCAGGTAAAACCTCTAAAATCAGTGAGACTTTGTCTTTGAGTGACATGTGATGGTTTGAGTGACAGGTGATGTTTGATTGACAGGTGATGTTTGATTGACAGGTGATGGTTTGAGTGACAGGTGATGTTTGATTGACAGGTGATGTTTGATTGACAGGTGATGTTTGAGTGACAGGTGATGGTTTGAGTGACAGGTGATGTTTGATTGACAGGTCTCTGGGAGGAGAAGTCAGCCACGATGGAGACTTCATGATCTTTGAGGGGAACCGTTACAGCCGCAAAGGCTTCCTGTTTAAGAGCTTCGCCATGTCGGCTGTGGTGAGTCTTAATAATAATAATAATAATAAATGTTTTTGAGCTCTGATTTACCCGCCGGCAGTTTTAAAGCCCGAGATCAGAAAAAAAAGAACAATCTTTCCTGTTTTTCTTTCTTTTTACGCATTATTGAAACCTCAACAGTCAGAAACTTGAACTTTACAGGATTTGGGGACATTATTACAACCTTTAAATATCAAGTTTTATTTCTTAGTATCTATATATTTATTTATTATGAAGGCCAATGAGAAGCCTGGGGGAGGATGTGCATGTGTTTAAAACCACAGACTCTCATTGGCTTACAGACCGACGTTATGAAGCCTCGAGTTTGGCGATACGGCCGTCGCCATCTTGTTTTTTTGCAACCGGTGAACAGGAAGTGAGCGTATCTGAGGAACCGTAGTCCGGGTTCCTCCTCGGGTTCCTCGTGCTGGAGGAGAACACTAAAGGAGGTTCCTCTGGTTTCAGATCACAGACGGAGTGAAGCCCACGCTGTCGGAGCTGGAGAAGTTTGAGGACCAGCCTGAAGGAATTGACCTGGAGGTGGTCACCGAGTCAGGTGTGTGTGTGTGTGTGTGTGTGTGTGTGTGTGTGTGTGTGTGTGTGTGTGGGGGGATTTATTTAATTTATGAAAACAAATGAATTTCTAACTGAAAACAGCATTTGACTGCTTTTAAACAGAGTTTAAGAGTTGACATGATGTGGAATGTTTTATTTAATTTATATTAACGTGTGTGTGTGTGTGTGTGTGTGTGTGTGTGTGTGTGTGTGTGTGTGTGTGTGTGTGTGTGTGTGTGTGTGTGTGTGTGTGTGTGTGTGTGTGTGCGTAGGTAAGGAGCGTGAACACAACCTGCAGGCCGGAGACAACGTGGAGGTTTGTGAGGGAGAGTTGATCAACCTGCAGGGAAAGATCCTCAGTGTGGACGGCAACAAGATCACCATCATGCCCAAGCACGAGGACCTGAAGGTACACACACACACACACACACACACACACACACACTTGTCTTTCTATACCTGTGAGAACCAGAGTCATTAGAAGCAATGAGCACCGACCAAAATGTGATTCTCTCTCTCTCTCTCTCTCTCTCTCTCTCTCTCTCTCTCTCTCTCTCTCTCTCTCTCTCTCTCTCTCTCTCTCTCTCTCTCTCTCTCTCTCTCTCTGTCTCTCTCTCTCTTTTCTCTCTCCTCTCTCTCTCTCTCTCTCTCTCTCTCTCTCTCTCTCTCTCTCTCTCTCTCTCTCTCTCTCTCTCTCTCTCTCTCTCTCTCTCTCTCTCTCTCTCTCTCTCTCTCTCTCTCTGTGTGTGTGTGTCTCAGGACCCTCTGGAGTTCCCGGCTAATGAGTTGAGGAAGTACTTCAGGATGGGCGACCACGTGAAAGTCATCGCTGGACGCTATGAGGGCGACACCGGCCTCATCGTCAGGGTGGAGGAGAACTTTGTCATCCTCTTCTCCGACCTCACCATGCACGAGGTACTCACTCTCACTCACTCACTCTCACTCACTCACACACACACACTCACAGAGACACACACACACACACACACTCACACACATACACTCAGAGACTCTCACTCACTCACACACTCACAGAGACACACACACACACACACACTCACACACATACACTCAGAGACTCTCACTCACTCACTCACTCACTCACTCACTCACACACACACAGAGACACACACTCACACACATCTAGTGGTGAGTGTGTGTCTACGGTGGCCTTCAGGTAGAAGACGGATATCTTTAAGATTTTAAAAACATGTAAAGAATTTAAAAAATAAATAAATTCAGAACAGAATCAGAAGATATTTATAATTTAGTTATAACTACATATTTATAGTAGTTTATAGAGAATGAAGAACATTTCTAAGCTAAATGAAACATAACAAACATAATAAACATAATAAACATAACCTCTTAGTTTGGTGATTTAAACATAGTTATGAATATTATATTCCATATCTGCCAATAAGCCCCTAAATGTTCCTTTAGAATATAAATAATCTCTCGCTGGTAAGTATAGGTTAGTACTCTCCTTACATGTGCAGGAAAATAATGTCTGTTTGACCTTTTTAATGAGGTTGATATGAATGAAGAGAAACACACATTGTTGTACAGCTTGAGGTCAGAGGTCAGAGGTCAGAGAGGATAACAATAGTGATTTAGGACATGCAGCCTCTTCTGGAGTCCGTCTGCTGAGAGACAGACCTCTGATACATTATGATCATGTTTATGTATTAACACACTGACCTCTCCTCTCCTCTCTCCTCCTCCCCTCTCCTCTCCTCCCTTCTCTCCTCTCCTCCTCTCCTCTTCCCCCCTCCTCCCTCCCCAGCTGAAGGTCCTGCCCAGAGACCTGCAGCTGTGCTCTGAGACGGCCTCCGGTGTAGATGCGGGGGGGCAGCATGAGTGGGGTGAGCTGGTCCAGCTGGACCCGCAGACGGTCGGGGTCATTGTGCGGCTGGAGAGGGAGACATTCCAGGTAATAGTCGGGTCCCGGGGGGGGGGCTAACCGTCTGGTGGAGGCGGAGCTTACCGTCCGGTGGAGGCGGAGCTTACCGTCCGGTGGAGGCGGAGCTAACTGTCCGGTGTCGTCTCTCAGGTGCTGAACATGCACGGGAAGGTGATGACGGTGCGCCACCAGGCGGTGAACCGCAGGAAGGACAACCGCTTCGCCGTGGCTCTGGACTCGGAGCAGAACAACATCCACGTCAAGGACATCGTGAAGGTCATCGACGGGCCGCACTCGGTGAGGACGGGTCTGTTGAGTCTGGAGGGGAAGCTTCTGTCTAAAGAAGGGAAGGATGTTTACTGGAGGATGACATGTTTCATTTCCTTTGTTTCAACCTCTGAACCTTGTTTATCTCCTCTCCTCCCCTCCTCTCCTCCTCTCCTCCCCTCCTCTCCCCTCCTCCTCTCCTCTCCTCTCCTCTCCTCTCCTCTCCTCTCCTCTCCTCTCCTCTCTCCTCCTCCCCTCTCCCCTCTCCTCCTCCCCTCTCCTCTTCCCCTCTCCTCTCCTCCTCTCCTTCTCTTCTCCTCCTCCTCTCCTCTCCTCTCCTCTCCTCTCTCTTCCTCTCCTCCCCTCTCTCCTCTCCTCTCCTCTCCTCTCTCCTCTCCTCTCTCCTCTCCTCCTCCTCTCCTCTCTTTCTCCTCTCCTCCTCCTCCTCTCCTCATCCTCTCCTCTTCTCCTCCTCCTCTCCTCTCCTCTCCCCTCTCCTCTCTCCTCTCTCCTCTCTTTCTCCTCTCCTCCTCCTCCTCTCCTCATCCTCTCCTCTTCTCCTCCTCTCCTCTCCTCCTCCTCTCCTCTCCTCTCCTCTCCCCTCTCCTCTCCCCTCTCTCCTCTCTGTTGGTCTCAGATGAAGCAATCATTACACACAGTTTCTCTGAGGAACTATGTATAACGATTTTACACAATCTGGCTAAAGTAAACATTTCTTAGTGGAGAGATTTTAAATGAGACGTGAAGAATAAAATGTTTGTAATAAAATATAAACAAAAAGCTTTTTTTAGGTTCCTGAGGAAGAGTTAGTCACACACGATGAACATGTTGCTTCTCGCTGTGGTTTCTTTGTGGAAACAAGCCACACACGTCGATTAAACCACCTGACCTTTAAACAGCAGGCCCCACACACACACACACACACACACACACACACACACACACACACACACTCTCCCTCCTGTATACTGGAGCCTAACAGGAGCTGTGCTCGTCCCCTGCAGGGCCGTGAGGGGGAGATCCGTCACCTGTTCCGAGGCTTCGCCTTCCTCCACTGCAAGAAGCTGGTGGAGAACGGAGGCATGTTCGTCTGCAAGACCCGGCACCTGGTGCTGGCTGGGGGGTCCAAGGTCAGTGCGACGGGGGGGGGGGTGTTCTGGGTCACATTTTTCTCTCCTTGACCTCGTTTTCCATCCATCCATCCATTCCATATCCAACACTTCTCCAAGTGTTACCAATGTTAGAAAAATAATTGAGGCTATATATATAGATATATTTGATATATATGTTTTTTTTTTTTGTTTTTTTTATATATATATATATATATATAGAGATATATAGATATAGATATATATATATATAATTTTTTTTATTATTATTTATTTATTTATTTGTATGATGTCTTCAAGGACCGTCAGAAAGATGACAATCTTCGGATAATGATGCTTTTTCCAGCTTCTGTCTGATGAAGCGATCACGGTGTATGTTTTAATATTCTCTCTAACTCTGAGTTCTTTGGCCTCTTTCAGCCCAGAGACGTGACCAACTTCACCGTGGGAGGATTCGCTCCCATGAGCCCTCGGATCAGCAGCCCCATGCACCACGGGGGAGGAAGTGAGTCTCACACTGAACACATGAGGGGGAGGAAGTGAGTCTCACATTAACACATGAGGGGGAGGAAGTGAGTCTCACATTAACACATGAGGGGGAGGAAGTGAGTCTCACATTAACACATGAGGGGGAGGAAGTGAGTCTCACATTAACACATGAGAGGGAGGAAGTGAGTCTCACATTAACACATGAGGGGGAGGAAGTGAGTCTCACACTGACCAATCAGATGAGCCGACCTGGTCCTCGTGTCTGAACACACAGAATGAGCTGTGACTAGTCAACAAGACAACGAGTCAAACCCAGAGATATAAACCAACCTCATTATAATCACATTTCATATTCATAAACTACTTTATTACCTTTAAACAAACCCTGTGGAGAAAGAAGTCCAGTATTAAATGTTATAAAGAAACAAAGGTTTAATATCCTGCTAAATATTTACTCACATGTAGATTTTTAACACTTCCTGTTTCTAGAACATCTAAAAACTATTTGACCTTCTTTGTAAAATCTCTGAACATGTAAATAGTTTTTATCAGCGACCGAGCACCGACATTTTCTGACTTCACTGGTTTCAGCTTTTAAAATATCAGAACAAATCATAAAAAAACAATTTGACCTTTTTCACCTTTTTAAGTTTTGGGAAATGAGTTTCATTGTGTGAAGTAACGAGACTTTCTCTGAGAAGCAACGGGCAGATTGCTCGATACTAAATGTTCGTCTTCTTCGTTGAACAGTTGCAGAAGGAACACGTTGCTTCCTGCTGTTGTTGGCGCAGGTTACCAACAGGGAGTCCAGGAGACCTTTTATAGACTCGTAAAATTCTTGTTTTGTTAGTTGTGTGTTCTGGATGTTACTGAAGTGCTCGGCTGAAAACCAGGAAAAATAAATCTCCGACTTTTAGAGCTTAACCCAGACAAAACCCAGCAGCACATTCCTGCTCCAACTACTGCAAGATGTTAAGATGGATAGAAGAGTGTTGTTGGCCCTACATGGAGCTAAGCTGCGCCTCCTTGCTGCCGCGCCTCACACGAGGAACCCCAAATAAAAAAATACAAATTCCAGGCCGCTTGTAATGTGCCTGTAAATAAGATTTGACTCTTCTTGTATTTGTTTATCCTTCAGTGTCTGTTAGGTTCAGTCTTGTAAGTTACAGTACTACAGTACTTTAAGAGCCGACGGTGTGTCTGTCCCTTTAAAAGCCGACGGTGGGACAACGTCTTGCTGTCTGGCTCTGAAGAAGATCAATCAATCTGTGTTTGTCCTCCTGCAGGTTCTCCACAGAGAGGAGGAGGGGGTGGAGGAGGAGGAGGTGGTGCAGGAGGAGGAGGAGGAGGAGGAGGTGGTGGAGGGGGAGGAGGAGGAGGAGGAGGGATGGGGCGGGGCAGAGGACGAAGAGACAACGAGCTGATTGGCCAGACGGTCCGTATCTCCCAGGGTCCTTACAAAGGTACGAGGCCGACCCCCGTGTGACCGTGTCCTGGAGTCTGGTTTGTGTTTTTAATGACATCGATGCATTGGACTACATTTCCCAGGTTACATCGGGGTGGTAAAGGACGCGACGGAGTCTACGGCCCGGGTGGAGCTGCACTCCACCTGTCAGACCATCTCTGTGGACAGGCAGCGCTTAACCACCATGTACGTCCTCTGCATCCATCTGTCATGTGACTCGAGCATCAGTGATGTCATCAGCTGTGATCCAGCGTGTCTGACCTTGCATTGATCCCCTCCTTCCCTCCTTCCCTCCTTCCCTCTTAGGGGAGCCAAGAGACCCAGCGGGATGACCTCCACCCACGGGCGTACCCCCATGTACGGATCCCAGACCCCCATGTACGGCACCGGCTCCAGGACGCCGATGTACGGCTCCCAGACGCCGGTCCAAGAGGGTGAGGCCTCATTCTTCTGTTCTGTGTTCTCACGTGGATTCTTTAGAGATTTAATAGTTATTAGTTTGTTTTCTTCACTGATTCATAATCTGCAGGTTAGTTGCGGCTCTATGAAGTAGGATTTGCTGCATTTAATGCAGAATGAATCCCTTTGTTTTATTAAAAAGATGGAAAAATGTCTGTTTGTCCTCCAGCGGGAAGCCGCACGCCTCACTACGGCTCTCAGACCCCGTTGCATGATGGGAGCAGGACGCCGGGCCAGAGCGGAGCTTGGGACCCCAGTAACCCCAACACACCTTCCAGGTAACACACACACACACACACACACACACACACACACACACACACACACACACACACACACACACACAGAGCTCAGTGTGTTTCTACCTGTTATGAATTCATAATAATTAAAACGTTTGTATCTTCTCCAGGAACGAAGAGGAGTACGACTTCGGCTACGACGACGAGCCCTCCCCGTCCCCTCAGGGCTACGGAGGGACCCCCAACCCCCAGACCCCCGGTTACCCAGAAGTCCCCTCTCCGCAGGTCAACCCTCAGTACAACCCTCAGACGCCTGGCACGCCGGCTATGTGAGTAAATGTTCAGTTCAGAGCAGAAACTCCCGTTTGTTGTTTTGAGTATAAAATGTTTAAGTTTTCGTGTGTCTTGCCTTGTGTCTCCACCGCCCCGCGTGTCTCACCTTGTGTCTCACCTTGTCTCCACCGCCCCGCGTGTCTCGCCTTGTGTCTCCACCGCCCCGCGTGTCTCGCCTTGTGTCTCCACCGCCCCGCGTGTCTCGCCTTGTGTCTCCACCGCCCCGCGTGTTTCGCCTTGTGTCTCCACCGCCCCGCGTGTCTCGCCTTGTGTCTCCACCGCCCCGCCCTCGGTCCAGAGTTCACGCTGACGTTGCAGCTCAGAACTTTAAATCTGAACTGCTCAGCATCCGTCTGCGGTCCGTGTGGAAACAACACCTGTGAGCTGATGGAGCTCCAGCGTAGCGATGCACTCGAGGCAGAGTAGGACCATGTGGCCGCTGCACAGCTTCCAAGCTTCCCCGAAACATTGCCTCAACTCAAAAGCTTGGATGTTTGGAGAAACAAACCCGTCAGCAGTTTGTCTCTGTGATGAAGATGACGACGAAGAAAACCCACACCCACACCTCATTACTGAACTGGCAGCCAAGAAAAGAGGCCAAACATCTGTATCTGACACATGTTCTTAAACCAAGAATGTAGCACAATAACACTGTTGTGTTTTTGCACTTCATCCAATATCCTTTTTTAATAAATGTTTGGCCGTCGATGTACTTGAGAATGACAGCCCTGGCTTAGGTTGTGTAAATATGGAGACGACCTCAAGTCCTCCGGTCCACATTGTGCAAGAAAAGATTTAGACTATGAATAGAAATGAGGATCCTCCTAATGATCAGCAGTAAATAAAGTGTGTGTGTGTGTGTGTGTGTGTGTGTGTGTGTGTGTGTGTGTGTGTGTGTGTGTGTGTGTGTGTGTGTGTGTGTGTGTGTGTGTGTGTGTGCAGGTACAACACAGAGCAGTATTCTCCCTATGCGGCCCCGTCCCCTCAGGGCTCCTACCAGCCCAGTCCCAGTCCTCAGAGCTACCACCAGGTGGCGCCCTCGCCGGTCGGCTACCAGAACACGCACTCTCCAGCCAGCTACCACCCGACCCCGTCCCCCATGGCCTACCAGGTAGGAGCCGCTCACCTGTACTCCCCTGTAGTCAGACTCTCTGGGTAAGTAGCCATAGTAACCCTTGTTGTCCCCACAGGCCAGTCCTAGTCCCAGCCCCGTGGGCTACAGCCCCATGACCCCCGGAGCGCCCTCTCCTGGGGGCTACAACCCTCACACGCCCGGCTCCAACATCGAGCAGGGCGGCAGCGACTGGGTGACCCCCGACATCCTGGTCAAGGTCAAGGACTCCTTCATGGACCTGATGGGGCAGACGGGCGTCATCCGGAGCGTCACGGTAACCAGGAGACTCCGTTGTGTTGGTGCTCAGAACTCCTCAGGTAGAACCTCTGAGGTAGAACCTCTGAGGGAGAACCTCTGAGGGAGAACCTCCTCAGGGAGAACCTCCTCAGGGAGAACCTCCTCAGGGAGAACCTCTGAGGGAGAACCTCCTCAGGGAGAACCTCCTCTGAGGGAGAACCTCCTCAGGGAGAACCTCCTCAGGGAGACCTCCTCAGGTAGAACCTCTGAGGGAGAACCTCTGAGGGAGAACCTCCTCTGAGGGAGAACCTCCTCAGGGAGAACCTCCTCTGAGGGAGACCTCCTCAGGTAGAACTCCTCAGGTAGAACTTCTGAGGGAGAACCTCCTCAGGGAGAACCTCCTCAGGGAGAACCTCTGAGGGAGAACCTCTGAGGGAGAACCTCTGAGGGAGAACCTCCTCAGGGAGAACCTCCTCTGAGGGAGACCTCCTCAGGTAGAACCTCTGAGGGAGAACCTCTGAGGGAGAACCTCTGAGGGAGAACCTCTGAGGGAGAACCTCCTCTGAGGGAGAACCTCCTCAGGGAGAACCTCCTCTGAGGGAGACCTCCTCAGGTAGAACTCCTCAGGTAGAACCTCCTCAGGGAGAACCTCCTCAGGGAGAACCTCTGAGGGAGAACCTCTGAGGGAGAACCTCTGAAGGGAGAACCTCCTCTGAGGGAGACCTCCTCAGGTAGAACTCCTCAGGTAGAACCTCTGAGGGAGAACCTCTGAGGGAGAACCTCCTCAGGGAGAACCTCTGAGGGAGAACCTCTGAAGGGAGCTTGAGTGAGGTTCTTCTACATCGTCGTGTTTTACTGCAGCAGGTGGAGTCTGGAGAAGTTCTCCACAGGGCTCCGTTGACAGAACAGAGATTTAAGCTCAGAACACAGGAGCTGCTCTCCGGCTCCTCCTGCTGGTGGTCTGTCAGTCTGTGTTGTTGTTGGGAGACTTTGCTGAACTCAACATTTAAAACACTAAAGTCTCACAACACTAATGATGATGACTAATGGAGGAGGAAACCATCACCTCCTGTGTTCTGAGGTCAAATGACTTTTAAAGTGTTTAAAGTTTGGACCAAACCTGAAGGAGTCCTGAAGCAGCTGCAGCCTGACGATGGAGGTCTTATTGTAGTCTAAGAGTCTAAGAGTCCCCAGATGACCGTTAAGAGGCGTTTTCATCTGGATCCGATTCCCATCTGATTTGATGGTGGAACGAACAAGCATGTAGGAAACACTTTGAAACCACATGGCCTCTCATCAGCGACGGTATTGGCTCGGTCGGGTTTTGGACTCGAATATAAGAAAAACACCAAATTATTTCGTTCAGCAGATTTTGTAAAAAGACTCTTTGAAGTTAAGAGTCTCCAGTAAATCATTCACATCCTCACTCAGTCGCTCCTGGACCTGGTTATTGTTTTTATTCATTAATATGTTCATTATTTTCTATATTAAATGATTTAGCACTGGGCAATAATATTTAATGTAAAAGCAGCATTTGAGAAGCTGAAAAACAGATTGTTTAGCATTTTCTGCTTAAAAAAATAACTGAAACTATTCTCACATTAATGCTACAAACGACCGTAATATAGCACAGGATATAATGGAACATAATATCCTTTTATATATAATATATATTATGTATTATATATAATATGCTTATATATAATGTATTATATATAATGTATATAATATATATATATTATATTTATATAATATATTTATATATAATATAGTTATTATATTTATACAATATATTTATATTTAATATATTATGTATTATATATTTATATAGTATACTTATATATTATATAATATATTTATTATATATATATATATTATAATATTCATACAAAATATATTATTTATATATAATAAATATGACAAATAATTCAAAGCTTCATTTCAAAACCTCAATAGAAGCTCTAAATGTCCAAACAAAAGCTTTTGGTACAGCCTTGTTATTACAATGTTTCTTTAAGAACAAACTTTGGGGTGTTTCTTTATCAAAAACAATAAACATGAATATTGGCCGTGTATGAAAACTGATGTTGGTATCAGTCTTATAATAATATTCCTCTTTAATATTGAGCTCAGTTTGTCCTGTGTCTCCTCAGGGTGGGATGTGTTCAGTGTTCATGCAAGAGTCGGAGAAGGTGGTCAGCATCAGCAGCGACCACCTGGAGCCCATCACGCCCACCAAGAATAACAAGGTAACGCCAGCAGACCATGTGACCATGTGACGGGATCATGTGACCATGTGATGGGACCATGTGGCTGGACCATGTGACAGGACCGTGTGACGTGACCGTGTGACAGGACCGTGTGACAGGACCGTGTGACAGGACCGTGTGACAGGACCGTGTGACTGGACCGTGTGACCGTGTGACAGGACCGTGTGACAGGACCGTGTGACCGTGTGACAGGACCGTGTGACAGGACCGTGTGACAGGACCGTGTGACTGGACCATGTGACCGTGTGACAGGACCGTGTGACAGGACCGTGTGACTGGACCGTGTGACCGTGTGACAGGACCGTGTGACAGGACCGTGTGACAGGACCGTGTGACTGGACCATGTGACCGTGTGACAGGACCGTGTGACAGGACCGTGTGACTGGACCGTGTGACCATGTGACTGGACCGTGTGACTGGACCGTGTGACCGTGTGACTGGACCGTGTGACAGGACCGTGTGACTGGACCGTGTGACCATGTGACTGGACCGTGTGACTGGACCGTGTGACCGTGTGACTGGACCATGTGACCGTGTGACAGGACCGTGTGACCATGTGACTATGTGACTGGACCGTGTGACTGGACCATGTGACCATGTGACTGGACCATGTGACCATGTGACTGGACCGTGTGACCATGTGACTATGTGACTGGACCGTGTGACCATGTGACTGGACCATGTGACTGGACCATGTGACCATGTGACTGGACCGTGTGACCATGTGACTGGACCGTGTGACTATGTGACTGGACCATTTGACCATGTGACAAAAAGACAAGTGCCTCTAAACAGTTCTTCTACACAGTTTTATGTTATTATATAACAGTATAAATAAAAAGAAACCGTAAAAAAGACAATTAATTAAGAAAAGGATCCACATTTCTTTATTATTCTTGTATGTAAACAGTATACATCCATTGTTACATGATGGCTGTATGATATAATGTAGATAATGGTGATGAGAGCTCCTCCCTGGTGTTGCAGGTGAAGGTGATCCTGGGGGAGGACCGCGAGGCCACGGGCATCCTGCTCAGTATCGACGGGGACGACGGCATCGTCCGCATGGAGCTGGACGACCAGCTGAAGATCCTCAACCTGAGGTTCCTGGGACGCCTGGAGCACTGAGGGGGGTAGGGGGGCCACGGGGGATTTAAACGTCCTCACAGAGACACATATGTGAGGTGGGAGCACAGAAACACACCAGAGACTGTCGGAGGCAGACATGTTGGGGTTTAGTTTTAATACGATTAAGAGCCAGACACGCCCACTTTCTCTCTCTCAGCCAATCACAGCTCACAAACACTCATTAGTCTCTCTCTCTCTCTCTCTCTCTCTCTCTCTCTCTGGTTGTTTTATTTTTTAATTCCTACGTTAGCTTCCTGTATTCTCTCCAGTGGTCTGAATATGTTTTTAGTGCTTTCTGAATGTTCCGTCAGTACTTTTTGTTTTTTCTTGGTGGAGGAAAGAAAGTAAACATGTCAATAAACTGTGAAGCAGTTGATTCCTTCTGTCTGACGCTGATGTTTGTACGCACGCACACACCTACACACACACACACCTACACAGACACACACACCTACACACACACCTACACCTACACAGACACACACACCTACACAGACACACACACCTACACACACACAGACACAGACACACACCTACACAGACACCTACACACACACCTACACACACACACCTACACAGACACACACACACACAGACACAGACACACACCTACACAGACACCTACACAGACACAGACACACACACCTACACAGACACACACACCTACACAGACACCTACACACACACCTACACACACACACCTACACAGACACACACACCTACACACACACACACACACAGACACAGACACGCGTTGATCCTTTAAATGTGTTTATTGGTGCTGAGCCTGAGTCTGAGCTGCAGTTAGCCACAGGGCCTCTGGGGGTGCTGGTGGTCGATGGGGTAGTAGTAGAAGGGCATCTGGGGGGGGCAGGGGTGCCCGTGGGAAGAGTTCCAACTCGGGCCGGGACGGGCCGTCGGGTCGGCGTCACCGTGGTGATCACAGCCGACGGTGAGGTTGTGAGACAGAGGGATCTTCACCTGGAACCACACCTCTCTGCCCTGCAGGGGGCGATAGACGGGTAGGGTTACTACTGCTGGTACTACTACTGCTGCTGGTACTACTGCAGGTACTACTACTGGTACTAGTACTACTGCTACTAGTGCTACTACTAGTACTAGTACTACTTCCAGGGTTTTAAAGCAGCTTCACTTCCTCTTCTCCGTGTTTTGGTGAACTTGTTCTGTGAGACTTCTCAACCAGACCGGCTCTGTGTATTAATACTAGAAGTACATCACTTTATACATGATACTCATTTAATTTAAGTATAAACCAATAAGTCCTGTGAGACGAGAAGCGAGTCGATAAAACGTCAAGACGGAGACGAGAAAACAAAACGAGCACGATAAACAAAAGAACACAAAAGAACACAACAAGAAGCAGAAACCACCTCGAGGTTCAGGAGAAGTCAAACCAGCGTTCCTGTGCGTTAGAAACACAATCGGCCTGTTGGTGTTTTTTTCCCCAGAAGTCATCAGAATTAAATTTCCACTCTCCAAGGCGGTGATGGAGGAGGTCTGGTATGTTTCATAGGGCTTGGTTATGGCTCATTGGACTAAACACATCAATAAATCTCAGTCTACTGGAGTCCAGACACACACACAAACACTCTTCTGTGAGAGTCTGGGGAAGTTTGACCTTGTCTGATGTAAGGACACTACTCAGGAGGGAGGAGCCTCCAGGTGAAGACACTACTCAGGAGGGAGGAGCCTCCAGGTGAAGACACTACTCAGGAGGGAGGAGCCTCCAGGTGAAGACACTACTCAGGAGGGAGGAGCCTCCAGGTGAAGACACTACTCAGGAGGGAGGAGCCTCCAGGTGAAGACACTACTCAGGAGGGAGGAGCCTCCAGGTGAAGACACTACTCAGGAGGGAGGAGCCTCCAGGTGAAGACAGGAGCTCACCTGGTCGTCCGTAACACACTGGATCTCGTGTCTGTCTCCCAGATGTGGATTCAGGACCTGCTGGACCTCCTGCAGCTGCAGAGGAAGAGGATTCAGACCACGAGCAGAAACATGTCTGAGGATCAGTGCAGCAACAATGCAAAGTATAGTATGTCAATAAAAAGTAAATAAAAAAAGTTATAGTATAATACGTCATGAAAAGTAAGTCATAGTTTGTCAAAAGTTTTTTTTTTTTGTTTTGTTTTAGTATAAAAGTAAAAAAAAAGTCATAGTATAGAATGTCAAAGAGAATCATAGTATAGCATGGCGTAAAAAATACAATAAAAACATTTATTATTGAATAATATACTTTTGCATAAAAATGTCTTCGTAAAGCAAAACGATGAGAAAAGTAAAGAACATCACAAAAAAATGAAAAATCGTAGTATAGTCCTGAAAGGGTGTCAGAAATTACCAGTAAAGAATTCATAGATAATGTCATGAAAAATATCACCAAATAAATCATAATACAGTAAGTAAAAAATAAATTATAAAAAACATTCGTAGTCTCGTATGTCATAATAATAATAATAATAACAATAATAATTAAATGTCTTCATCTTAAAGTCCAACAGGTGTTGTTACCTTGTACGGTCGCTCACAGGACGGAGTCACACCAGCGTCCTCCAGCAGCCTGCAGGGAGACACACGTCAGTGTGTGTGTGTGTGTGTGTGTGTGTGTGTGTGTGTGTGTGTGTGTACTAACTTTTGGATATCAAACTGTCGTCGTAGTTTGAGGCAGATCTGGAAGTATCTGAGAGGAGAGTTCATCCCTTCAACACAAGCTGCACAGACTCCGTGTTTCTCCCATTCCTGTCTCCTGTACACACACACACACACACAGATAGGTGAACGTGTGCTTCGTAGTGATGGAGGAACATGGAGGCTCCTGAGGAGCTCTCGTACCAGAAGTAGAAACTGGGTTGAGCCTTCAGTAAAGACGGCCAGTGGTCCTTCAGCTCTGCATCCAGCTCCTGGAAGACAGAGGTCAGGGATCAGGTTCTCCATGTGTCTGGTCTTTCATGGTCCTAGTCTCAGGTGACGGGTCAGCTGATCCGGACTGGGACTCACCTGGACGTCAGATTCGAACATGGGCCAGCACTTGCAGCAACGCCACGCCTTAAGAGGCCTGCAGGCAAGAACACAGGGCACACGGGAACCCTTTCACAATAAAAGTCTTTCAACGCTTATTTACCATTCTGTGAACTCGTCTTCAGTCCTTTAGAGGGACATTATTTCTGTTCTCCTCTTCTTTATTATTATTATAATCATTTTATTATTATTATTATAATCATTTATATTATTATTATAATCATTTATATTATTATCATTTTATTATTATCATTATTATAATAATTTATATTATTATTATTTATATTATTATTATCATTATTATTATTAAAATCATTTATATTATTACCATTTTATTCTTAGCATTATTATAATAATTTATATTATTATAATCGTTTATTATCATTATTATTATTATCATTATTATTATAATAATGTATTATAATTATCATGATAAAGAGCTGATAGCTGATTAAAGAGTAAAGAATAAGATTTATTTACCAGAGGCCGTGAATCGTCCACTTGTTGATGCTTTGAGGAATCCAGCAGAGTTTCTCTTCGTCTAAAGACTTTAATATGAGAACACAGTCAAACAGCATCCTCGTTTCCTTTCCTACCTCCTCATTACTAAAGGTTCACTATCTCCTCATTTCCCTCCTCCTCTCCTCCCTTCCTTCACTTCCTCCTTCTTTTCTTCCACACCTGATAACTTCCTTCCTTACCTTGCCCTTTCCTTCTCTACATTCACACTTCCTTCCTGCCTTCCTTCCTCCCTGTCCTCCCCACCTCTTTCCTTCCTTTGTTAGCCCCTCTTTATTCCCTTCCTCACCTTCTTCTCTCCTTTTCCTGCCCTCCTCCTTTCCCTCGCTTCCCTCTCCTCTCCTCTCCTCTCCTAACTCCTCATTTCTTCCCTGCTTCCTCTTTTCCTTCCTTACCATCTCCTTTCCTTCCCTCCCTCAGAAACATCTTGTCGAACACACCTCGTGACTCTTTTCTTTTTCACTCAACAATCATGAATTTATCTCTTCTTCTACAGCCTGAACATTGATTAGTGATGAAGATGAAGATGATGATGAAGATGTAGCTTACCTGACAGAAGGCCCCGGGCCACTGCAGGGTGAACAGGAGACAGTTCCAGGTGCAGAAATGCTGTTCGTCGGGCAGCTCGGGGCCTCGGCGGCCATGTTTGTAGTCCTGCCAGAGTCCTTCCTGTGTGGAGCTGTAGTCAGGAAGCTGCAGCAGGAACACGACCGCAGGACTCACGCCGACCAGCAGGGGCAGCACCGAGCGCCACATCGCCATCCAGGTGCAAGTATATATACTTTATATATAGTACTCTGCTCAATACTGCAGTATTGTGTACTTCTACTGCGTTCACATCAGCACAGGAGCCGCTGAGGTTAAAACTAAACAAAAATGAAAAGAGTTTTATTCTTTTGTAGTTTCAGGTCTGAAAAATATGATGAACTTGATATAAAAGCATATTTCTTCACTTTAAATAGTGAAACTAAAAAAGAACACCTGCAGACGCATTTATGCAGAATTTAAACTGTTTTATTAACTAATTTAGCTGAAACAGCATCTCTGAACTCATTAATTAACATCAATTCTGATTAATAGTTAAAAACTCTTAATGGTAATAAATCCATGAACCTGTTTGATATTTATTTTCAGTTTGCAGCTTCATCACTTTGTTCATCCTGCAGTCATTTGTGACACTAATAACAATAATATATATTATATAGATTATCTATAACATCACAGTAAATTAATAACATATCACAGTAAAAACTACATGTGTATCTGTAGTATTTTCAGGTGGTTTTGTTAGGTTTTCACTGATGATGTTTAACATGTAAAACTGGATCCAAAGTCATAACAGATAAAAATCTGTATTTAAAACAAACATGTTGTCAACATGAACCATATTTATGGAAACATCTGGAAGGAAAAGTCAACACAAATATTCAGAACTCTTGTGGGAAATTAAACAAATAAAAACATATTTTCCCTTCCTGACAGATGAATTAGTGTGATATAAGATGATGAGGAGGAAGGTTAGAGGAACTCACCAGAGAGCTGCTGCTGCTTCACTGAGCTGCGTCGGAGCTTCTTCTGACTCCAGATACACAAACAGGAAGTGAATCTTTGTTTTGAGGAAGCAGACGTTACACCTGACAGGTGTCAAAGGAACATTTTTGACTCAATGAAACATAAATCACAAATCAGTCGCATGAAAAGACACATATGGCTCACGAGAGTACTCATTTCCCTTTTACTTTAAACTTCTACTCCTCCACATATATATTACATACATATACATATATATTACATACATACATATACGTATATATTACATACATATTGTGGAAGGGAAAATGTTTATGTTTGTGCTTAATACATGTCTTATGCGTAGTGAAACTATGAAGCCATATTAACACATATCTGGTTTATTAAGAGCACAATATTCATAGTTACATATACAGTATCTGTTAATCATTGACATAGTATTATTATAAGTTATACTTATGTGAATCTGTAAGCGACCCACATAGAGAACAGTGTTTAATTAGTCTGATAAGATAAGCTTAGTAGGGGAGGGCACACAGTTGAGACACAGGGAACTGCGTGTAAGAGAACCATGCAAACGGCTCTCTGACACAAGGCTCAGCAGTAGATAAAGTCGCGTTGGCCTTGCACATCCTAGCGTGCGCCAGGAGAGATGGTGCCTTGGCCCCCAGCTGGTGTTTAAGCAATTCAGACCCCAAGGGCTAGGGAAAGACTAGGTATTATGACTAGTAGCGGGTGAATGTTATGACAAGGTAAGGTCAGGATGGGAGGCAGACAGCGAAATAATCACTTTCTGTATTGAGACGGCGTCAACTGGGTAGCATGGCGTGCGTGAGGTATGATGTCACCCTATACGAAGGGAAAAAGATGGCCACAGGGGCGGGGTTAAAGGGTGGAATAGTGGGCCGTACCTACCCTGTGCATTGCATTATAAGTACTATGTCAATCTGAATGTTCGGTAGTTGTGTTTCCGGACCCAGCTCGGTTTGTTTGTAATCTGTGTGCTACAAATAAATCTACGTGAATTGAACTTTGATCCAATCTCTCTGGTATTCTGTGGGTGGTCAATTACTGAGGTCCCGTAAGTGAGTTCTCATGGCGCCTCACTAGCAGTCAGATAGGAAATAGCTATTAAGTTTATACAGAATTAGGTTTTAAGAAAGTTAGCCATCATCGAGCAGAATACTCAATAAATGAAGAAATTCAGCCACCACAATTGGCGAGCCAGCCAGGAGGGCACCGCGAAGGACCAGGCCAAGCGAGGCGACCTTTGCTCCTCACAGACTGACCGATCCAGACCGGTCTACGTAAGAGGTAAGCAGAAAGCCCTTTTCAAAAGTTTCTGCATCGGAGGTCTCAGTCTGTGAGGAGGAAGGGACGGCTGTGACGGTGTGGCACCCCCAAGGACGCCCTGAAACCGTAAGACAGATACGGCACTCAGTAATATTTCATAGAACCCCACTAGTGTAACGTGCTTTAATTCTGATTGAGCTGTGGAATAATTGTTGATAAAATAAACTACCATACTGTTTCTATTTCCATTCAGGAATAGTGTTTCTGGTACTAAACAATAGATCATAGTGATAATAACATTGAACTGCGGGGGGATTGGTCGAAGTTCAAGCAGCGTAACTCCGGGCACGTGCTGTATGAATGTGGGTGCGTGAAAGTGTGTTGTGAATGGAAAGTCCTTCAGGTATAATAAAATCACGGATAATAAAGAACTGACTGAGTGATTGAGAAGTAAGCGCGAGGCGGCGAGTGGTGGAAAGCTGCGGTGGGTTAAGCAGCTGCTGCTGCTGCTATCTTAATGTTGAAACGTATAATACTGTAAGAACTGTGTTTGGCTTTAACCCCCGCATATGCATGATAAACTGTCTGCTTGTTGAAATGAAGCTTTCCATGAGTTTTGGCCATTAACGTACATGCACCCTGACCTGTGTATGTTGCTTTAACGTGATTCTAACTCACTAGATAATAAACTAGGTTTAGCCAGAGAGACAGGTAAATCCAGGGAATATCCTTAAAATTTAGGTACTAAACCAACCATATTAATAAAATAAATAAGAGATAAATCTGGAGATAAAGAGGTAGATTAAAAGAGGAAAATAAAAGTGCCGCTGGGAGCTTTTACGTAGTAAAGTATGTATATTTATAAAGTACAACGAGTAGAGTGTGCATCGTTTTGCTGGTGGCACGGGTCCGTGCGTAATAAGATAAATAACATAATAAAGAATAAAGGAATAATATGTTTTCGATCCCATAAAAAGAAATAAATACAGAGTTTAAAACGTGTTTTAGAAACCGTGTTTTTGGAAAACCTAAAACAGAAAGAAAAGAAAGAAAAGAAAAGAACTAGATAAAATAAACAAATAGACAAAGATGGGATCAGAAAACTGGTAAAGACTAAAAATGAGACTGTAGAGAGAGATATGAAATACATGAGCGACTTATATTAAATAAATAAATAATAATAAAATAACTAACGTAATAAAGAGAAGTGATTACATTAAATAACTGAGCGAAAAAGCACTTAAGAGTGTTGACTCTGTGGTGACTGTGTGTGAGGTCTGGCCGGGTGTGTCGGTCAAGGCTGGTGTGTGACCGGAGGAAGCATTTCCTCTGATATTTACTTTTGATAAATGATTTGGGTATTTTCCTCATAGTTTGTTAAAAATAAGACATTAGAAGTGGTATATAGTTCACAGCTGTCCTGTGACGTGATCGGCGTGTCAACAAACTCCCATGGGTTCGAGTGGCTGGTGGATTGGCGCCAATCTGTGTGAAAGTTCACGCGGGCGCTCCTTGTCTGATAACAGACACGGAGAGAGAAAGGAGAAAAGGAGAGGAGGATAGTCAGAGCTACAGCGCTCTCTCTCCCTCTCTCCTCTTTCGTTGTTTTAAATCTGGAATAAAATAAATTATAATTAACGTGAAAATTATATTTACATTAAGAAGAGAAGAAAAAAAGTTGATAAAATAAGATTGTTGTGTGTGTGTGTGAGACTGAGGCAACTGCGTGCCCTTGTGGGTGGGACAGGTCATTCTGCTGCGGTGAATCCAGTGGATTAAGGGACAAACTGACGGATTTGTTATTGACATATCAGGAAGGGGGGATAACTATATTATATTGATTTAAGTTATCAGTTTGTCTACTCCATATATATATATATATATTAAATAAAGTGAACTTAGTGTTAGACCTTGTAAAGACATACGTGTCACTACTCATAAAATAAAAGCCTACATCGGGTGGGTAGTGAGTATAAATAAATTTTGAGTTGGATAAGTGCCGTCCACGAGCGCATCCACTACCGTTAAAAAAAGCAGAATGGAGGAGTTAACTCCGTTGTTCCAGGTCGGACAAAAACACGGAATGAACATAAATCGTATCCGGCTGTGTATGACTAAATGAAACAAGAAGACCAAAGAGGCACGTTTTGAACTCTTGGATAAACACGGCCATAAAACAAACTGAAACTCCCTAACGAACCCTATCAGCAGGTCACAAATGGAGAAGCCTGAAATCCCGGAGGGGGGTGTCACAACCCCTCCCTACAAACATGAGACCAAAGGCGGAAACATGTATCCCGTCATTCAGTCCTCCAAGGGGAAGTACTTCCGGCCTCCATCGAGCCTGCCCCCAAAGGAAAGCACCTCCCAGCCACCTATGTCTCCACCTGGTGGACAATCAGAGGTACTACACCCACAACCTGCTCAAGCCCCACCAGCTGCAACTGCCCCTGCTGGCGAGAGTGATATGACAGCAATACCACCAGCAACATGGAACACAGTTTATGTGCAACCACTGCCCACCGGGCCGATGCCATTCAAAATAATGACTATTCCTGCTGCTATTCCCGAAGGACACCCATGGTCACCGAATAATATGTAGGGCCTCACCAGGACAAGTGCTCATCCAACTCAAACCAAATGCCAACCCTCCGGAAAAACAACAATATCCTCTGTTTTAAGAACAGACGTCAGGCATAAGAGAAACCATTTCCGGTCTGCTCAAAGCAGGAGTGTTAGAACCGACTAGTAGTCCGTGTAATACTCCTCTTTATCCGGTGTGAACCAGACTCCATGGCAGTCCTGGAGCATCTGGCCAAGGGGGGACACAAAGTCAACAAAAGTAAACTTCAGTTCTATCAAACAAAGGTTAAATATCTTGGACGGGAACTACAGAGTCCTACTCGATCCATTGCAGCAGAACATCTCGAGGTGATTACTGAATCTCCACGACCCACAACGATCAAACAGAGACGGTCCTTTTTAGGAATGGTGGGCTACAGCTGTCCGTGTATTTCAGATTATGCTCTCAAGTTGCAACCTTTTCGAAATTTGATTAACTCGGCCGTTCAGAATAAAACTACTCACCTGCAATGGTCAGACATTGCGGAGGACGCGTTCGTACACTCGAAAACTGATCTCAGTGCACCTGCCTTGACGAACCCCGACTACTCGAAACCTTTTCAGCTGCATGTTGCTGAAAAGCAGGGGTTTGCTAACACAGTTCTGACCCAGCAAAGAGGACAGCATAAGCAAACGGTGGCTTATTTCAGCACGCAACTCGATTCCACAGTCCGAGGCATGCCTCCCTGTTACAGGGGCTTGGCAGCCGCTGCGTATGCCTATGAGAAGGCGTCAACGATTTCCATGGGTCATGCTTTGATGTTGTACACCGGCCATGGTCTTCATGCCTTGCTTACAGCACCTACTGTCGTGATCACGAATCCGCGACGTTCAGGGTATGATGTTATCCTGTCTGATCCTGATATCACGATTGCACGCTGCCACACGGTTAACCCGGCGGAGCGTCTTACACTTCCTCATGAATGTATTCCTCACGGTTGCGTCGCAGTGTCCAACGACTTACTCAAAGCACGGGTAGATCTGGAGGCAGAGCCATTGCCGTCCACCCACCACTCTGTGGTGACGTTGTGCGGGGTCTGGCCGGGTGTGTCGGTCAAGGCTGTGTGCGGTCAAACGCTGGTCTGAGACGGAGAAAACATTTCCTCTGATATTACTTTTGATAAATGATTTGGGTATTTTCCTCATAATCTTTGAAAATAAGACATTAGAAGTGGTATATGGTTCACAGCTGTCCTGTGACGCGATCGCCGTGTCAACAAACTCCCGTGGGTTCGAGTGGCTGGTGGATTGGCTCCAATTTGTGTGAAAGTTCACGCACTGATGAGAGGTTATGATGGCATCCTTTCCGCTCCTGACATCACGATTGCACGCTGCCACATGGTTAACCCGGCGGAGCGTCTTACACTTCCTCATGAAGGTATTCCTCACGATTGCGTCACAGTTTCCAACGACTTACTCAAATCACGGGTAGATCTGGAGGCGGAGCCATTGCCGGCCCCCAGCTCTCAATGTTTGTTGATGGTTCATGTTACAGGTCAACTCAGGGTCTCGTAGCAGGTTTTGCTGTGGTTGCTCCCACACCGGAGTCAACCGCGTTCCGGACCCTCTTGGCTGAGCTGTTGTTCTCTCCTTTGTCCGCACAGGCATCTAAGTTAAAATCCCTTGCCGCAGCCTGTCGGTTAGGGCATGGTGCAGCATGTAACATATATACAGACTCAGCATACGCACATGGTGTATGTCACCTAAACGGTGCAATTTGGCGCCAAAGAGGCTTCATGCGTGCAGATAGTAAGCCAGTCGCGCATGCTCCTCTCATTGCAGAACTTCTGCACTCTATGACTTTACCTGCCTCGTTGGGCGTTGTTAAATGTGCCGCACATGGTACTTCTTCGGACTTTGTCACCAGAAGTAATAATGCAGCGGATTCCGCAGCTAAAATGGCAGCTTCATTGTCAACCTCCCAAAGTCTGGTAATGTCTTAGTCAGGGGATGTTCATGAAAACACTCCCAGTGAAGAAACCAAGGACAATGATCCTGCCACCTCCATTAGGGCTCTGGTGGAGGTTCAGATAACTGCATCTCAGGAAGAACAGCAGTTATGGCTTGACAGGGGTGCCTCTAAGGATCCTGCGTCTGGGATGTTCCGTTCTCATACTGGTTTGTTGGTCGCACCAGTTTCACTCCTTCCTCAGTTGTATTTGGTGACTCATGGGTCTTCCCATGTAGCCAGGGGGGAGATAATGAAGGTATTGCAGGCCACCTGGTGTTCTCCATACATGTTGCCCACCATCAACAATTTTTTTGCAGTCATGTGCAATCTGCGTAGAACATAACATCAGAAACTTGCACATTGCTCCGATAGGCCATATTCCAGCTCCAGATGGCCAATTCAGGCATATTGTTATTGATTTCATTGATATGATCAGACCAGTGAACAGAAAACAATATGTGTTGGTGGTGATTGACAGATTCAGCAGGTGGTTTGAAGCCTGCCCAGCAGCCAAAGCTGATGCTAGGACTGTAGCTAAGTTTTATAACCAGAGAAGTCATTCAAGGTTCGGGATCCCAGACGAGATAAGCTCTGACAATGGCACACACTTTGACAACGCGATAGTGAAAAAGATATGTCAGTCATTGAGAATCAAGCAGAGATAACTTGACAAAAGGGGAATAATAATAATAATATAAAATCATTTAATTTAATATGTAGGTTCACTAAATTAGCTAAAGCAGAGATTAGGTTGTGTGTATCATCCCCAATCCCAGGGATTGGTAGAAAGAGCTAATGGTACGCTAAAAGCAAAACTAGCCCAAATTTGCAGGGAAACTAAAATGGAATGGCTGACTGCTTTGCCGCTTGCACTAATGAGCATGATAATGCAAACTAACCCTACCACTTGTTTTTAATGTTTAAATGAATGTTCTTAATTGTTTTTAAATCTTCTTTTCTTTTGCATTATGTTTTGATGCTTAATGGTTTTATGAGAAGCACTTTGAATTGCCTTGTTGTTGAAGATGTGCTATGCAAATAAGCTTGCCTTGCCTTGCCTTGCATGAGATGCTAACAGGATGTAATAGCCATATTAGACCAAAAGGGAGGAGCTAAAGATAACATCGACCAAAAATAATGCCAAGTTTATCAGGGTTGTATTAAAGAACCCCCAATCGCAATGTATACCATGTAACCTTATATAATCTCGCTTGCATTGATTATCAGGTCTAACAGCCTGGAGAAAAACAGCATATTCTGCCATTGACTAGTCGGTTGCCGTAAGTGACAAAGTAGAAGATAACCCTTATAACAGGGCACTTTTCTTATAGATGTGCATGATGAAATGTTAGTTGGTAACTAGATGTAAGTACACTGTCAGCATCCCCAAGAAGACTAACCCACAGCAGCTCATGTATCATCAAAAAGGTGCTAGTCACCTTATGCATGAGTGGTTCCCTGCTGTGCGTAAAGTACATGAACCAGAAGATCCGAAGGAGAAACCACATTTTCTGTCAAGTGAGTGACTTCAGTCACTCAAGGGGGGAATGTGGAAGGGAAAATGTTTGTTTGTGCTTAATACATGTCTTGTGCGTAGTGAAACTATGAAGCCACATTAACACATATATCTGGGTTATTAAGAGCACAATATTCATAGTTACAAATACAGTATCCGTTAATCATTGACATAGTATTATTATAAGTTATACTTATGTGAATCTGTAAGCGACCCACATAGAGAACAGTGTTTAATTACTCTGATAAGATAAGCTTAGTAGGGGAGGGCACATAGTTGAGACACAGTGAACTGTGTGTAAGAGAAGCCTGCAAACGGCTCTCTGACACAAGGCTCAGCAGTAGATAAAGTCGCGTTGGACTTGCACATTCTAGCGTGGGCCGGTAGAGATGGCGCCTTGGCCCCCAACTGGTGTTTAAGCGATTCAGACCCCAAGGGCTAGGGAAGGACTAAATATTATGACTAGTAGCGGGTGAATATTATGACGAGGGAAGGTCAGGATGGGAGGCAGACAGCGAAATAATCAGTTTCTGGACCCAACTCGGTTTGTTTGTAACCTGTGTGCTACAAATAAATCTACGTGAATTGAACTTTGATCCAATCTCCCTGGTATTCTGTGGGTGGTCAATTACTGAGGTCCCGTAAGTAAGTTCTCGTGGCGCCTCACTAGCAGTCAGATAGAAAATAGCTATTAAGTTTATACAGAATCAGGTTTTAAGAAAGTTAGCCATCATCGAGCAGAATACGCAATAAATGAAGAAATTCAGCCACCACAATTGGCGAGCCAGCCAGGAGGGCACCGCGAAGGACCAGGCCAAGCGAGGCGACCTTTGCTCCTCACAGACTGACCGATCCAGACCGGTCTACGTAAGAGGTAAGCAGAAAGCCCTTTTCAAAAGTTTCTGCATCGGAGGTCTCAGTCTGTGAGGAGGAAGGGACGGCTGTGACGGTGTGTCAGCCACCACAATATACATATATATTACATACATATACGTATATATTATATATCATTTTACTGCACTGAGTTTATCTGATAGCTGGAGTTACTAATAACTTTCAAGATACTTTATATTTTTATACTGCAGTTATTTAATGACACTATTCGGTTAACAAAATACAAAGTACATGCTCAGTTTATCAAATATTACGTGTTGTAGATTAATTATTTGTTATGGATTCAACAAAACAAAAGTTTTAAAAGCAGTTTGAATTTGCTTGAATTTGAATCAGCTACAACATAAAATTCTGTTGTACATCTCAGAAATAATTATTTAACCTTTTATTCCACGACTACAAAGAGACACAAATCAACTACAAAGAGACATAAAATGATCACAAAGACGAACAATACATTACAAAGAGACACTTTGCAACTACAAAGATAAACAAATGAAAAAAAACAAATGAATACAAAAGGAAATAAAACTACTACAAAGAGATGCAAAACAGCTACAAAGAGATGCAAAACAGCTACAAAGAGATGTAAAACAGCTACAAAGAGATACAAAACAGCTACAAAGAGATACAAAACAGCTACAAAGAGATGCAAAACAGCTACAAAGAGATACAAAACAGATACAAAGAGATGCAAAAAAGCAATGAAGAGATACAAAACAGATACAAAGAGATACAAAACAGCTACAAAGAGATACAATACAGCTACAAAGAGATACAAAACAGCTACAAAGAGATGCAAAACAGCTACAAAGAGATACAAAACAGCTACAAAGAGATGCAAAACAGCTACAAAGAGATGCAAAACAGCTACAAAGAGATACAAAACAACTACAAAGGGATGCAAAACAACTACAAAGAGATACAAAACAACTATAAAGAGATGCAAAACAGCTACAAAGAGATACAAAACAGCTACAAAGAGATGAAAACAGCTACAAAGAGATACAAAACAGCTACAAAGAGATACAAAACAGCTACAAAGAGATGCAAAACAACTACAAAGAGATGCAAAACAGCTACAAAGAGATGCAAAACAGCTACAAAGAGATACAAAATAACTACACAGAGAAACAAAATGACTACAAAGAGACTCAAAACAACTACAAAGAGACAAAATTATCACAAAGACGAACAATACATTACAGAGACACTTTGCAACTACAAAGATAAACAAATGAAAAAAAACAAATGAATACAAAGGGAAATAAAACTACTACAAAGAGATGCAAAACAGCTACAAAGAGATACAAAACAGCTACAAAGAGATGCAAAACAGCTACAAAGAGATGCAAAACAGCTACAAAGAGATGAAAAGCTACAGAGATACAAAACCTACAAAGAGATGCAAAACAGCTACAAAGAGATGCAAAACAGCTACAAAGAGATGTAAAACAGCTACAAAGAGATACAAAACAGCTACAAAGAGATACAAAACAGCTACAAAGAGATGCAAAACAGCTACAAAGAGATACAAAACAGATACAAAGAGATGCAAAAGCAATGAAGAGATACAAAACAGATACAAAGAGATACAAAACAGCTACAAAGAGATACAATACAGCTACAAAGAGATACAAAACAGCTACAAAGAGATGCAAAACAGCTACAAAGAGATACAAAACAGCTACAAAGAGATGCAAAACAGCTACAAAGAGATGCAAAACAGCTACAAAGAGATGCAAAACAGCTACAAAGAGATACAAAACAACTACAAAGGGATGCAAAACAACTACAAAGAGATACAAAACAACTATAAAGAGATGCAAAACAGCTACTTAGAGATGCAAAACAGCTACAAAGAGATACAAAACAGCTACAAAGAGATAAAACAGCTACAAAGAGATAAAACAGCTACAAAGAGACAAACAGCTACAAAGAGATGCAAAACAACTACAAAGAGATGCAAAACAGCTACAAAGAGATGCAAAACAGCTACAAAGAGATACAAAATAACTACACAGAGAAACAAAATGACTACAAAGAGACTCAAAACAACTACAAAGAGACAAAATTATCACAAAGACGAACAATACATTACAGAGACACTTTGCAACTACAAAGATAAACAAATGAAAAAAACAAATGAATACAAAAGGGAAATAAAACTACTACAAAGAGATGCAAAACAGCTACAAAGAGATACAAAACAGCTACAAAGAGATGCAAAACAGCTACAAAGAGATGCAAAACAGCTACAAAGAGATGCAAAACAGCTACAAAGAGATACAAAACAGCTACAAAGAGATGCAAAACAGCTACAAAGAGATGCAAAACAGATACAAAGAGATGCAAAAAAGCAATGAAGAGATACAAAACAGATACAAAGAGATACAAAACAGCTACAAAGAGATACAATACAGCTACAAAGAGATACAAAACAGCTACAAAGAGATGCAAAACAGCTACAAAGAGATACAAAACAGCTACAAAGAGATGCAAAACAGCTACAAAGAGATGCAAAACAGCTACAAAGAGATGCAAAACAGCTACAAAGAGATACAATACAACTACAAAGAGATACAAAACAGCTACAAAGAGATGCAAAACAGCTACAAAGAGATACAAAACAGCTACAAAGAGATGCAAAACAGCTACAAAGAGATGCAAAACAGCTACAAAGAGATGCAAAACAACTACAAAGAGATACAAAACAACTATAAAGAGATACAAAACAGCTACAAATACATGCAAAACAGCTACAAATAGATACAAAACAACTACAAAGAGATGAAAACAGCTACAAAGAGATGAAAACAGCAATAAAGAGATGCAATACAATCACAGACAAAATAACTACAGAGATGCAGGAGACAGCGACAGAAACACAAAGAAATAACAAAGAGAAGCTCAACAACTGTAAAGTCTGTTTCTTGCTGCTCTGCTGGGGGCTTTTCCACGTTTGGCCCTTGGGGAAAACAACTCAGTTATTATTATTGTTGGAGCTATTTATTTAATGTTGGTATTTGGTTGTTTTAGTTCACAAGTACTATTGTTTGGTTTGTCTGACTGTTTGCTTGTTTTGGTTGTATTAGGATAGCTTTTTCTTTTGATAGTTTCTCTTCTTGTGGGCACCTGGGGTTATAATAGGAGCAGGCTGGTGTAGGACCAGAATGCACCTGGGGTTATAATAGGAGCAGGCTGGTGTAGGACCAGAATGCACCTGGGGTTATAATAGGAGCAGGCTGGTGTAGGACCAGAATTCACCTGGGTTATAATAGGAGCAGGCTGGTGTAGTATGAAGGTAGATTTGTGTCTTTATTATGCAAACAAAAAAAAATGTTTTGAGAGCAAATTTCTCGTTTGTAAGTAAAAATATATAAACAGAGTTAGTTTTGCTTATGAAACTAGAATTTTTGGCTGCAAATCAAAAATGTTTGCTCTCAGAAAAAAAACCTTTGCTCTCAAAAAAAACCCTCTTTTTTTAAAGAACGACATGGATGGCTGCTGTGTTGACATGAAGCCCCACTTTCTGCGTGCATATAGGCTAACGTTACAAAAAAGAGACTCCACGACACTAACAACATGAATACAAAGTAAAGTGCTGCTACATTTAAAATAATTTTGACAAAACAGAGCAATATAATGTAAACTTACCTCCATGTCCTCCTCACTGTAACCTTCCAAGAGCAAGTCAAACCCACCAATAGAAACTCCTGACTCATTCAGCAGCATAAGCCCCGCCCACTACGTCCAAACTCAACTCGTAGCTTTTCGTTTTGAGAGCGAAGGTTTTTTTTTGAGAGCAAAAGTTTTTGATTTGCAGCCAAAAATTCTAGTTTCATAAGCAAAACTAACTCTCAGTTTATATATTTTTACTTACAAACGAGAAATTTGCTCTCAAAACATTTTTTTTTTTTTGCATAATAAAGACACAAATCTACCTTCATAGTGTAGGACCAGAATGCACCTGGATGGGCTCATGGTTGTTTGCCAGTGCAGGAGGAGCAGCATAAGGAGTTATTTTGTTCTTTTGTTTGTTTTGTTTGTGAAATAAATTATAAGAAGAAACAGAATCCTGTGGACAATGAGTTTCTTTTGCCTGCGTGAAACCACAAACCCACCCTTTGGCTCATCATCACGTCCACACAGCAGCACATTAACAGCCTCAGGCTTTCCTGCAGGGAATCACCTAAAAACACAACCCAGACACACAACACACAACCCAGACATACTTTACACAAGATGAGAGACGTCGTGGAGCTTCAGACACCGAGCCATTAATAATAATAATAATAACTGAGTTGGGTTCCTGCGCGTGGCCGAGCGCACACAGTTTGGCCTCTACTGCAGATCGTAGTTTGGCAGAGATTCAGAAACACTGATACCGTACGTGTGTGTGTGTGTGTGTGTGTGTGTGTGTGTGTGTGTGCGCATGTCCTTGTCAGGGTGAAGCGAGGCAACGCAGCTCGACACAGACATGAATCAGCTTATGGTAAATATGACTTTTCCTCAAACTTCCCTCGTCTCTTATCTCTCTCTCTGTCTCTCTCTCTCTCTTTCTCTCTGTCTCTCTCTCTTTCTCTCTGTCTCTCTCTCTCTGTTTGAGTCTGTTTGAATCATTGGTGTGACATGGAGACGAGATCAGAACTAAACTGTGTGTTAGAGCGAGTCTCTGTGACCTCTGTGACCTTGGAGGTCTGATCTTTGTCCACTTTCTCACAAGCTCTTTTTTTACTGTCTGCTGAACATGAGATCTATTTATAAACAGGCGGAGCAGCAGGCACCTCACATGACCGGCTGCTTCTCTCCCAGTCACACACACACATATACATATATATATATATGTATTATTATAGAGCAGTTTTGTGAAGTATGGGTGTTTATTTTCATACTTTAGTACTTGTAGCTGAAAATACTCCCTTACTTAAGTAACTTAAGTAAGGGAGTATTTGTACTTTGTCATAGTACTTCTCCCTCCCACTTGTTCTGGAGCTTTCCACTGCGTCACATGGTCTTCATCAGCAGGTTTGCTGAGGGACTGTAGATGTTAACAATTCAAACCAATTTAAATCAACACTAGTTTACTAAATATAACTAATAGAAGTATATATAATAAGACAAATTATATGATAAATATAATATAAAGATCCCGTCTCTCTGAGAGCTGAGACATTTTCTATGTGTAACGATCAACATGTTCATAAAACATGGAGCTTATCTTTGAACTCTGTTGTTTACATGAAGGAGAAATTCTTTCATTGGTCGATTAAACCACATGACCTTTAAACAGCAGGCAACACCCACACGCACACACACACATTCCCACACGCGCACACACACACACACACACACACACAGACACACACGCACACACACACACACACACTCCCTGCTCTGCGTCCTGATTGGTTGAAGTGTCAGGTTCGGAGGTTGTGATTGGCTGTGAGTCGTGTTAGTTACGCCCACAGTTACTCGGTTTGACCTCGTAGACGGTTAGAAGTCATGCAGCGTTCTTAAAGAGACAAGTTGAAACTGTTTCCTTCCAAAATAAAAGATTTTTCTTAGAGAGACAGACTGTTGCTGCAAGTTGAAACTGTTTCCTTCCAAAATAAAAGATGATGTCCTCTCATAAAAATGAATGACGACAATAACGGAGCCAAACTCATAAAAACTCTCGCCGAACTGTTTATTAAAGATAATTTAAACCCAATAAGATGAACTGAGTTACAGAGTCGGGTGTCGTTCTGACTTCAGTTCGGTTCCTGATGAAGACTTCTCACCTGATGATGAAGAAGAACAAAATAAACGGAACCGAGAGAAAATCACTTTCAGATCGGAGCTTTGAAAAGCAACAAACACATAAAGATAAACCTAACCATGGTAACCAGTGGACGTAACCACGGTAACCAGCGGGACTGGAAACAGAGTCACTTCCTCTTTCACCCGAATATCTCAGCAGAGAATAAATTTACCTGGAAAACATGCTCGGGTCACGTGACGCCTTAAACTCAGCGGATCGAGATCATTTGTGTTTAACGTGAGTCTCTACTTCCGGAAGAAGTACTTTTTTACTTCAAAGTAGTAAAAACAACGAGGTAAAAATACTCTGCTAGACGAGTAAAAGAACCTGCAAACAAAAACATCATTAAGTAAAATTATGCAAATGTTTTAATTACAATAAATAGAAAAGATCAAATATAAATATCTGTAATATAAGTAATAAAAAGCTTCATGTTCAAAATATTGATGTTGGACTATAAATAAGTGAAATGAGACTTTAGAGTTGTTTCCTCTTTCTGAGACTTTTCTGGATTAAGTTTCACAATAAAAGCCAATAAAGGAAAAAAAACGATCTGCAGAAAGTTTAGAGTTTCATTCTCGGTGAGAAACATCTGGAATCATTACGGGAATAAAGTTTGTTTTTAAACCTTTAGATTTAAATGTTGCACTAAACTTTAAAACCTGTTCAAAAGAAGAACGTTTTTACTTTAAACAGAGTTAGAGTTAATTTAATTCTGCTGCACCAAAACTTTAAACTTTAAACTTACACTTAAAATAGCTGATTGAGCAAAAATAATTCAGTTCCTTGTTTTTGTTTTTTATCTTCTATTATTTCTCCATTCTTCTCATTAATTCGGCCAAAAGGTTAGTTTGAGTAACATAAAGCGAACTTTAACTTTCACGAGCAGAAAGTGTGATGTTGTGTTGAATACAGTCTTTTATATCCTCCATGAACCAATGCATTTATTTTAATTTGGGAAAAAAAGCATCTTATTGATTATGATGCACGAATAAAAACGTACGTCTGTTACAAAGATAAGTTTAAATTAAATACAAATTAAATAATTTTAAATCTGGATTTATGTTTCTATTTGTAGTTTTTGTTATTCTTGTTCATCAAACTCTGTCACAATAATTTCCTTTGGGATTAATAAAGATAATTTTAAACCTAGTTTATGAACTCAGATTAAAACAGATTTTCTATTAATATATTAATCCTGGTAGGTAAGACCTTAGTGAAGGAGAAATAGAGATAGAGATATTTATGATCAGATAATCATGGAGGAAGTTTTGAGATAGAGGAAGAAGTCCAGAGGAAGAGGAGGAAGTCCAGAGGAAGAGGAGGAAGTCCAGAGGAAGTCCAGAGGAAGAGGAGGAAGTCCAGAGGAAGTCCACAGGAAGAGGAGGAAGTCCAGAGGAAGAGGATGAAGTTCAGAGGAAGTCCAGAGGAAGAGGAGGAAGTCCGGAGGAAGAGGAGGAAGTCCAGAGGAAGAGGAGGAAGTCCAGAGGAAGAGGAGGAAGTCTGGAGGAAGAGGAGGAAGTCCAGAGGAAGAGGAGGAAGTCTGGAGGAAGAGGAGGAAGTCCAGAGGAAGAGGATGAAGTCCAGAGGAAGTCCAGAGGAAGAGGAGGAAGTCCAGAGGAAGAGGATGAAGTCCAGAGGAAGTCCAGAGTGTTTGTTGTCTGTTGTTGTCTCTTGTAAACAATCATCTTCCAAACGAAGCTTCACGTCTTCTTTGTGTTTACAGAAAGTTCCGCTTCTGGCCAGCAGGGCCTTCAGCAGCTCGGCCAGGCAGCTGAGGAACCGAGTCCCCGAGGCCCAGAAGCTCTTCCAGGTAACACCACAGTTATGTCCTGTCCTCCTGTCCTCCTGTCCTCCTGTCCTCATGTCCTCGTGTCCTCGTGTCCTCCTGTCCTCGTGTCCTCGTGTCCTCATGTCCTCATGTCCTCCTGTCCTCCTGTCCTCATGTCCTCCTGTCCTCCTGTCCTCGTGTCCTCCTGTCCCCCTGTCCTCGTGTCCTCGTGTCCTCCTGTCCTCGTGTCCTCATGTCCTCATGTCCTCCTGTCCTCCTGTCCCCCTGTCCTCGTGTCCTCATGTCCTCGTGTCCTCATGTCCTCACCGTGTGGTTTCCCTGCAGGAGGACAACGGGTTGCCAGTTCACATCAAGGGAGGAACCTTTGACGTCGTTCTGTACCGGGCGACCATGACCCTAACTCTAGGAGGTAAGGTACTGACTGAGGAGAGAGGAGAGGAGAGAAGGAGCTAGGAGACAGAAGAGAGAAGAGAGAAGGAACGAGGAGAGAGGAGAGAGGAGGGAGGAGAGAGGAAAGAGGAAAGAGAAAAGAGGAGAGAGAAGAGAGGAGAAAGGAGAGAGGAAAGAGAGAATGAGCTAGAAGAGAGGAGAGAGAAAGAGAGAAGGCGCTAGGAGAGAGGAGAGAGAAGGAGAGAAGGAGAGAGGAGAGAGAAGGAGCGAGGAGAGAGGACAGAGGAGGGAGAAGATAGAAGGAGAGAGGAGAGAAGGAGCTTGGAGAGAGGAGAGAGGGAAGAGAAGGAGCTAGGAGAGAGGAGAACGTGTTGGAGGTCAGCGTTTACGAGGGAGCGCTTGTTTTCCCCACAGGAACCTGCTACTCTGTGTACTGGCTGCTCTACGCCTCGATGCCTCACAGGAAATAGAAGACCTCCCCCTGCTGAACAACGCTGGGCTCCGGCTAACACTAATGTTTGTTGTGTACAAGTACATTTGATTTGATCACAAGCCGTCCTGCTGTCACCACGGCAACCATGAGGAAGTAATAAAGTGTAAAGAAATACAAACTCCACGTCTGTTTTCATTTTTGTGTAAACAACATCACATGACGTCCAAACCAACATCATACATATATATATCTATATATCTTTATATATAGATATATATACACGTATATATATATATATATATATATATATATATATATATATATATATATACACGTGTGTATACACGTGTATATATATACATGTGTATATATATATATATACGTGTATATATATACGTCTAACCCTAACCACTTTTCCTTGACCTCTGTGGAAAACATCAAGGAAAGGAAAGATGGTTAGGAGAATTCATGAGGAGTTAGGAAAAGACAACCACGGTGTTTAGAGGATCCGACTCCACTTTCACTAATCTACGTAGTTATGATGCGACGGGAGACCCATGTTAGTGACGTCAGTCTGCAGCGGTGAAACTACAATGTTCAGAAGATGGACTACAAAGAAGAGCTTCTTAGATTCCATCGCCAGTGTTTTTACAGTGTTGCGTCATAACGAGATAAACAACCAGATTCATAGTATTACTTTATTAACAACATAAACAACCAGGTTCAAAGTATTACTTTATTAACGACATAAACAACCAGATTCATAGTATTACTTTATTAACAACATAAACAACCAGGTTCAAAGTATTATTTTATTAACGACATAAACAACCAGATTCACAGTATTACTTTATTAACAACATAAACAACCAGATTCACAGTATTACTTTATTAACAACATAAACAACCCGCTTCAAAGTATTACTTTAAAAACGAACCTATTTTTGAGGCCTCCGCACGAAAAAAGCATGTCCATACTAAAAAGAGTTTTTCTCTGCAACCACAAGGACTATTTTAATAGTTTTGGTGTTATTATATGGGTAATAACTGTGATATTTGTCTAGGTGTGTATATATCAGTATATATGTTACTGGTTAAAAGTAAATGAAGATGGAACACACAATAAATTAAAATATTTCAGGTTCACCAAAAAAAAACGAGCACTTTCAGGATGGTCATCACTTTGGAATAATGCAGTTGGAGGTTTAAACTTATTTCATATCATAGCACAATATTTGAACACTCTCTCTGCAAAGTTTAAGAGAGTTTTTAGTACAAACAGTTCAGGTGAGGTCTCTGAAAATGATGAATTGGAATGATAAGTGCAATTTGAATTGTCTCATGTACCAAACTATATATTTCACTTGTATATCACTAATGATGTTCAATACATCCATATACAGCAGTAACATACACAATGCCAAACCAAAAAACTGTTTTTTGTTTTTAGTGTTGTGTCATAACACCATGAACAACCTGGTTCATAGTATTACGTTATTAACAACATAAACAACCCGGTTCAAAGTATTACTTTATTAACAACATAAACAACCCGGTTCATAGTATTACTTTATTAACAACATAAACAACCATATTCATAGTATTACTTTATTAACAAGGTTGAAATATAAGTGAAATAATGAATATAAAAGTGAAACCAAGGGATTGTCACAGAGAGAACAAAGCTACTAAACTGTCTCATTGTTCAGTTTCAAACATGCTGAATTAAATACGTTCTCCACTAACAATGTCTCATATCCCTCTTTGTTGTTATGGTTTATATGCAGATTATAATCTGATCATAAGAATATGCAGACAATAGTTTATGAAACTCAGTGTGACCTAGAAGTGTTGACTTGATAGTGTTTTATTCTAATGTTGATTGAAAAGATAATAATTAAAAACATGACTCAGACTGCAGAGCTCGTCCAGTTTAACCTTTTATCAAAGCTTCTGGAACTGAAGTGAAATAAAAGAACGAGGGCTGAGGCTGCAGTAAACACCAGAGCGAGCAGATCAATACGTCACTTTGATCAGTTTACAGCAGTTTGATCAGTTTTCAGCAGTTTGATCAGTTTACAGCAGTTTTCATCAACAGCAATGTAACGTTCGTAGTTTGTCAGCAGGTTTAACCGATTATTGAAAGTTCACAACATCTAAACATTTCCGAGTTATGACAATGGTTATTTACAAGATCTGCATTTGTCTTCATGATCGTTTGTTCTCTTTAAATGTTAAATGCTTAGGAAGGTTCCTAACTGAGTGAAATGACCCAGAAGTATCTCGTTTAACAGATTCCTCGACTATTCCCTCCACCACAGGCTCCTCCAATCAGCATCAGCCCTGCTCCTCATTCATCATCGGGTTACAGAAACTTCCTTCTTCACCACCACTAGTGTCTGGACTCCAGGGGGATTCTGTCTTGTCATAAAAATCTAAATGTAACATCAATCAAAGGGCCACTGACGCACTTTGAGTATGTGACATACGCAGGCAAAGTTTCTGTGTTTCTTAAGATTTATTTATCCAAAAACAGGCAAACAAAAGAAAATAACAAATAAAATCATAAGCAATCACTGCCTCTCTTGCTCTGGTTAAAAAGAGAAACAGGCTGCTGCAGCTTAGTTACAAACACTGTGGCAAATATTGAAGTACAACATTAAACTGAAGTTATTTTAGTGAAAACATTGGCTGAACTTTTCAACTGTTTGTGAGCCACCATGAAAACAATTAGAACAGATTACTTGAACAGTTGTTACAATAGTAATAAATCAAAGAATAAACAAAAGGTAAAATATTCATGTCCTAAAACAAAGGACAGAACCCCTAAATATCAAAGAGATGAGATTAGTAGAGGATGATGTGGAATAAGAAAGAAGGATGTAGATAATTAACCACAATTCTTTACGGTGGTGCTGGATGCCAGGGCAATGCCATCAAGAGAAACCACATCATTAGATAGTTGATTTATGAGGTGTTCTGGGCCTAGTAAAATAACTTCAGTTTTGTCTGAGTTTAACATCAGGAAGTTGCGGGTCATCCATGTTGTTATATCTTTAAGACATGCTTGAAGTTTAGCAAGCTGGTTAATTTCGTCTGGCTTGATCGATAGATATAATTGAGTATCATCTGCATAACAATGAAAGTCTATGGAGTGTTTTCTGATAATATTGCCTAAAGGAGGATATACAAGGTGAATAAAATTGGTCCAAGCACAGAACCTTGTGGATCTCCATGACTGACGTTGGTGGTCATCGAGGTTTCATCGCTTACATATACAAACTGAGATCTTTCACAATTACCTCAGGCCGGGGGGGTTCTTCGTTCACACGTGGCCTTGCCTCTTCTCCCAGGCTCACCTCCTTTAGCCCAAAGCAGGGACAATCCAGTACACCTTTGTCTGCCTGGCATAGGCAAGTTATGTCACGGTATTTAATTGTCCCTGTGGAGAAGCTGATGACTTGGTTGGATTGTCATTGTTACTTTGACAGGCACAAGTGGGGGTGCAGCCATCATTTCCTGCATTTTCCTCTCAACATCTTCCTCTCCCACAAGAAAAAGTTCCACTGAAGTGCCAGAGTCCCTCAACTGGTGGAACATGGCCTCTGCATTGGGGATATCTACTCCATGTGGCACATTTGTCCGCTGATATTTTGAGGATACCCCCTGTACCATCCGGAGCCCCCTTTCCGGGGCTGGCCACAAAGAAGTTCCAGCTGATGTCTTTGAAGTCTTTCTTGAAAAGGCTCTTTTGACAGATGGTAAAAGTGGCCCTTCTGGTTGTACTGGGTAGCGCGGCCGTCGATGAAGACATGGAGGTGATTTATCAGAGTATCTCTCCCTCACCAGGTCTAACACAGGTTCTTTCTCTGTGCTCTCTTCTCTCTTTCACTGAGGTCTGACACTTTCTTTTTTCTTTCTTCTCCTCTGTCCTTTATCCACCAATCCTTCTCTTTTTTTAAGTATTGCTGTCTTCTTTCAGGGTCTGACTCGACGTGTCCTGTAGCGCCGCTGCTTTTCTTCAGCAGACCGGGGACGCCATTCCCTGACGAATACAAGCATGCCATTTTAACAAATATTTAAAAAGTATAGAACAAATACATTCATAAAACAAAATGCTAAATACCAATAACCAAGTGCTGCATAGGGGACATGTAATACTTTGACAATTTAAAAACAAATGTATTTAATATATACATGACAATAGATAACACAAGACAATATCATAGAAACAAACAAAATAATTTAAATTGATGTGTAGATTCATCTTAGCTGAATAAACTTAAGTGTTTAACATTTTTTAAGTGTTTAACCATGTTTCAAACTCAACGACTAATTTGTTTTTCCTGTGTGGACATTCAAATGTTTTTTCATATTTTGCTTGAGTGTAAATGTTTTACCACAAACTGAACAACTAAATGGTTTCTCTCCTGTGTGGACAGTCATGTGATAGTTCAGGTCTCCCTTTCGTGCAAATGTTTTACAACACACGGAACAACTAAATGGTTTCTCCCCTGTGTGGACAGTCATGTGATAGTTCAGGTGTCCCTTTCGTGCAAATGTTTTACCACAAACTGAACAACTAAATGGTTTCTCCCTTGTGTGGACAGTCACGTGATAGTTCAGGTGTCCCTTTCGTCGAAATGTTTTACCACAAACTGAACAACTAAATGGTTTCTCCCCTGTGTGGACAGTCATGTGATAGTTCAGGTTTTGCTTGAGTGCAAATATTTTACCACAAACTGAACAACTAAATGGTTTCTCCCCTGTGTGGCCAGTCATGTGTCTTTTCAGAACACTATGGATTCCAAATCTTTTGTCACAAACCGAGCATTTAAATGGTTTCACTCCTGTTTTGGATTCAGTGTGTTTCTCCAGATGTCCCTTGGGGTCAAAGCTTCCAGCACATTCAGAGGAGCTGATTGATGTATTTCCAGTACTACAGTTCACATCACTTACAGGTACTTCATTGTTTTGCAGAGGGTTTAAATCTGACTGAGGTTCCTGAGTCTCCTCCCAATCATCACTGTCTTCAGTCTCAGGTTCAGACGAGTCTTCAGTCTCATCAGTATCTGGTCCTGGATGTCTTTCTGGATCTGACTTCCTGTCTGGTTCTGATCCTCCACAATCCGCCCCTTCAGCTTCTGTTTCCATCTGTTCAGTTTGTCTTTGATGAAGCTGTGAGGACTGAGCTTCCTCTTCATCATCTTCACTCTTCACAGGAGTGAATGAGAACTTGATATCAGCCTCCTCCAGCCCTAGAAGCTGCTCTCCCTCCTGACTGGTCCAGAGTTCCTCCTGTTCCTCTTTAATGTGAGGGGGCTCTGGGTCCTCCTGTTCCTCTTTAATGTGAGGGGGCTCTGGGTCCTCCTGTTCCTCTTTAATGTGAGGGGGCTCTGGCTCCTCCTGGTCCTCTTTAATGTGAGGGGGCTCTGGCTCCTCCTGGTCCTCCTGGTCCTCTTTAATGTCAGGGGGCTCTGGGTCCTCCTGGTCCTCCTGGTCCTCCTGTTCCTCTTTAATGTGAGGGGGCTCTGGGTCCTCTGGATCCTCCTGTTCCTCTTTAATGTGAGGGGGCTCTGGGTCCTCATGGTCCAGACTGGAGCTCCAGACCTGCTGCTCAGGGGGAACCTCTTCTTTAACCACCAACAGCTGCTGGTCGTCTGTGGAAAATAGTAAAATACATTAAGAAATCTTAGAAATATCATTTTAAACTCTCTATTATTCAAGATGTTTATCATTAAAAAGCAGTGAATTAGTTGTAAATGAGAGAAGCATGACCCATAAATAAAAATGCTGCTGCTTTCATTAATGGTCCTTTTATTGTAAAAGACATCAATATAATAAAGCCTCTGATTGCAGTAAAGGATGAACCAGTCATACCATCAGGGACGTTCCAGAGAAGCAAACGCACCCTGAAGCTGGAGAGCAGAACATCTGTGCAGGCAAAACTAAATCTGTGTACAAGTACACAGTTTGAGCACAAATCCAAGAGCAAGCCGGGACTATTTGAGTGTGAAGACAGGGTTTTGAGGGAGAGGCTGAAAAACAATTGAAATTACAAGAACACAGAAAGAGGAAGAAAAACTGTCATCTCAAAAGTACAATATGTAGCTTTAAGATGTAAGACAGTAAAAAGTACAATATGTACCTCTGAGATTTAGTACAGTAAAAAGTACAATATGTACCTCTGAGATGTAGTACAGTAAAAAGTACAATATGTACCTCTGAGATGTAGTACAGTAAAAAGTACAATATGTACCTCTGAGATTTAGTACAGTAAAAAGTACAATATGTACCTTTGAGATGTAGTTCAGTAAAAAGTACAATATGTACTTCAGAGATGTACAGTAAAAAGTACAATATGTACCTCTGAGGTGTAGTTCAGTAAAAAGTACAATATGTACCTCTGAGGTGTAGTTCAATAAAAAGTACAATATGTACTTCAGAGATGTACAGTAAAAAGTACAATATGTACCGCTGAGATTTAGTACAGTAAAAAGTACAATATCTACTTCAGACCCTAATACCACAGTGTGTAAATACTAAAGTAAAGGTACTAATACCACACTGCGTAAATACTACAGTCAAAGTACTAATACCACAGTGTCACAGACCTTTATGATACCTGGTATAGATAAAGTAAAGTACTAATATACATATATTTATATACATATGTATATTAGTACCTTTAGGAAACAGCAGCTGTGTCGCGTGTTCTTCTACGTCAACAACAGCCGCATCGCTTCCCGCCGCCATGACGGACACGAGCAGCAGCCGCGGACACGAGCAGCAGCCGCGGACACGAGCTCAGGAGGTGGTCTGAGGGAGCGACGTAGATCAGATAAACCCGGACCAGGTTCAGCTCGGCGTCTCTCACTCTGCTGCCTCAGGCAAACACTTCCGGTCTGGAAACAATCACTGCCGCTCCTTCACAATAAAAGCATCAGCCCACAGTGCCCTCTGGTGGACGGTACATTTCTTTACATTGATTTTTTTATATATAAATATCTAGATTCACATATGATTATTCTTTATATTATTACTGTTCTTTTCCTTTCACGTTGTTCTAAAGTACCTAATTAGAGATTAATATATAATAATAAATCTACAGTTACAACAAAACTGGCTGAAGTTTAGTTTTTCTCACAAATACAGAGACTCAGTTTTAGAGCCTTTGAACATCCACCTATTGCTCTTTCACTAGATACAACTATAACAATTATCACAACAAGATGTATTATTATTATCACTCTGAGGTGTAGTTCAGTAAAAAGTACAATATGTACCTGTGAGATGTTGTACAATAAAAAGTACAATATGTACCTCTGAGATGTAGTAAAGTAAAAAGTACAATATGTACCTCTGAGATGTAGTACAGTAAAAAGTACAATATGTACCTCTGAAATGTAGTACAGTCAAAAGAAGTATAGATGTATATATATTTATATATATAAATAAATGAATCCTTTTTTTAATACACAGCTTTTGTAATAAGAGTAAACATGTCCCTTACTTTAGCCTTGAGTTATATTTTTAACATTATTTACAAACGAGCATTAATTTGAATAAAGTTGTTTTGCATTTTAAGGCACAATATAATTTACCCACATTTCTTTAAGAATCAAAGGGAATTTAAATGGAATTTTACCCCATTTTTAGGTTATTTAATTTGGCCAATTCATAACCTGCAAGTAACCACAAAGATATGCTTAATATTTGTTGATTTAATCTAATTATCATAAAACACACAGATAACAGGGTGGACTGGACGCAACAGGGTGGAAATCATATGAGTGAACAATACATTTCATTCATGAAGGCAATTCATTTACATTTCACATGAACATACGAATTATAAATGTAACTTCCATTAAGGACGACTGGACTGGGGGAGTAAATCCTGAAGGGGGCAGTAATGCAACGTCGTGGCTGCCAACTGCCGTAAAGCCGTGAAGAAGAAGAAGTAGGACCGGAAGCCCTCCACCAAAGAAATGCGGAGTCTGCTGGAGTTTCTCCCGCCTTGTTGTAAACCGGTTTTCCCGCGTGAGTCCAACTCTTTGAGTCACACAGTTCTTCAGATACAACCGGAAGGAACCAGCAGAGCCCGGATGTGTGGACGAACTTGTTGAACTGGACTCTGAGTTGTTTCATTGAAAACGTCCGGATTGACTCCTGCCGTCCCCCGTAGCTCATGACGTCAGCGTGCCAGCAGGAAGTAGACAGATCCGAACGGAACCGAGCCTCACAGCGCGGGTCCGAGTGAGGACGCGTTTCTAACGGAGTCTGTCTCAGGACACGTTTCTGTGAGTTAGTAGAAATGTGTAAAGTCCAAATGCTGAGATCTTTAGTGAAGCAGCGACTCACTGCGGCTGCTGAAGAGATATTTTGGCTGTTTGAAAGAACGATAGCAGAGTACGAGGAGGAACTCTCTCGTTCTAAAGAGGAGAACGAGCGACACCGGAAACTACTGGACGCTGTTTTCAACCCGGAAGTCCGGATACAAAGAGCAGGGTTTTTTTTTTTCTTCTTTATTTAAAAATGATGACGATCTTCTGCCTAATTAACCGCAGCCCTACGCCCCCTAGTGGTGGGAGGTTGAACAAAACAATACAATAACAAAAATGGCTCTTACAAACACGTTCATACTTTTTACTACGATACACCTCAGAGGTACATATTGTACTGTTTACTGTACTACATCTCAGAGGTACATATTGTACTTTTTACTAACCTGTATCTCAGAGGTACATATTGTACTTTTTACTGTCCTACATCTCAGAGGTACATATTGTACTTTTTACTGTCCTACAACTCAGAGGTGAATATTGTACTTTTTACTGTACTACACCTCAGAGGTGAATATTGTACTTTTTACTGTACTACATCTCAGAAGTACATATTGTACTTTTTACTGTATTACATCTCAGTGGTACATATTGTACTTATCACTGTACTCACCTCAGAGGTGAATATTGTACTTTTTACTGTACTACACCTCAGTGGTGAATATTGTACTTTTTACTGTACAGAGGTACATATTGTACTTTTCAGATGACAGTTTTTCTTCCTCTTTCTGTGTTCTTGTAATTTCAAATCATGACTTATTGATTTCATTTCAGAGTTTTTTATCAGCCTCTCCCTCAAAACCCTGTCCTCACACTCAAATAGTCCCAGCTTGCTCTTGGATTTGTGCTAAAAACTGTGTACATGTACTCAGATTTAGTTTTGCTTGCACAGATGTTCTGCTCTCCAGCTTCAGGGTGCGTTTGCTTCACTGGAATGTCCCTGATGGTAGGACTGGTTCATCCTTTACTGCAACCGAAGGCTTTATTATATTGATGTCTTAACATTAAAAGGACCATTAATGAAAGCAGCAGCATTTTTATTTAGGGGTCATGCTTCTCTCATTTACAACTAATTCACTGCTTTTTAGTGATAAACATCTTGAATAATAAAGTTTAATATGAGATTTGTAAGATTTATTAATGTATTTTATTATTCTCCACAGACATCCAGCAGCTGTTGTTGGTTAAAGAAGAGGTTCCCCCTGAGCAGCAGGTCTGGAGCTCTAGTCTGGACCAGGAGGACCCAGAGCCCCCTCACATTAAAGATGAACAGGAGGACCAGGAGGACCCAGAGCCCCCTCACATTGAAGAGGAACAGGAGGACCAGGAGGACCCAGAGCCCCCTCACATTAAAGAGGACCAGGAGGATCAGGAGGACCCAGAGCTCCTCCACATTGAAGAGGAACAGGAGGAACTCTGGACCAGTCAGGAGGGAGAGCAGCTTCAAGGGCTGGAGGAGGCTGATATCAAGTTCTCATTCACTCCTGTGAAGAGTGAAGATGATGAAGAGGAAGCTCATTCCTCACAGCTTCATCAAAGACAAACTGAACAGATGGAAACAGAAGCTGACGGAGCGGATTGTGGAGGACCAGAACCAGACAGGAAGTCAGATCCAGAAAGACATCCAGGACCAGATACTGATGAGACTGAAGACTCGTCTGAACCTGAGACTGAAGACAGTGATGATTGGGAGGAGACTCAGGAACCTCAGTCAGATTTAAACCCTTTGCAAAACAATGAAGTACCTGTAAGTGATGTGAACTGCAGTACTGGAAATACATTAATCAGCTCCTCTGAATGTGCTGGAAGCTTTGACCACAAGGTACATCTGGAGAAACACACTGAATCCAAAACAGGAGTGAAACCATTCAAATGCTCGGTTTGTGAGAAAAGATTTGGAATCCATAGTGTTCTGAAAAGACGCATGATTATCCACACAGGGGAGAAACCATTTAGTTGTTCAGTTTGTGGTAAAACCTTTCGACAAAAGGGACAACTGAAGTATCACATGACTGGCCACACAGGGGAGAAACCATTTAGTTGTTCAGTTTGTGGCTAAACATTTGCACAAAAGGGAGACCTGAACAATCATATGATTGTCCACACAGGAGAGAAACCATTTAGTTGTGCAATTTGTGGTAAAACATTTGCACTAAAGGGAAATATGAAATGACATTTGAATGTCCACACTAGAGAAAGAAATTAGTCGTTGAGTTTGAGACATGGTTAAACACTTAAAAACTGTTAAACACTTAAATTTATTCAGCTAAGATGAATCTACACATCAATTTAATTTGTTATATATATGTTATTGTCTTATGTTTCATGTGTAATGTATTGTCATGTATATATTAACTAAAGTAGTTTTGAATTGTCAAAGTATTCCATGTCCCCTATGCAGCACTATGGTTTGAGCTGAATTACCATAGGTGATGAAACTGAGGGAAATATTTAACCTTCTTTCTCCAGTTTAAATTCATTACTTCTTTGATTTAGCCATCCCGTTTCTTCGGGTCAAAGTGACCCGCATATCCCAACTCAACCCTCACGCTGTCCTTGTGTCACTCTGACCCACGTGCATAACTGTGTATGTATATTTCTATTATATTTAAAGCCTAATTGAATTGAATTGAATTGAATTGAATTGAATTGAATATATAAGGAGGGATATGTGGGTCATTGTGACCCGAGGAAAACGGGAGAGTTGAGGATGTACACACACATATGCATGCGGGTCATTTTGATCCGAAGCCAGTAGAAGGTTTAGGGATATATAGACCCATATGCACGAGGGTCATTCTGACCAGAGTGCAACAGGAGTCTTTGGGATAAATACACAGGGTCACTTTGACCCGAAGAAACGGGAGGGTTGCGGATATATACGCACATATGTATTCGGGTCATTGTAAGCCGAGAACAGCGGTAGGGATACATACACATATGCACATGGGTCATTTTAACCCGAGAAAAGCGGGAGGGCTGGTAATACAAATGTGGGTCACTTTGACCCGAGGTCAGCGGGACAGCTGGGGATATACACAGGGTCACTCTGGGGACAACGTGAGGGTTGGGGAGATGTATACACACATATGCACACGGGTCATTTTGACCCGGCGCCAGCGGGAGGCTTGGGATGTACACACACATATGCATGCGGTTCACTTTGACCCGAGGAAAACGGGAGGGATATGCAGGTCAGAGTGACCTTAGACCAGGGGTGTGAAACTCATTTTCTGCCTGCGCCACATCAGCATAATGGCTGCCCTCAAAGGGCCGGTTGTAACTGTAAGACTGTATAAATGTAACTATTCCCTAACATATTGTTAAATGACTGTCTTTGCATTTGATTATTGTCTATTCAAGTGTAAAAATATAGTACATGCATTTATATAAATATAAAAATGTATGTCAGCAAAGTTATCTGTTATTATAACATAAATCCTTTTAATTTAGGTTTAAGAAATCCCCATTAATCCTATCAAAGATCAAACTTTTAAAGAAAATCAATGACAACATTACATTAACTTTGTTCAAAGCTTTTTTTGTCACAGTTGAGAGGGACATAACTCTGGTACAACAAATAATTGTGAGCTACTACAAACATGTTTGACAGATGTGGTCAGGGGCACACCTGCTCACACACCTTTACATGGCTCACCTGCTCACATACATTTACATGACTCACCTGCTCATACACCTTTAGCATGGTACACCTGCTCACATAACTTTACATGACAAGCCTGCTCACACACCTTTAGCATGGTACACCTGCTCACATAACTTTATATGACTCACCTGCTCACATAGCTTTATGCTGCGTTCACACCAAACGTGTTGCTAATTTTTTGTGCGAGTAGATTACAAACAAAATCAATGCACAGACGCGAATGGATGTGAATATTGCAAATTTTGGATGGCGGAAATCAACTCAAATCGCTTTAGTTAAACGCCGATATAGAAACACTGCTTTCTAGTGGCAGGAAGCCGTTCATACGTGGGTCACAAAATCAGCATGCATTGTGGGAGATGTAGTTTATGGTCACTGTACATTGTAAAGCAGCATAGACTTTAATTTGAAGATAATCATATTTCTTTCTAGCTCTCACGGGCTACGTAAAATGACATGGCGGGCCAGATTCGATCCACGGGCCTTGAGTTTGACACCTATGCCTTAGGACAACGGGAGGTTAGGGAGATGTATACACACATATTCATGCGGGTCAGAGTGGCCCCAGGGAAGTGGGAGGTATATATTTATATGTATATATATATATATATATATATATATATATATATATATATATATATATATATATATATATATATGTATATTATTGTTTACATATATATACATATGTATACATATATATATACACACACATATGCATGAGGGTCATTTCGACCCGAGAAAAGCGGGAGTGCTGGTGATACAAATGTGGATCACTTTGACCCGAGGAAAGCGGGAGTGTTGGGTAGGTATATGTGGGTCAGCGTGACCCGAGTTCAGCGGGAGGGCTATATATTCAATTCAATTCAATTAATTTTGCATAGCCCAAAATCACAATTTACAAATTTGCCTCAGAAGGCTTTAAATATAATAGAAATATACACACACAGTTATGCTCGTGGGTCAGAGTGACACAAGGACAACGGGGGGGTTGAGGAGGGATATGCGGGTCATTGTGATCCGATGGAAAACGGGAGGGTTGGGGATATATACACAGGGTCACTTTGACCCGAAGGACACGGGAGTGTTAAGCTGAAATCACGAATATCATAAACCCAGAAATTATCTATGAAATAATTTATTCTTGCAAGAAGAGGCACCGTTGCACAGAGTTAAAATGAGTCTGCACAAGGATGCACTGAAGATTCTCTCAGTCACACAGACATATAGGGAGTGGTCAGGATGGAGGGCTGCATTGAAACATGATGCTTCAGGCCGTGGCAGACAAAGTAAAATCCCCCGAGTTACCCATTGCAGGCTAAATCAGTTTGCACATACCAGCTTGTCATCCACTTCACTTAGATAGAAATATAAAATACAACTAAGAATATAAAATTGCCATCACACACATGAAGGGGGTGAGGGGCGGAGGCCGACCCACTCCTGCCGTACAGGCCTGCGCTCAAATAAACCTTAAGGGAGAGTCAATTGAGCTAAATTTTTATTAACACTGTCGGATCAGATTACATTTTTAACACCACTTACTAACAGTATTATTAGCAGTCTCATTAGAATATTCAATTAATCACAAAATATCACCACTTTAACTGCTGCTGTGACCAGACTTTTGGTTTTCTCTTAAATGAATGGACAGATTAAATGACATGTGGTGACCTCATCAACCTCCTGGATGTAGTTTCAGGTGTTTGGTGTGTTTCCAGAAGTTAATCAAGGATTCATTAGTATTCTGAGGATTGTTTCATAGTGAAGACTTATTTTCTTTATTAAGCAGCAGGTGTTGACAAATGTACCAAACAATAATGTTTGTTTCCTACATGAGGCACCAAACCTCCTCCAGAAAGTGACTGATTTCATATGTGACGTGTTTCAACCTTCACTCATCATCAGTGAACAGAGAGCAGCTGATTGATGATGTTAAACCACTGAATGAAGTGACTCATGTCACCTGTGTGAACTCTGTTTTCTTCATCAGCTACTTCAGCTTCATGTGTTGGAGAACATCGCCACCATGTGGACAGACGGAGCAACAGCATCTTCACAGTGACATTTAGAACAACATGCCATGAAACCGCCTTCTTTCTGTTTTTGTAAACTCAATCAAAGGTTTTAAATAGAGAAATGCAGGTTTTAAACAGACTTAAGAGTCTCTGTGTTGATCCAGAACAGGTTTATTATGTCTCCATATAGAGGTTTCTGATCCAGACCTGGTCTTATGTGGTCTAGATGGAAAAAAGCAATAGTCAGCAGCTTCTTGTGACATTTATAATCATTAATTTCACAAGAAGCGGCTGATTGACTGACATATTATAAGACTGTTTCCATGACAACCAGGACACGCTGAGACGTTGCTATAAGATGAATGCTTCCAATTAATGTCCTCTTAATATTTCCGGTATGTGTCAACAACAGCAGAGAGTCATTCAGAGGAGACATTATACAGCTGCAACTAACCATGATATTAATGTTTAATTTTAATATTCTCTCCAGGTCGTTTCTTTCCAGCTCTTCAAAAGAAGTCTTGTAGCTGCGACCGTTCCAAACTTCCACCAGAACATTTAAGACCTGTAACAGAGCATTTTCATCTTACTCCCCCTCCATCTTTCTGTTATGAATGAAAGAAAAGCAGTGAAAGTTTGCTTCTGTTAATGAACTAGACAAAAGAGGTGAGTATGGAAGTCTTCCCATACTCTACATCTACCATAGAAAGGTGATCAAACTATTATTCCAGCTGTTTTGGAGGAATGTAAACAATGGACCACTTTGACCAGGATCTGGTTCAGGTCCTCTTTCTGACCCCAAAGTCCAAACTAAACCTGTAGAAGCAACATTCAGTTTTTATGATCCACGTATCTGAAACAAATAAAGCTTAGTTCTCTAAGATTTCTCTGTTTGCCACTGAAAATATGAATTTTATGGTGTACATACTTTTTATTCATATTCATATGTATTACCTTTTAGCTTAGTTTTACTTTTTATTTTGAATATGTAACAGCTAAATAAAACAAAACAAGAATAAAACATAAGATGAACAGTAAATATATAAAACTGTCAATAAAGAAATTCTCATAAACAACAGAAATATTTGTATTATTTCCTAAAAAAGAGTTCTTATGAATTCTCCTTCACATCTGACCTCATGACGTTTTCCATGGAGGTCAAGGAGAAGTGGATGAGTTCAGGAAGTTGACTACTGTGGACTTTCACACTCAATATAAAGTAAAGAATTACAACTAATCATAGGATAAGTTATAGATATCATCATCATCATCATCATCATCATCATCATCATCATCATCATGACCTTCTCCACTTTCTCAACCATTTTATTAACACATCCCTCTCAGCTGGCTGTTTCCCCAACTCTCTGAAGGAGGCAAGAGTTAAAGGATCTGTATCGGCTTAAATAAAGCTAATTCTTTCTTTATTGTACTGGACTGTGTTTTGTCCACCTCAGCCTGCTGAACACACACACACACACACACACACACACACACACACACACACGGTGACACCAACAAACAGACTGACCAAAGCTCTGAACCCACTGGCTTCAGAGAGAGAGTTGACTGCCATCCACCTGGAAACAGACTGAAAGAGTGAACACATCACTCTCCTAAAGCACACACACATGTGTTGGTCCTACCTACTGCATGTTTATTTAGATTAGATTAGTTTATATCCAGAGAGGGAGAAGATTTGTAAAATGCAGACAATATTTTTCTGTTATTTAGGGAACTCATAAAAGTCAGGTCCATGGAGCCAGTGGCCCTTCTGGAAAATGACTGAGTGTGCATACAGAGCAGGATACATGATTCAGGAAATAGCCTCTGCTTTGAATTCAAATACCAAACTGAAGAATTGTTTATTTCTTTTGGTAAATTATTGATGTTCATTGTGCTCTGACAAAGTTTTCCTTTCCAGCCTTGTAATAAAGACTAAGTCGGACTTGTGGATCTCATGTGGATTTGTTTTCTTCCTTTTCACACAGAAACACAGAGGCAGCAGGTTCAGCTGGAGATGAACTGACTCACAACACTTCTGAAATCTTTCCAAATCAGAAGTGCAACAAACCTTTACAGCAAATAAAGAGAAATGTGACATTTATCCCGTGTTTCACTTTTTTATGAAACCAAAAATAGCAAAAATACACAAGTCTGACCCAGTCTGACAAAGCTAGAGAAACTCAAACTACAAGCTCCAGGTCAGGTGGTAGATGCTTTGATTCCCCTCTTTGATATTAGTTTGTGTGAGAATGTTAATTTCCTGGTTTGAGTTTGTCAGGGAAATGTACATCTCCTGTTTGATCTTCACCTCATTAAGAGACATAATGAAATATGAATAAAATAAACAACAAAAAGCAGCACAGTAAACAAGTGTTAATGTTTGTGACTCAAAGGAACGAGTGCTGCTGTTATAAACCAGAGAGGAGTTAAAGAGCAACTTTCTGTAAGTAAGTAAGTAGCTGCTGCTCTCTGTGGCTGAAAGCTTGTCTCTGATGATAAGCAGCATCACTGATGTGTTCAGAGGAGTCTGTGAGGAACATGGCAGCAGATGTATTCAGTGACTGATACACTCAGCACAGTGTAAGGTTGGTCAGTTCCACCATGACCACCATAAGAGGGTACGAGGACAATTTTATTTTCTCTTTTATACCACATGCTAAACAACCTGACAGTGGAGGTTCTAATATAAAACAGGGTTATCGGTATGATGGAAGACTCTTGAAGTCTTTTCTTCATGTGTTTCTGTGAGGCTGAATCCTTGACAGCTAAAATAAGTCAGACTCACTGGACCTCAGCCTTTACAGCACTTCAGCTGTTTAAAGCTGCAGCCAGGAGAGGAAGACAAGGACACTGTTATCACTGATGCTGCTTTACTTCAGTGTTGGACTGTGTGTGTTGACTTCCAGCCAGCCAGAGTCTGACCTATAAAATATGCAACAGCCAGAAACATATCACAGGGTCAAAGGTTTGAATCCAGCTGGGTAACTGAACAGATGGCTGACTGGCTGCATTACACAGTGAACTTAAATGAAGAGGAGGAACCTGGAAGTCCAAATATGGGAGCAAACTAAGATTATTGGGGGCTGTAATAACAGGTAACACATAGTTAATATATAGCTTTATCCAGTTTCATAAAGTAATTAAAACATGCAAATGTTGGATGATGAGACACTGATCCTTAAGATATGATGCTGCTTCACCAATTAAAGCTTTATAGGTGAGGAGAAGGATTTTAAATGTGATTCTGGATTTTACAGGGAGCCAGTGCAGAGAAGCTAATACAGGAGTAATATGATCTCTTTTCTTAGTTTTTGTTAGTACACGAGCTGCAGCATCCTGGATCAACTGGAGAGATTTAAGAGACTTATTAGAGCAGCCTGATAATAAGGAATTGCAGTAATCTAGTCAGAGAGAGTCCCTCAACTGGTGGAACATGGCCTCTGCATTGGGGATATCTCCTCCATGTGGCACATATTTTTCCGCTGATCTTTTGAGGATACCCCCTGTACCATCTAGAGCCCCCTTTCCGTGGCTGGCCACAAAGAAGTTCCAGCTGATGTCTTTGAAGTCTTTCTTGAAAAGGCTCTTTTGACAGAAGGTAAAAGTGGCCCTTCTGGTTGTACTGGGTAGCGCGGCCGTCGCTGAAGACATGGAGGTGATATATCAGAGTATCTCTCCCTCACCAGGTCTAACACCGGTCCTTTCTCTGTGCTCTCTTCTCTCTTTCACTGAGGTCTGACACTTTCTTTTTTCTTTCTTCTCCTGTCTTTTATCCACCAATCCTTCTCTTTTTTTAAGTATTGCTGTCTTCTTTCAGGGTCTGCATCCCGATGTGCCCTGTAGCGCCGCTGCTTTTCTGCAGCAGACAGGGGGCGCCATTCCCTGACGAATATAAGCATGCCATTTTAACTATTATAAAAGTATAGAACAAATGCATTCATAATACAAAATCCTAAATACCAACACATGCTGGAAACACGATTCATCTAGCCCTCTTAACGTCCACCCTGTCACCGTGTGTCCACCTGTTTTTTTCTGTATAGAAAACAAGTGTTCCTAAGTTACATCCGAGTGGATATTTGTCATAAAAATCTAAATGTAAAATCAATCAAAGGGCCACTGAAGCACTTTGAGTATGAGAGATACGCAGGCAAAGTTTCTGTGTTTCTTATGATTTATTTATCCAAAAACAGGAAAACAAATAAAATTATAATCAATCGCTGCCTCTCTTGCTCTGGTTAAAAAGAGAAACAAGCTGCAGCTTATTTACAAACACTGTGGCAAATATTGAAATACAACATTGAACTGAAGTTATTTTAGTGAAAACATTGGCTGAACTTTTCAACTGTTCGTGAGCCACCATGAAAACAATTAGAACAGATTACTTGAACAGTTGTTACAATAGTAATAAATCAAAGAGTAAACAAAAGGTAAAATATTTACGTCCTAAAACAAAGGACAGAATCCCTAAATCTCAAAGAGATGAGATTAGTAGAGGATGATGTGGAATAAGAAAGAAGGATGTAGATAATTAACAAATTATTTTCTCAATTCAGTCATTCTTCAGTTATTTCCACAGTAAAACTAAATCAAAGAAGTAATGAGTTCAAACTGGAGAGAAAACATTGCTGAAGAGAAAGAAGGTTAAATATTTCCCTCAGTTTCATCACCTATAATAATTCAGCTCAAACCATAGTGCTGCATAGGGGACATGGAATACTTTGACAATTTAAAAACAAATGTATTTAATATAAACATGACAATACATAACACAAGACAATATCATAGAAACACAACATAATTTAAATTGATGTGTAGATTAATCTTAGCTGAATAAACTTAAGTGTTTCACCATGTTTCAAACTCAACGACTAATTTGTTTTTCCTGTGTGGATATTCAAATGTTTTTTCATATTTTGCTTGAGTGTAAATGTTTTACCACAAAATGAACAACTAAATGGTTTTTCTCCCGTGTGGACAGTCATGTGATGGTTCAGGTGTCCCTTTCGTGCAAATGTTTTACCACAAACTGAACAACTAAATGCTTTCTCTCCTGTGTGACTACCGATGTGACAGTTCAGTTTTCCCTTTTCACGAAATGTTCTACCACAAACTGAACAACTAATTGGTTTCTCTCTTGTATGGACAATCATGTGAACGTTCAGGGTTCCCTTTTCTGCAAATGTTTTACCACAAACTGAACAACTAAATGGTTTCTCCCCTGTGTGGATAATCATGTGTCTTTTCAGAACACTATGGAGTCCAAATCTTTTGTCACAAACGGAGCATATAAATGGTTTCACTCCTGTTTCGGATTCAGTGTGTTTCTCCAGATGTCCCTTGGGGTCAAAGCTTCCAGCACATTCAGAGGAACTGATTGATGTATTTCCAGTACTACAGTTCACGTCACTTACAGGTACTTCATTGTTTTGCAGAGGGTTTAAATCTGACTGAGGTTCCTGAGTCTCCTCACAATCATCAGTCTCAGACAAGTCTTCAGTCTCATCAGTCTCAGGTCCTGGATGTCTTTCTGGATCTGACTTCCTGTCTGGTTCTGGTCCTCCACAATCCACCCCATCAGCTTCTGTTTCCATCTGTTCAGTTTTTCTTTGATAAAGCTGTGAGGACTGAGCTTCCTCTTCATCATCTTCACTCTTCACAGGAGTGAATGAGAACTTGATATCAGCCTCCTCCAGCCCTTGAAGCTCCTCTCCCTCCTGACTGGTCCAGAGTTCCTCCTGTTCCTCTTTAATGTGAGGGGGCTCTGGGTCCTCCTGGTCCTCTTTAATGTGAGGGGGCTCTGGGTCCTCCTGGTCCTCTTTAATGTGAGGGGGCTCTAGGTCCTCCTGGTCCTCCTGGTCCTCCTGGTCCTCTTTAATGTGAGGGGGCTCTGGGTCCTCCTGGTCCAGACTAGAGCTCCAGACCTGCTGCTCAGGGGGAACCTCTTCTTTAACCACCAACAGCTTCTGGACGTCTGTGGAGAATAATAAAATACATTCATAAATCTTACAAATCTCATATTAAACTCTATTATTCAAGATGTTTATCATTAAAAAGCAGTGAATTAGTTGTAAATGAGAGAAGCATGACCCCTAAATAAAAATGCTGCTGCTGTCATTAATGGTCCTTTTTTTAAACTAAATCTGAGTTCATGTACACAGAAAATATTTTAAATTACAAGAACACAGAAAGAGGAAGAAAAACTGTCATCTGAAAAGTAACAATATTCACCTCGGAGGTGTAGTTCAGTAAAACGTTCAATATGTACCTCTGAGATGTAGTACAGTAAAAAGTACACCATGTACCTCTGAGATGTAGTACAGTAAAAAGTACACCATGTACCTCTGAGATGTAGTACAGTAAAATGTAAACCATGTACCTCTGAAATGTAGTATAGTAAAAAGTATAATATGTACCTCTGAGGTGTATCGTAGTAAAAAAGTATGAACGTGTTTGTAAGAGCCATCTTTGTTATTGTATTGTTTTGTTCAACCTCCCACCACTAGGGGGCGTAAGGCCACCGTTAATTAGGCAGAAGGTCAATACAATCAAGAGGATCACGAGAAACAGGTGTTGCTGGATTGACGGGAGCAGTTTTTGACCGTGTGGTAACGTGTGGTTACTATGGTAACGTGTGGTTACTATGGTAACTTGTGGTAACGTGTGGTAACTATGGTAATGATTTACTTTAGTCTACGGTTTACAAAGGTGGATTATGACAGAACGTGAGACTTCTGTTCAAGCTGTTGGGAAAATATACAATTGTAAAGAATAAATGACCTTCATGTTAGAAACTGGACATTGCATCGTTAATCGCACGCGTCTAAACTAACTAAGCAAACAGCAACCGTAGTGGCCTTTTTGATAGGCAACGGGGTCACTAGTGTTTAAGTACTGCAGTACAGTACCTGTAACTCTCCCTCAGTACATGATGTGAATACTTCCTCCAGAACTGGTTCCACCAGTTTAAAGTGAGAATGAACCAAGAGAACAACCTGGTCTTTGTATCCGGACTTCCGGGTTGAAAACAGCGTCCAGTAGTTTCCGGTGTCGCTCGTTCTCCTCTTTAGAACGAGAGAGTTCCTCCTCGTACTCTGCTATCGTTCTTTCAAACAGCCCAAATATCTCTTCAGCAGCCGCAGTGAGTCGCTGCTTCACTAAAGATCTCAGCATTTGGACTTTACACATTTCCACTAACTCACAGAAACGTGTCCTGAGACAGACTCCGTTAGAAACGCGTCCTCACTCGGACCCGCGCTGTGAGGCTCGGTTCCGTCCGGGTCCGTCTACGTCCTGAACTACGGAGGACGGCAGGAGTCAATCCGGACGTTTTCAATGAAACAACTCAGAGTCCACTTCAACAAGTTCGTCCACACATCCGGGCTCTGCTGGTTCCTTCCGGTTGTATCTGAAGAACTGTTGGACTCACGCGGGAAAACCGGTTTACAACAAGGCGGGAGAAACTCCAGCAGACTCCGCATCTCTTTGGTGGAGGGCTTCCGGTCCTACTTCTTCTTCTTCACGGCTTTACGGCAGTTGGCAGCCACGACGTTGCATTACTGCCCCCTTCAGGATTTACTCCCCCAGTCCAGTCGTCCTTAATGGAAGTTACATTTATAATTCGTATGTTCATGTGAAATGTAAATGAATTGCCTTCATGAATGAAATGTATTGTTCACTCATATGATTTCCACCCTGTTGCGTCCAGTCCACCCTGTTATCTGTGTGTTTTATGATAATTAGATTAAATCAACAAATATTAAGCATATCTTTGTGGTTACTTACAACTATACTTCTTTTTACTGTACTACATCTCAGAGGTACATATTGTTCATTTTACTGAACCACATCTCAGAGGTACATATTGTACTTTTTACCGTACTAAATCTCAGAGTGATAATAATAATACATCTTGTTGTGATAATTGTTATAGTTGTATCTAGTGAAAGAGCAATAGGTGGATGTTCAAAGGCTCTAAAACAGAGTCTCTGTACACCAGAGGGCACTGTGGGCTGATGCTTTTATTGTGAAGGAGCGGAAGTGATTGTTTCCAGACCGGAAGTGTTTGCGTGAGGCTGCAGAGTGAGAGACGCCGAGCTGAACCGGATCAGGGTTTATCTGATATACGTCGCTCCCTCAGACCAGTTCCTCTCCGGTATCGGCCGCTGCTGCTCGTGTCCACCCTTGCTGCTCGTGTCCGCCGCTGCTGCTCGTGTCCGTCATGGCGGCGGGAAGCGAGGCGGCTGTTGGTGACGTAGAAGAAGACGCGACACAGCTGCTGTTTCCTAAAGGTACTAATATACATATGTATATAAATATATTTATATTAGTACTTTACTTTATCTATACCAGGTATCATAAAGGTCTGTGACACTGTGGTATTAGTACCTTTACTGTAGTATTTACACAGTGTGGCATTAGTACCTTTACTGTAGTATTTATGCAGTGTGGTATTAGTACCTTGACTGTAGTATTTACACACTGTGGTATTAGGGTCTCAGAGGTAGATGTTGTACTTTTTACTGTACTACATCTTAGAGGTAGATATTGTACTTTTTACTGTACTACACTTCAGAGGTAGATATTGTACTTTTTACTGAACTACACCTCAGAGTTGAATATTGTTACTTTTCAGATGACAGTTTTTCTTCCTCTTTCTGTGTTCTTGTAATTTAAATATTTTCTTATTGATTTCACGTCAGAGTTGTTTTCAGCCTCTCCCTCAAAACCCTGTCTTCACACTCAAATAGTCCTGGCTTGCTCTTGGATTTGTGCTCAAACTGTGTACTTGTACACAGATTTAGTTTTGCCTGCACAGATGTTCTGCTCTCCAGCTTCAGGGTGCGTTTGCTTCTCTGGAACGTCCCTGATGGTATGACTGGTTCATCCTTTACTGCAATCAGAGGCTTTATTATATTGATGTCTTTTACAATAAAAGGACCATTAATGAAAGCAGCAGCATTTTTATTTATGGGTCATGCTTCTCTCATTTACAACTAATTCACTGCTTTTTAATGATAAACATCTTGAATAATAGAGAGTTTAAAATGATATTTCAAAGATTTCTTAATGTATTTTATTATTTTCCACAGACGTCCAGCAGCTGAGAGATAGATAGAGAATAGAGAATAATAATAATAATAATAATAATAATAATATAAAATAATTTAATTTAACATTTAGGTTCACTGAAGTAGCTAAAGCAGAGATTAGGCTGTGTCTACCAACCCCTGGGATTGGGGATGGTACACACAACCTAATCTCTGCTTTAGCTAATTTAGTGAACCTACATATTAAATTAAATTATTTTATATTATTATTATTATTATTATTATTATTATTCCCCTTTTGTCAAGTTATCTCTGCTTGAGCCTCAATTTCTGACATGTTTTTCACTATCACGTTGTCAAAGTGCGTGCCATTGTCAGAGCTTATCTCGTCTGGGATCCCGAACCTTGAATGACTTCTCTGGTTATAAAACTTAGCTACAGTCCTAGCATCAGCTTTGGCTGCTGGGCAGGCTTCAAACCACCTGCTGAATCTGTCAATCACCACCAACACATATTGTTTTCTGTTCACTGGTCTGATCATATCAATGAAATCAATAACAATATGCCTGAATTGGCCATCTGGAGCTGGAATATGGCCTATCGGAGCAATGTGCAAGTTTCTGATGTTATGTTCTACGCAGATTGCACATGACTGCAAAAAAATTGTTGATGGTGGGCAACATGTATGGAGAACACCAGGTGGCCTGCAATACCTTCATTATCTCCCCCCTGGCTACATGGGAAGACCCATGAGTCACCAAATACAACTGAGGAAGGAGTGAAACTGGTGCGACCAACAAACCAGTATGAGAACGGAACATCCCAGACGCAGGATCCTTAGAGGCACCCCTGTCAAGCCATAACTGCTGTTCTTCCTGAGATGCAGTTATCTGAACCTCCACCAGAGCCCTAATGGAGGTGGCAGGATCATTGTCCTTGGTTTCTTCACTGGGAGTGTTTTCATGAACATCCCCTGACTAAGACATTACCAGACTTTGGGAGGTTGACAATGAAGCTGCCATTTTAGCTGCGGAATCCGCTGCATTATTACTTCTGGTGACAAAGTCCGAAGAAGTACCATGTGCGGCACATTTAACAACGCCCAACGAGGCAGGTAAAGTCATAGAGTGCAGAAGTTCTGCAATGAGAGGAGCATGCGCGACTGGCTTACTATCTGCACGCATGAAGCCTCTTTGGCGCCAAATTGCACCGTTTAGGTGACATACACCATGTGCGTATGCTGAGTCTGTATATATGTTACATGCTGCACCATGCCCTAACCGACAGGCTGCGGCAAGGGATTTTAACTTAGATGCCTGTGCGGACAAAGGAGAGAACAACAGCTCAGCCAAGAGGGTCCGGAACGCGGTTGACTCCGGTGTGGGAGCAACCACAGCAAAACCTGCTACGAGACCCTGAGTTGACCTGTAACATGAACCATCAACAAACATTGAGAGCTGGGGGCCGGCAATGGCTCCGCCTCCAGATCTACCCGTGATTTGAGTAAGTCGTTGGAAACTGTGACGCAATCGTGAGGAATACCTTCATGAGGAAGTGTAAGACGCTCCGCCGGGTTAACCATGTGGCAGCGTGCAATCGTGATGTCAGGAGCGGAAAGGATGCCATCATAACCTGAGCGTCGCGCATTCGTGATCACGAAGTTAGGTGCCGTAAGCAAGGCATGAAGACCATGGCCGGTGTACAACGTCAAAGCATGACCCATGGAAATCGTTGAGGCCTTCTCATAGGCATACGCAGCGGCTGCCAAGCCCCTGTAACAGGGAGGCATGCCTTGAACTGTGGAATCGAGTTGCGTGCTGAAATAAGCCACTGTTTGCTTATGCTGACCTCTTCGCTGGGTCAGAACTGCGTTAGCAAACCCCTGCTTTTCAGCAACATACAGCTGAAAAGGTTTCGAGTAGTCGGGGTTCATCAAGGCAGGTGCACTAATGAGAGGGGGGACACTTTGTGTCCCCCCTCTCATTAGTGCGTGAACTTTCACACAAATTTTCAGTGCGTGAAGTTTCACACAAATTGGAGCCAATCCACCAGCCACTCGAACCCACGGGAGTTTGTTGACACGGCGATCGCGTCACAGGACAGCTGTGAACCATATACCACTTCTAATGTCTTATTTTCAAAGATTATGAGGAAAATACCCAAATCATTTATCAAAAGTAATATCAGAGGAAATGTTTTCTCCGTCTCACACCAGCGTTTGACCGCACACAGCCTTGACCGACACACCCGGCCAGACCCCGCACAACGTCACCACAGAGTCAAGAATCTTCTACTTTTTTGCTCAGTATTTAATGTAATCACTTCTCTTTATTACGTTAGTTATTTTATTATTATTTATTTATTTAATATAAGTTCCTCATGTATTTGATATCTCCCTCTAAGGTCTAATTTGTACAGTCTTTACTAGCTTTCGATCCCATTTTTGTCTATTTGTTTATTTTATCTGGTCCTTTTCTTTTATTTCTGATGTTATTTCTGTTTTAGGTTTTCTGAAAACACGGTTTAAACTGTATTTATTTATTTTTATGGGATCGAAAACATATTATGCCTTTATTCTTTATTATGTTATCTTATTACGCACGCACCAGTGCCGCCAGCAAAACGATGCACACAATACTCGTTGTACTTTATAAATATATATGTATATACTTTAATACGTAAAAGTTCCCAGCGGCAATTTTATTTTCCTCTTTTAATCTACCTCTTTATCTCCAGATTTATCTCTTATTTATTTTATTAATATGGTTGGTTTAGTACCTACATTTTAAGGATATTTCCTGGATTTACCTGTCTCTCTGGCTAAACCTAGTTTCTTATCTAGCGAGTTAGAATCACGTTACAGCAACATACACAGGTCAGCGACTAAGTTAATGGCAATAACTCATGGAAAACTTCATTTCAACAAGCAGACAATTTATCATACATATGCAGGGGTTAAAGCCAAACACAGTTTTTACAGTATTATATGTTTCAGCATTAGATGGCAGCGGCAGCAGCAGCTGCTTAACACACCGCAGCTTTCAATCACTCGCCGCCTCGTGCTCACTTCTCAATCACTCAGTCAGTTCTTTATTATCCGTGATTTTATTATACACACACAACGTATAATTTCACCCGGTATTCACACCCGAACCTCTTTAGACTTTTAAACACGACTATGCCCGGTGTCACACACAAGCTTTCTTTACGTCTAGGGAGTCTTATCTTCTGCTCCCCGCCATTATTCTTAGCAGACTATGCCCGGTGTCACACACGAGCTTTACACACTATGCCCGGTGTTACACATAAGCTTTCTTCTGCTCCCCGCCACTAGTCTTAGCACCTGCTCTTTACGACTAGGGAGTCTTTATTTCCACCCACAGGAATTTCAGCGTTTATGGCCTATCTGCTCCCAGCCATTAGTCTTAACACCTGCTCTTTACCACTAGGAGTCTTTCTAATTTGAAACACCTATAGGAATTTTAATTGTACTGTCACCTGCAGGGCTTTTAGTACCTACACCTATAGGAATTTTCACCTGAAGTACTTTCCATTCACAACACCCAAACACGCACAAACATTCATACAGCACGTGCCCGGAGTTACGCTGCTTGAACTTCGACCAATCCCCCTGCAGTTCAATGGTATTATCACTATGATCTATTATGCAGTACCAGAAACACTATTCCTGAATGGAAATAGAAACAATATGTTAATTTATTTTATCAACAATTATGCCACAGCTCAATCAGAATTAAAGCACGTTACACTAGTGGGGTTCTATAAAATATTACTGAGTGCCATGTCTGTCTTACGGTTTCAGGGCGTCCTTAGGGGGGGCACACCGTCACAGCCGCCCCTTCCTCCTCACAGACTGAGACCTCTGATGCAGAAACTTTAGACAATGGCTTTCTGCTTACCTTTTACTTTACGTAGACGCGTCTTGGATCGGTCAGTCTGTGAGGAGCAAAGGTCGCCTCACTTGGCCTGGTCCCCCGCGGTGCCCTCCTGGCTGGCTCGCCAAATATGGTGGCTGGATTTCTCTCGTTTGTTGCGTATTCTGCTCGATGATGGCTAACTTTCTTAAAACCTGATTCTGTATAAACTTAATAGCCATTTCCTATCTGACTGCTAGTGAGGCACCACAAGAACTCACTTACGGGACCTCAGTAATTGACAACCCACAGAATACCAGAGAGATTGGATCAAAGTTCAATTCACGTAGATTTATTTGCAATGCGCAGTTACAAACAAGCCAAGTTGGGTCCAGAAATACAACTCTCGAACATTCAGATTGACATAGTACTTATAATGCAATGCACAGGGTAGGTACGGCCCACTGTTCCACCACTTAACCCCGCCCCGGTGGCCATCTTTTTTTGCCTTCGTATAGGGTGACCTCATACCTCACGCACGCCATACTACCCAGTTGACGCCGTCTCAATACAGAAACTGATTATTTCGCTGTCTGCCTCCCATCCTGACCTTCCCTCGTCATAACATTCACCCGCTACTAGTCATAATACCTAGTCTTTCCCTAGCCCTTGGGGTCTGAATCGCTTAAACACCAGCTGGGGGCCAAGGCACCAGCCCACGCTAGAATGTGCAAGGTCAACGCGACTTTATCTACTGCTGAGCCTTGTATCAGAGAGCCGTTTGTATGCTTCTCTAGACGCAGTTTTCCTGTGTCTCAACTGTGTGACATTCCCTACTAAGCCTAATTAAACACTGTTCTCTATGTGGGTCGCTTACAGATTCACATAAGTATAACTTATAATAATACTATGTCAATGATTAACTGATATATGTAACTATGAATATTGTGCTCTTAATAACCCGGAAATATGTGTTAATGTGGCTTCATAGTTTCACTATGCACAAGACATGTATTAAGCAAAAACATAAACATTTTCCCTTCCACAATTGCTTGCTCAGATTTTCTGCTCTCCAGCTTCAGGGTGCGTTTGCTTCACTGGAACGTCCCTGACGGGATGACTGGTTCATCCTTTACTGCAATCCAAGGCTTTATTATATTTATTTCTTTTAAAATAAAAGGACCATAAATGACTGCAGAAGCATTTTTATTTAGGGGTCATGCTTCTCTCATTTACAACTAATTCACTGCTTTTTAATGATAAACATCTTGAATAATAGAGTTTAATATGATATTTCTAAGATGTATGAATGTATTTTATTATTCTCCACAGACGTCCAGCAGCTGTTGGTGGTTAAAGAAGAGGTTCCCTCTGAGCTGCAGGTCTGGAGCTCTAGTCTGGACCAGGAGGACCCAGAGCCCCCTCACATTAAAGAGGAACAGGAGGACCCAGAGCCCCCTCACATTAAAGAGGAACAGGAGGACCTCTGGACCAGTCAGGAGGGAGAGCAGCTTCAAGGGCTGGAGGAGGCTGTTCTCAAGTTATCATTCACTCCTGTGAAGAGTGAAGATGATGAAGAGGAAGCTCAGTCCTCACAGCTTCATCAAACACAAACTGATCAGATGGAAACCGAAGCTGAAGGGGCGGATTGTGGAGGACCAGAACCAGACAGGAAGTCAGATCCAGAAAGACATCCAGGACCAGATACTGATGAGACTGAAGACTCGTCTGAAGCTGAGACTGATGACAGTGATGATTGGGATGAGACTCAGGAACCTCAGTCAGGTTTAAACCCTCTGCAAAACAATGAAGTACCTGTAAGTGATGTGAACTGTAGTACTGGAAATACATCAATCAGCTCCTCTGAATGTGCTGGAAGCTTTGACCTCAAGGGACATCTGGAGAAACACACTGAATCCGAAACAGGAGTGAAACCATTGAAATGCTCGTTTTGTGACAAAAGATTTGCATTCCGAAGTTATCTGAAAAAACACATGACTGTCCACACAGGGGAGAAACCATTTAGTTGTTCTGTGTGTAGTAAAACATTTTCACTAAAGGGAGACCTGAACTATCACATGACTGGCCACATAGAAGTGAAACCATTTAAATGCTTTGTTTGTGACAGAATATTTGTATACCAAAGTTTTCTGAAAAGACACATGATTGGCCACACAGGGGAGAAACCATTTAGTTGTTCCTTGTGTTGTAAAACATTTTCACAAAAGGGAGCCCTGAACGCGCACATGATTGTCCACACAGGGGAGAAACCATTTAGTTGTTCCTTGTGTAGTAAAACATTTGCACAAAAGGGATACCTGAAAGTGCACATGATTGTCCACACAGGGGAGAAACCATTTAGTTGTTCTGTGTGTAGTAAAACATTTGCACGAAAGCGAAAACTGAACTATCACATGACTGGCCACACAGGAGAGAAACCATTTAGTTGTTCAGTTTGTGGTAAAACATTTTCAGAAAAGGGAACCCTGAACATTCACATGATTGTCCATACAAGAGAGAAACCAATTAGTTGTTCAGTTTGTGGTAGAACATTTCGAGAAAAGGGAAAACTGAACTGTCACATGGCTAGTCACACAGGAGAGAAAGCATTTAGTTGTTCAGTTTGTGGTAGAACATTTCGAGAAAAGGGAAAACTGAACTATCACATGGCTAGTCACACAGGAGAGAAAGCATTTAGTTGTTCCGTGTGTAGTAAAACATTTGCACGAAAGGACCACCTGAACAGTCACATGACTGTCCACACAGGAGAGAAACCATTTAGTTGTTCAGTTTGTGGTAGAACATTTGCACAAAAGCAAAAGATGAAACGACATTTGAGTGTCCACACTGGAGAGAAAGCATTTAGTTGTTCAGTTTGTGGTAAAACATTTGCACTAAAGGGAAATATGAAACGACATTTGAATATCCACACAGGAGAAACAAATTAGTCATTCAGTTTGAGACATGGTTTAACACTTAAGTTTATTCAGCCAAGATGAATCTACACATCAATTTAAATTATTTTGGTGTGTGTTTCTATGATATTTTTTTTGTCATGTATATATGACGACATTTTTATTTTTTTTAAATTGTCAAAGTATTCCATGTCCCCTATGCAGCACTATGGTTTGAGCTGAATTATCGTAGGTGATGAAACTGATGGAAATATTTAACCTTTCTCTTCAGCAACGTTCTCTCTCCAGTTTGAACTCATTACTTTGATTTAGTTTTACTGTAGAAATAACTGAAGAATGACTGAGTTGAGAAAATAATTTTGGTTAATTATCTACATCCTTCTTTCTTATTCCACATCATCCTCTACTAATCTCATCTCTTTGAAAATTAGGGATTCTGTCCTTTGTTTTAGGATCTGAATATTTTACCTTTTGTTTATTCTTTGATTTATTACTATTGTAACAACTGTTCAAGTAATCTGTTCTAATTGTTTTCATGGTGGCTCACAAACAGTTGAAAAGTTCAGCCAATGTTTTTCACTAAAATAACTTCAGTTCAATGTTGTACTATTTGCCACAGTGTTTGTAACTAAGCTGCAGCTTGTTTCTCTTTTTAACCAGAGCAAGAGAGGCAGCGATTGATTATAATTTGATTTGTTTTTGGTTAAATAAATCATAAGAAACACAGAAACTTTGCCTGCGTATCTCTCATACTCAAAGTGCTTCAGTGTTCCTTTGATGTTACATTTAGATTTTTATGACAAACCACTCGGATGTAACTTAGGAACACTTGTTTTCTATACAGAAAAAAACAGGGTGGACACACGGTGACAGGGTGGACGTTAAGAGGGCTAGATGAATAGTGTTTCCAGCATGTGTTGGTATTTAGAATTTGTTATTATGAATGCATTTGTTCGATACTTTTATGATATTTGTTAAAATGGCATGCTTGTATTCGTCAGGGAATGGCGCCCCCTGTCTGCTGAAGAAAAGCAGCGGCGCTACAGGGCACGTCGGGATGCAGACCCTGAAAGAAGACAATAATACTTAAAAAAAGAGAAGGATTGGTGGACAAAAGACAGGAGAAGAAAGAAAAATGAAAGTGTCAGACCTCAGTGAAAGAGAGAAGAGAGCACAGAGAAAGAACCTGTGTTAGACCTGGTGAGGGAGAGATACTCTGATAAATCACCTCCATGTCTTCAGCGACGGCTGCGCTACCCAGTACAACCAGAAGGGCCACTTTTACCATCTGTCAAAAGAGCCTTTTCAAGAAAGACTTCAAAGACATCAGCTGGAACTTCTTTGAGGCCAGCCCCGGAAAGGGGGCTCTAGATGGTACAGGGGGTATCCTCAAAATATCAGCGGACAAATATGTGCCACATGGAGGAGATATCCCCAATGCAGAGGCCATGTTCCACCAGTTGAGGGACTCTGGCACTTCAGTGGAACTTTTTCTTGTGGGAGAGGAAGATGTTGAGAGGAAAGTGCAGGAAATGATGGCTGCACCCCCGCTTGTGCCTGTCAAAGGAACAATGACAATCCAGATCATGTAAATAACCGTTGTCATAACTCGGAAATGTTTAGATGTTGTGAACTTTCAATAATCGGTTAAACCTGCTGACAAACTACGAATGTAACATTAATGTTGATGAAAACTGCTGTAAACTGATCAAACTGCTGTATTGCTCTTCTCTCTGGTGTTTACTGCAGCCTCAGCCATCATTCTTTTATGCTTCAGTTACAGAAGCTTTGATAAAAGGTTAAACTGGACGAGCTCTTCAGTCTGAGTAATGTTTTTAATTATCATCTTTTCAATCAACATAACAATTTTAAAACACTATCAAGTCAACACTTCTAGGTCACACTGACTTTCATAAATTATTGTCTGCATATTGTTATGATCAGATTATAATCTGCATAACAACAAAGAGGGATATGAGACATTGTTAGTGGAGAACGGATTTAATTCAGCATGTTTGAAACTGAACGAGACAGTTTAGTAGCTTTGTAGCTTTTTTTTCACCGCTGCAGACTGACGTCACTAACATGCGCCTGCATCATAATTACGTAGCTTAGTGAAAGTGGAGTCGGATTCTCTAAACACCGCGGTTGTCTTTTCCTAACTCCTCATGAATTCTCCTAACCATCTGAGACTTCTCCATCACCTGATTGGGGGGCTCGTACTTTAAATGAACCAATCAGATTCTGCGCAGTTTCCTTAAGCCAATCACATTGTTGTTGTCAAACCTTTAAGTAGGTTCTCCTCTCTGCTGCTGTCAGTTGTCATTACAGCTCAAAACAGATGCAACCCTCCTCCACCCCAGACTCCTCCAATCAGCATCAGTCCTGCTCCTCATTCATCATCGGGTTACAGCAACTTCTTTCACCACCACCACCAGTGTCTGGGCTCCAGGGGGATTCTGCCTTAGCAGATATCAGCATCACTACCCCTTGATTATCCTAATTCAGGATGGAGTCCAATCGCAAAAGACTTTGCACTATTGTAACATTTATGCAATTGTAATAAATGATTGTTAAACTCAATTTATGTTTCTCCTGATTGAAACGTCTTTATTTAAACGTCTTTAACCGTCTTCATTTAAACTTCTTTAAAAATTATTCCTAACCCCTTTAAAAATATTTAGGAGAATTTGGTTCTCAATGTGTGTCTGGATCTGAGTTACAAATCATTTTTATTTTGTTGAAGTAAATTTTAAAAAATCTGTATAGAAAACAAGTGTTCCTTAGTTACACCCGAGTGGATATTTGTCATAAAAATCTAAATGTAACATGAATCAAAGGAACACTGAAGCACTTTGAGTATGTGAGATACGCAGGCAAGGTTTCTGTGTTTCTTATGATTTATTTATCCAAAAATAGGCAAACAAACAAAAAGAACAAATTAAATCATAAGCAATCGCTGCCTCTCTTATTCTGGTTAAAAAGAGAAACAGGCTGCTGCAGCTTAGTTACAAACACTGTGGCAAATATTGAAGTACAACATTAAACTGAAGTTATTTTGGTGAAAACATTGGCTGGACCTTTCAACTGTTTGTGAGCCACCATGAAAACAATTAGAACAGATGACTTGAACAGTTGTTACAATAGTAATAAATCAAAGAGTAAACAAAAGGTAAAATGTTCACATCCTAAAACAAAGGACAGAATCCCTAAAGCTCAAAGAGATGAGATCAGTAGAGGATAATGCTGAATAAGAAAGAAGGATGTAGATAATCAAACACTATTCTTTTCTCAATTCAGTCATGCTTCAGTTATTTCTACAATAAAACTAAATCAAAGAAGTAATGAGTTCAAACTGGAGAGAAAACATTGCTGAAGATAAAGAAGGTTAAATATTTCCCTCAGTTTCATCACCTATGATAATTCAGCTCAAACCATAGTGCTGCATAGGGGACATGGAATACTTTGACAATTTAAAACAAATGTATTTAACATACACATGACAATACATAACACAAGACAATATCAAAGATACACACACCAAAATAGTTTTAATTGATGTGTAGATTCATCTTAGCTGAATAAACTTAAGAGTTTAACAGTTTTTAAGTGTTTAACCATGTCTCACACTCAACAACTAATTTGTTTCTCCTGTGTGGACATTCAAATGTCGTTTCATATTTTCCTTGAGTGCAAATGTTTTACCACAAACTGGACAACTAAATGGTTTCTCCCCTGTGTGGACAATCATGCGTCTTTTCAGAACACCATGGATTCCAAATCTTTTGTCACAAACCGAGCATTTCAATGGTTTCACTCCTGTTATGGATTTAGTCTGTTTCTCCAGATGTCCCTTGGGGTCAAAGCTTCCAGCACATTCAGAGGAGCTGATTGATGTATTTCCAGTACTACAGTTCACGTCACTTACAGATACTTCATTGTTTTGCAGAGGGTTTAAATCTGACTGAGGTTCCTGAGTCTCCTCCCAATCATCACTGTCTTCAGTTTCAGGTTCAGACGAGTCTTCAGTCTCATCAGTATCTGGTCCTGGATGTCTTTCTGGATCTGACTTCCTGTCTGGTTCTGGTCCTCCACAATCCGCCCCATCAGCTTCTGGATTTTTACTATACTACATCTTCGAGGTAGATAATGTATTTTTTACTGTACTATATCTCAGAGATACATATTGTACTTTTTACTGTACTACATCTCAGAGGTAAATATTGTACTTTTTACTGTTCTCCATCACAGAGGTAAATATTGTACTTTCACTGTACTACATCTTAGAGGTACATATTGTACTTTTTACTGAACTACATCTCTTATGTGAATATTGTTACTTTTTACTGTACTACACCTAAGAGGTGAATATTGTACTTTTTTCCTATACTATAAATCAGAGGTAGATATTGTACTTTTTATTACGATACATCTCAGGGGTAGATATTGTACTTTTTACTCAACTACACTTCAGAAGTAAATATTGTACTTTTTACTGTACTACATCTTAGAGGTAAATATTATACTTTTGACTGTACTACATCTAAGAGGTTCATATTGTATTTTTTTCTGTACTACATCTCAGAGGTACACACGTGGACAAAACTTTTGGTACCCTTCCATTAAAGAAAGAAAAACCCACAATGCTTACTGAAATAACTTCAAACTGACAAAAGTAATAATAAATTAAAATTTACTGAAAATTAACAAATGAAAATCAGACATTGCTTTTGAATTGTGGTTCAACAGAATAATTTTATAAAACAAACTAATAAAAATGGCCTGGACAAAAATGATGGTACCCTTAACTTAATATTTTGTTGCACAACCTTTTTAGTCAATCACTGCAATGAAGTGATTTGTGTAACTCTCACTGAGACTTCTGCACCTGTCAACAGGTGTTTTGGCTCCTCGTGAGCAAACTGCTCCAGCTGTCTCAGGTTTGAAGGGTGCCTTCTCCAGACTGCATGTTTTAGCTCCTTCCTCAGATGTTCAATAGGATTTAGATCAGGGCTCATAGAAGGCCACTTCAGAAGAGTCCAATGTTCTGCTCTTAGCCATAGTCGGGTGTTTTTAGCTGTGTTTTGGGTCATTATCCTGTTGGAGGACCCATGACCTGCGACTGAGACCAAGCTTTCTGACACTGGGCAGCACATTTCGCTCCAGGATGCCTTGATAGTCTTGAGATTTCATTATACCTGCACATATTCAAGGCACCCTGAGCCAGATGCAGCAAAGCAGCCCCAGAACATAACCGAGCCTCCTCCATGTTCCACAGGAAGTACAGTGTTCTTTTCTTTGGATGCTTAATTTTTGCGTCTGTGAACATAGAGCTGATGTGACTTGCCAAAAAAGCTCCAGTTTTGTCTCAGCTTTCCAAAGGACATTCTCCCAGAAGCTTTGTGGCTTGTCAATATGCCTTTTGGCAAATTCCAGTCTCGCTTTTTTATGATTTGCTTTCAACAGTGGTATCCTCCTCGGTCATCCACTTTGGCTCAAACAGCGACGGATGGTGCGATCTGACACTGATGGACCTTGACCTTGGAGTTCACCTCTAATCTCTTTGGAAGTTGTTCTGGGCTCTTTGGTTAATATTTGTATATCCGTCTATTCAATTTGTCATCAATGTTCTTCTTGCAGCCACATCCAGGGAGGTTGGCTACAGTCCCGAGGACCTTAAACTTCTGAATAATATGTGCAGCTGTAGTCACCGGAACATCAAGCTGCTTGGAGATGTTCTCATAGCCTTTACCTTTAACATGCTTGTCTATAATGTTCCTTCTAATCTCCTGAGACGACTCTCTCCTCAGCTTTCTGTAGTCCATTTTCAGTGTGGTACACACCATGATACCAAACAGCACAGGGACTACCTTTCACCCTTTTAAATAGGCAGACTGACTGAATACAGTTTGAAGACACCTGTGGTGCAAATTAGATGACACACCTTAGTTTAGCATGTCATTTAACATAATTATTTTCAATCTTTTTTAGGGGTAGCATCATTTTTGGCCAGGCCATTTTCATTAGTTTGTTTTTTAAAATGAATCTATTGAACCACAATTCAAAAGCAATGTCTGATTTTCATTAGTTAATTTTCAGTAATTTTTTATTTGTTATTACTTTTGTCAGTTTCAAGTTATTTCAGTGAGCATTGTGGGTTTTTCTTTCTTTAACAGAAGGGTACCAACAATTTTGTCCACGTGTGTATATCTTGTTGTCAAGTTCCTAGGTGTTTTGTTCAACTCTTGCCCAACTTGAAACGGCCTGGTACATGAACCCCAAAGGACACCCTGGACAACTCTTTCCAACACAGCTCAATATTTATTTTTTCTTTATTTGTTAGTTGTTGACTGGTTGGTCTATCAGGTTGAAAACCTTCAAAACACAAAAAGGAAAAGTTAAACAAAAATGTAAATAAACTTCAAACAATTTCAATCCAACAAATGAATGCAAACAGTATGCAGCACTGGCGATTCAAAAAAGCACATCAAAAAATCAATACAAATTGAACAATCAACCAAGTACACTCAAACAAAAAGCCAAACATTCAGCATTCAGCAAACCGATATGCATGCTGGCTGTGTGCTGCTTGGTTACCACTGTACAATTCATCAAACAATACATCCCACCATCAATGACTATAGAAGCACTCCCAATACCAAACAATCATCACAACAAAAGTCTTGTTACAGTACCAGTGGCTTCTTTGGTTGTACCATGAGTTGAATTTTCTCTCTCTCTCTCTCTCTCTCTCTCTGAAATGTTTGCTGAGAGAGCCCTTCCATTCACAGGTGTTCCAACTTAAAGTAATGAGCAGTGCTGGTGGTGCATTATGGGACTTGCAGTCTTTTAGGCAAAGTCAAGTGAGCTGATCTGACGAGGAACTGAAATGAAACTTGCAAAATTGGAGAGTTCCACCGTTTTGTCTCAACAGTTGTATCTAGTGAAAGAGCAATAGGTGGATGTTCAAAGGCTCTAAAACAGAGTATCTGTATTTGTGAGGAAAACTAAACTTCAGCCAGTTTTGTTGTAACTGAAGATTTATTATTATATATTAATCTCTAATTTGGGACTTTAGAACAACATGAGGTAAAGAACAGTAATAATAGAAAGAATAATCATATGTGAATCTAGATTTTTATATATAAAAAAATCAATATAAAGAAAAGTCATGCGCGAAGGTATGGTAACATGTACCGTCCACCAGAGGGCGCTGTGGGCTGATGCTTTTATTGTGAAGGAGCGGAAGTGATTGTTTGCAGACCGGAAGTGTTTGCGTGAGGCAGCAGAGTGAGAGACGCCGAGCTTAACCGGGTCCGGGTTTATCTGATCCACGTCGCTCCCTCAGACCACCGGGACCCCACCGGGAGCCTGAGTCCCTCTCCGGTACCGGCTGCTTCTGCTCGTGTCCGTCATGGCGGCGGGAAGTGAGGTGGCTGTTGGTGACGTAGAAGAAGACGCGTCACAGCTGCTGTTTCCTAAAGGTACTGATAAAACGGAATTCTGTCCTAAGCCGAACAGCTTTTAGCTAACGAGTCCCTCTCCGGTGTCCGCCGTTGCTGCTCGTGTCCGTCATGGCGGCGGGAAGCGAGGCGGCTGTTGGTGACGTAGAAGAAGACGCGTCTGTGTGGCATTAGTACCTTTACTATAGTATTTATCCAGTGTGGTATTAGTACCTTGACTGTAGTATTTACAGACTGTGGTATTAGGGTCTCAGGTAGATATTGTACTTTTTACTGTACTACACCTCAGAGTTGAATATTGTACTTTTGAGATGACAGTTTTTCTTCCTCTTTCTGTGTTTTTGTAATTTCAATTGTTTTTCAGCCTCTCCCTCAAAACCCTGTCTTCACACTCAAATAGTCCTGGCTTGCTCTTGGATTTGTGCTCAAACTGTGTACTTGTACACAGATTTAGTTTTGCCTGCACAGATGTTCTGCTCTCCAGCTTCAGGGTGCGTTTGCTTCTCTGGAACGTCCCTGATGGTATGACTGGTTCATCCTTTACTGCAATCAGAGGCTTTATTATATTGATGTCTTTTACAATAAAAGGACCATTAATGACAGCAGCAGCATTTTTATTTATGGGTCATGCTTCTCTCATTTACAACTAATTCACTGCTTTTTAATGATAAACATCTTGAATAATAGAGTTTAATATGAGATTTCTAAGATGTATGAATGTATTTTATTATTCTCCACAGACATCCAGCAGCTGTTGTTGGTTAAAGAAGAGGTTCCCCCTGAGCAGCAGGTCTGGAGCTCCAGTCTGGACCATGAGGACCCAGAGCCCCCTCAAATTAAAGAGGAACAGGAGGACCAGGAGGACCCAGAGCCCCCTCACATTAAAGAGGACCAGGAGGACCCAGAGCCCCCTCACATTAAAGAGGACCAGGAGGACCGGTTTAGAGGACCAGGAGGACCCAGAGCCCCCTCACATTAAAGAGGACAGGAGGACCCAGAGCCCCCTCACATTAAAGAGGACAGAGCCCCCTCACATTAAAGAGGAACAGGAGGACCCAGAGCCCCCTCACATTAAAGAGGAACAGGAGGAACTCTGGACCAGTCAGGAGGGAGAGCAGCTTCTAGGGCTGGAGGAGGCTGATATCAAGTTCTCATTCACTCCTGTGAAGAGTGAAGATGATGAAGAGGAAGCTCATTCCTCACAGCTTCATCAAAGACAAACTGAACAGATGGAAACAGAAGCTGAAGGGGCGGATTGTGGAGGACCAGAACCAGACAGGAAGTCAGATCCAGAAAGACATCCAGGACCAGATACTGATGAGACTGAAGACTCGTCTGAACCTGAGACTGAAGACAGTGATGATTGGGAGGAGACTCAGGAACCTCAGTCAGATTTAAACCCTCTGCAAAAAAATGAAGTACCTGTAAGTGATGTGAACTGTAGTACTGGAAATACATCAATCAGCTCCTCTGAATGTGCTGGAAGCTTTGACCCCAAGGGACATCTGGAGAAACACACTGAATCCAAAACAGGAGTGAAACCATTTAAATGCTCGGTTTGTGACAAAAGATTTGCATTCCGAAGTTATCTGAAAAAACACATGACTGTCCACACAGGGGAGAAACCATTTAGTTGTTCTGTGTGTAGTAAAACATTTTCACTAAAGGGAGACCTGAACAATCACATGACTGGCCACACAGAAGAGAAACCATTTAAATGCTTTGTTTGTGACAGAATATTTGTAAACCAAAGTGTTCTGAAAAGACACATGATGGTCCACACAGGGGAGAAACCATTTAGTTGTTCCTTGTGCAGTAAAACATTTGCACGAAAGGCAGACCTGAAAGGGCACATGACTGTTCACACAGGTGAGAAACTATTTAGTTGTTCCTTGTGCAGTAAAACATTTGCACGAAAGGTACACCTGAACTATCACATGTTTGGCCACACAGGAGAGAAACCATTTAGTTGTTCAGTTTGTGGTAAAACATTTGCACAAAAGGGAACCCTGAACATTCACATGATTATCCATACAAGAGAGAAACCAATTAGTTGTTCAGTTTGTGGTAGAACATTTCGAGAAAAGGAAAAACTGAACTGTCACATGGCTAGTCACACAGGAGAGAAAGCATTTAGTTGTTCAGTTTGTGGTAGAACATTTCGACAAAAGGCACACCTGAACACTCACATGACTGTCCACACAGGAGAGAAACCATTTAGTTGTTCAGTTTGTGGTCGAACATTTGCACAAAAGCAAAAGATGGAACGACATTTGACTGTCCACACAGGAGAGAAAGCATTTAGTTGTTCAGTTTGTGGTAAAACATTTGCACTCAAGCAAAATATGAAAAAACATTTGAATATCCACACAGGAGACACAAATTAGTCGTTCAGTTTGAGACATGGTTTAACACTTAAGTTTATTCAGCCAAGATGAATCTACACATCAATTTAAATTATTTTGGTGTGTGTTTCTATGATATTTCTTTGTGTAATGTATTGTCATGTATATATTACATAATCCTTTTTTTTTTTTAAATTGTCAAAGTATTTCATGTCCCCTATGCAGCACTATGGTTTGAGCTGAATTATCATATTTGATGAAACTGAGGGAAATATTTAACTTTCTTTCTCTTCAGCAATGTTTTCTCTCCAGTTTAAACTCATTACTTTGATTTAGTTTTACTGTAGAAACAACTGAGGATTGACTAAATTGAGAAAATAATTTTTGTTAATTATCTACATCCTTCTTTCTTATTCCACATCATCCTCTACTGATTTCATCTCTTTGAGATTTAGGGATTGTGTCCTTTTGTTTTAGGATCTGAATATTTTACCTTTTGTTTACTCTTTGATTTATTACTATTGTAACAACTGTTCAAGTAATCTGTTCTAATTGTTTTCATGGTGGCTCACGAACAGTTGAAAAGTTCAGCCAATGTTTTCACTAAAATAACTTCAGTTCAATGTTGTACTTCAGTATTTGCCACAGTGTTTGTAACTAAGCTGCAGCAGCCTGTTTCTCTTTTTAACCAGAGCAAGAGAGGCAGCGATTGATTATAATTTTATTTGTTTTCCTGTTTTTGGTTAAATAAATCATAAGAAACACAGAAACTTTGCCTGCGTATCTCACATACTCAAAGTGCTTCAGTGTTCCTTTGATGTTACATTTAGATTTTTATGACAAATATCCACTCGGATGTAACTTAGGAACACTTGTTTTCTATACAGAAAAAAAAACAGGTGGACACACGGTGACAGGGTGGACGTTAAGAGGGCTAGATGAATAGTGTTTCCAGCATGTGTTGGTATTTAGCATTTTATATTATGAATGCATTTGTTCTATACTTTTATAATATTTGTTAAAATGGCATGCTTGTATTCGTCAGGGAATGGCGCCCCCTGTCTGCTGCAGAAAAGCAGCGGCGCTACAGGGCACATCGGGATGCAGACCCTGAAAGAAGACAGCAATACTTAAAAAAAGAGAAGGATTGGTGGATAAAAGACAGGAGAAGAAAGAAAAAAGAAAGTGTCAGACCTCAGTGAAAGAGAGAAGAGAGCACAGAGAAAGAACCTGTGTTAGACCTGGTGAGGGAGAGATACTCTGATATATCACCTCCATGTCTTCAGCGACGGCCGCACTACCCAGTACAACCAGAAGGGCCACTTTTACCTTCTGTCAAAAGAGCCTTTTCCAGAAAGACTTCAAAGACATCAGCTGGAACTTCTTTGGGCCAGCCACGGAAAGGGGGCTCTAGATGGTACAGGGGGTATCCTCAAAATATCAGCGGGACATAACTTGCCTATGCCAGGCAGACAAAGGTGTACTGGATTGTCCCTGCTTTGGCCTGAAGGAGGTGAGCCTGGGAGAAGAGGCAAGGCCACGTGTGAACGAAGAACCCCCCCGGCCTGAGGTAATTGTGAAAGATCTCAGTTTGTATATGTAAACGATGAAATCTCGATGACCACCAACGTCAGTCACGGAGATCCACAAGGTTCTGTGCTTGGACCAATTTTATTCACCTTGTATATGCTTCCTTTGGGTCATTTTATCAGAAAACACTCCACAGACTTTCATTGTTATGCAGATGATACTCAATTATATCTATCGATCAAGCCAGACGAAATTAACCAGCTTGCTAAACTTCAAGCATGTCTTAAAGATATAAAAACATGGATGACCTGCAACTTCCTGGTGTTAAACTCAGACAAAACTGAAATTATTTTACTAGGCCCAGAACACCTCCGGAATCAATTATCTAATTATATAGGTTCTCTTGATGGCATTGCCCTGGCACCCAGCACCACCGTAAAGAATCTCGGAGTTGTCTTTGATCAGGACTTGTCCTTTAACTCTCACGTAAAACAAATCTCAAGGATGCCTTTTTTCACCGACATAACATTTAAATAATCAGACACATCCTGTCTCAAAGAGATGCAGAAACATTAGTTCACTTATTTGTTACTTCTAGACTAGACTACTGCAATTCCTTATTATCAGGCTGCTCTAATAAGTCTCTTAAATCTCTCCAGTTGATCCAGAATGCTGCAGCTCGTGTACTAACAAAAACTAAGAAAAGAGATCATATTATTCCTGTATTAGCTTCTCTGCACTGGCTCCCTGTAAAATCCGGAATATCATTTAAAATCCTTCTCCTCACCTACAAAGCCTCAATTGGTCTGACACCATTATATCTACAGGAGCTTATAGTACCATATTAGCCCACTAGAGAGCTCATAGTACCATATTACCCCACTAGAGAGCTCATAGTACCATATTACCCCACTAAAGAGCTCATAGTATCATATTACCTCACCAGAGAGCTCATAGTATCATATTACCTCACTAGAGAGCTTATAAAACCATATTACCCCACTAGAGAGCTCATAGTACCATATTACCCTACTAGAGAGATTGTAGTACCATATTACCCCACTAGAGAGCTCATAGTACCATATTACCCCACTAGAGAGCTACGCTCACTGAATGTGAGGCTACTTGTGGTTCGTAGAGTCTTAATAAGTAGGATGGGAGCCAGAGCCTTCAGCTACCAAGCTCCTCTTCTATGGAACCAGCTTCCACTTTCAGTCCGGCGGGCAGACACAGTCACCACATTTAAGAGTAGACTTAAGACTTTCCTCTTTGATAGCGCTTATAGTTAGGACTGGTTCAGGTTTATAGTTAGGGCCGGCTCAGGTTTATAGTTAGGGCTGGCTCAGGTTTATAGTCAGGTTTATAGTTAGGGCTGGCTCAGGTTTGTCCTGGTCCAGCACCTAGGTATGCTGCTATAGGCGTAGACTGCTGTGGGAAATCTTAGGATACACTGAGCTCCTCTCTCCTTTTCTCTCTCTCCTTCTGTATGAATTCATGTTCTATCAATGCACATTACTAACTCTACTTCTTCCCCTGGAGTATTTGTGCTTTCTCGCCTCGCGGGTTTCCACGGATCGTGGTTGCATCTGGGCCCTGGTCCTGCCTCCTGGTTCCTGCCGTGACCCTACTGACGCACATTCTTCTCTATTTTCCTTCTGTATGAATTCATGCACCATTAATGCACATTACTAACTCTGCTCCATCCCCGAAGTCTTTGTGCCTTCTCGCCTCGCAGGTTTCTATGGATCGTGGTTAAATCTGGACCCTGGTCCTACGTCCTGCTGTGGTCCTCCCCGACACCTACTGCTACTATTACATGAATCATTTCTGTCATGTGCATTGAACGTGTTGTAACTCTGTTATGCTGTTCATTCTGTACACATGACATCTATTGTACTCTGTCTATCCTGGGAGAGGATCCTCCTCTGTTGCTCTCCAGAAGGTTTCTTCCATTTTTCTCCCTGTTGATAGGGTTTTTTTGGGGGGAGTTTTTCCAGATTCGATGAGAGGTCCTGGGACAGAGGATGTCATTGTGTGCAGATTGTAAAGCCCTCTGAGGAGAATTTGTAATTTGTGATTTTGGGCTATACAAAAATAAATTGAATTGAATTGAATTGTTGATGTTACAGTCAAGTTACATTATTATTATTATTATTATTATTATTATTATTAGCATCAGCAATAGCTTTTAAATAGGAGATCACGGCTCTATTTGAGATTCATTTTACATCAACTTTATTGTTCCAGAAGGAAAAAGAGCTTTAAACATAAATACATAAAAACCTTGATGATAAAGAACTTGAACATTTAATAGTTTGATGGCATGTTAGTAAATAATTTCTCACCCTGTTAGAACGGACATTAAAACTAAAGTGACTCCAGAGATGATGGTGGACTCACTCTGAGTGAGACTTCTTCCATCTGAGGAGAGAAGAAGAAGAAGAGATGGATCAGTGTCTGGATTCGAATAGTCCTTTTTGCTTAGGAAGGTTCCTCACTGAGTGAAATGACCCAGAAGTATCTAAGTGGCTGCCATGATAAGAGCTGTTCGAATTCTCTAAATGCAAAGGAAAGGAGCTTCAATGCTTCCTTACTTAGCTACATTAGCATAGGAACCACTGGACCTTCCTTAACGAAAGGAAAGGAGATAATCCCGCCCTACAATTCCTTGCGGCGGCTACATTTAAAGTGACGCACCATTCGGCCGTTCACAAGAACAAACGATCACGAAGACAAAAGCAGATCATGTAAATAACCGTTGTCATAACTCGGAAATGTTTAGATGTTGTGAACTTTCAATAATCGGTTAAACCTGCTGACAAACTACGAATGTAACATTAATGTTGATGAAAACTGCTGTAAACTGATCAAACTGCTGTATTGATCTTCTCTCTGGTGTTTACTGCAGCCTCAGCCATCATTCTTTTATGCTTCAGTTACAGAAGCTTTAATAAAAGGTTAAACTGGACGAGCTCTTCAGTCTGAGTAATGTTTTTAATTATCATCTTTTCAATCAACATAACAATTTTAAAACACTATCAAGTCAACACTTCTAGGTCACACTGAGTTTCATAAATTATTGTCTGCATATTGTTATGATCAGATTATAATCTGCATATAAACCATAACAACAAAGAGGGATATGAGACATTGTTAGTGGAGAACGTATTTAATTCAGCATGTTTGAAACTGAACAAGACAGTTTAGTAGCTTTGTTCTCTGTGACAATCCCTTGGTTTCACTTTTATATTCCTTCTTTCACTGATATTCCAACCTTGTTAATAAAGTAATACTTTGAACCTGGTTGTTTATGTTGTTAATAAAGTAATACTATGAATTTGGTTGTTTATGTCGTTATGACACAACACTGTAAGAACACAGAAGAAGTATCTAAGATGCTCTTCTTTGTAGTCCATCTCCTGAACATTGTAGTTTCACCGCTGCAGACTGACGTCACACCATAACTACGTAGCTTAGTGAAAGTGGAGTCGGATTCTCTAAACACCGCGGTTGTCTTTTCCTAACTCCTCATGAATTCTCCTAACCATCTGAGACTTCTCCATCACCTGATTGGGGGGCTCGTACTTTAAATGAACCAATCAGATTCTGCGCAGTTTCCTTAAGCCAATCACATTGTTGTTGTCAAACCTTTAAGTAGGTTCTCCTCTCTGCTGCTGTCAGTTGTCATTACAGCTCAAAACAGATGCAACCCTCCTCCACCCCAGACTCCTCCAATCAGCATCAGTCCTGCTCCTCATTCATCATCGGGTTACAGCAACTTCTTTCACCACCACCACCAGTGTCTGGGCTCCAGGGGGATTCTGCCTTAGCAGATATCAGCATCACTACCCCTTGATTATCCTAATTCAGGATGGAGTCCAATCGCAAAAGACTTTGCACTATTGTAACATTTATCCATGTTTCTCCTGATTGAAACTTCTTTATTTAAACGTCTTTATTTAAACTTCTTTAAAAATTATTCCTAACCCCTTTAAAAATATTTAGGAGTATTTGGTTCTCAATGTGTGTCTGGATCTGAGTTCCAAATCATTTTTATTTTGTTGAAGTAAATTTTAAAAAATCTGTATTGAAAACAAGTGTTCCTAAGTTACATCCGAGTGGATATTTGTCATAAAAATCTAAATGTAACATGAATCAAAGGAACACTGAAGCACTTTGAGTATGTGAGATACGCAGGCAAGGTTTCTGTGTTTCTTATGATTTATTTATCCAAAAACAGGCAAACAAACAAAAAGAACAAATAAAATCATAAGCAATCGCTGCTGGACTTTTGAGGGACGTGGATCAGATAAACCCGGATCCGGTTCAGCTCGGCGTCTCTCACTCTGCAGCCTCACGCAAACACTTCCGGTCTGCAAACAATCACTTCTGCTCCTTCACAATAAAAGCATCAGCCCACAGTGCCCTCTGGTGTACAGATACTCTGTTTTATAGCTTTTGAACATCCACCTATTGCTCTTTCACTAGATACAACTATAACAATTATCACAACAAGATGTATTATTATTATCACTCTGAGATTTAGTACGGTAAAAAGTACAATATGTACCTCTGAGATGTGGTTCAGTAAAATGAACAATATGTACCTCTGAGATGTAGTACAGTAAAAAGAAGTATAGTTGCAAGTAACCACAAAGATATGCTTAATATTTGTTGATTTAATCTAATTATCATAAAACACACAGATAACAGGGTGGAAATCATATGAGTGAACAATACATTTCATTCATGAAGGCAATTCATTTACATTTCACATGAACATACGAATTATAAATGTAACTTCCATTAAGGACGACTGGACTGGGGGAGTAAATCCTGAAGGGGGCAGTAATGCAACGTCGTGGCTGCCAACTGCCGTAAAGCCGTGAAGAAGAAGAAGTAGGACCGGAAGCCCTCCACCAAAGAGATGCGGAGTCTGCTGGAGTTTCTCCCGCCTTGTTGTAAACCGGTTTTCCCGCGTGAGTCCAACAGTTCTTCAGATACAACCGGAAGGAACCAGCAGAGCCCGGATGTGTGGACGAACTTGTTGAAGTGGACTCTGAGTTGTTTCATTGAAAACGTCCGGATTGACTCCTGCCGTCCTCCGTAGTTCAGGACGTAGACGGACCCGGACGGAACCGAGCCTCACAGCGCGGGTCCGAGTGAGGACGCGTTTCTAACGGAGTCTGTCTCAGGACACGTTTCTGTGAGTTAGTGGAAATGTGTAAAGTCCAAATGCTGAGATCTTTAGTGAAGCAGCGACTCACTGCGGCTGCTGAAGAGATATTTGGGCTGTTTGAAAGAACGATAGCAGAGTACGAGGAGGAACTCTCTCGTTCTAAAGAGGAGAACGAGCGACACCGGAAACTACTGGACGCTGTTTTCAACCCGGAAGTCCGGATACAAAGACCAGGTTGTTCTCTTGGTTCATTCTCACTTTAAACTGGTGGAACCAGTTCTGGAGGAAGTATTCACATCATGTACTGAGGGAGAGTTACAGGTACTGTACTGCAGTACTTAAACACTAGTGACCCCGTTGCCTATCAAAAAGGCCACTACGGTTGCTGTTTGCTTAGTTAGTTTAGACGCGTGCGATTAACGATGCAATGTCCAGTTTCTAACATGAAGGTCATTTATTCTTTACAATTATATATTTTCCCAACAGCTTGAACAGAAGTCTCACGTTCTGTCATAATCCACCTTTGTAAACCATAGACTAAAGTAAATCATTACCATAGTTACCACACGTTACCACAAGTTACCATAGTAACCACACGTTACCATAGTAACCACACGTTACCACACGGTCAAAAACTGTTGAACAAAACAATACAATAACAAAGATGGCTCTTACAAACACGTTCATAATTTTTACTACGATACACCTAAGAGGTACATATTGTACTTTTTACTGTACTACGCCTCAGAGGTGCATATTGTACTTTTTTACTGTACTACATTTCAGAGGTAGATATTGTACTTTTTTACTACACTACATCTCAGAGGTAGATATTGTACTTTTTTACCATACTACGCCTCAGAGGTACATATTGTACTTTTTTACGATGATACATCTTAGATTTACATATTGTACTTTTTACTAAGATACATCTCAGAGGTACGTATTGTACTTTTTACTGTACTACATCTCGGAGGTGCATATTGTACTTTTTTTTTAATGCACTACATCTCAGAGATAGATATTGTACTTTTTACTAGTGATGGCAAGATGAAGCTTTGAAGCTTTGCAGCTTTGAAGCTTTGAAGCTTTCCATACAATAGGTTCACTCAGGTTGAAGCTTCATGGGCTTCATCTGCTCTACTGTGCCATCTAGTGGACAATACATGTAAACAGGCAGTGACATCATGTCTTTGGTGTGTGAAGCTTTGAATTGAATGAATGAATGAATGATGTTTGTGATGCCAATACATAAATTATGAACTTATTAATATGGTGTCTGTCTTTATGAAACAATGGCAGTCAAAAGGAAAGTGGAAACAAATTGTTGAGAGGGTTGTGATGTGACTGTGCTTATGTTACTAGGAACAACATTTTATTCATTTTTATTTAAAAATAACAACTTTTACACAGTGTTGGGCTTCAGGCAGTTTCTTTTTTTTTTTAGACAATTTCCACTGCAAAAAAAATGAAGCTAGAATATATTACAAACAAACGCGTAATAAAGTCACAACATGTGAGCGGGGATCCATTGTGTTTCGCTGCCCCTTATTTCCTGAATCAGTCACATGGTACGTCGGCCCGCGAGGCTTCTAACGTCACCACATAGGTCATCAACACGAGCCTCCATACTTCACATAGGTCATCAACACGAGCCTCCATACTTCACATAGGTCATCAACACGAGCCTCCATACTTCACATAGGTCATCAACACGAGCCTCCATACTTCACATACGTCATCAACACGAGCCTCCGTACTTCACATAGGTCATCAACACGAGCCTCCGTACTTCACATAGGTCATCAACACGAGCCTCAATACTTCACATAGGTCATCAACACGAGCCTCCATACTTCACATAGGTCATCAACACGAGCCTCAATACTTCACATAGGTCATCAACACGAGCCTCAATACTTCACATAGGTCATCAACACGAGCCTCAATACTTCACATAGGTCATCAACACGAGCCTCCATACTTCACATAGTCATCAACACGAGCCTCATACTTCACATAGATCAACACGAGCCTCATACTATAGGTCATCAACACAGCCTCCATACTTCAGAAACATTTCTACTTCCTCGACACGAAAGGACACATCGCTACTTTTTCCTGTACTACATCTCAGAGGTACTATTGTACTTTTTTACTGTACTACACCTCAGAGATACATATTGTACTTTATACTGTACTACATCTCAGAGGTTCTATTATACTTTTTACTGTACTACATCTCACAGGTACATATAGTACTTTTTACTACGATACATCTCAGAAGTACATATTGTACTTTTTACTGTACTACATCTCACAGGCACATATAGTACTTTTTACTACGATACATCTCAGATGTACATGTTGTACTTTTTACTGTACTACATGTCAGAGGTACATATTGTACTTTTTACTATCATACATCTCTGTGGTACATATTGTACTTTTTACTGTACTAAACCTCAGGGGAACATATCGTACATTTTACTACGATACATCTCAGAGGCACATTGTAAATAATACTGTACTACACCTCAAATGTACATATTGTACTTTTACTACATATCAGAGTTTCATATTGTACTTTTTACTGAACTACATCTCAGAGGTACATATTGTAGTTTTTACTGTACTACAGCTTAGAGGTTGTCAAAGGAAAATATTTTATGTTTATGCTGAATAAATGTCTTACGCTTAGGAAAACTATGAAGCCACATTAGCACATATATTAGGGTTATTAAGAGCACAATATTCATAGTTTTATGTATCTGTTAATCACTGACATAGTATTATAACTTACATTCGTGTATATCAGTAAGCAGGCCCATAGAAATCGGGGAGGGGGGGGGGAGACAGACTCAGGAGATAAGGGACAGAGAAGAGAGCCCAGTGAAGGCAGAAGACGACAAGGTCACGATAAGTTAGCGCCTTAGGCTCAGCTGTTGTGGATATTATGACTAGTAGCAGGAATATTATGGCACGGGAAAATAAACATGAGGCAGACAGTGAAATAATCAGTTTCGGTATTGAGACGGCGTCAACTGGGTAGCATGGCGTGCGTGAGGTATGAGGTCACCTGATACGAGGTCAAAATGGCCGCAGGGGGTGGGGTTAAGGGGTGGGACCGGGGGTTGAACCTGGATCAGAATGTGTCATTATAAAAACTGTCAATCTGAATGTTGTTGTACTTCCGGACAGCAACTCGAGTTATTTGTAATCTGTGCATTGCAAATAAATCTACGTGAATTGAACTTTGATCCAATCTCTCAGGTATTCTGTGGGTGGTCAATTACTGAGGTCCGTAAGTGAGTTCCTGTGGCGCCTCACTAGCAGTCAGATAGGAAATAGTTGTGAAGTTTATACAGAATTAGGTTTTAAGGAAGTTAATCATCATCGAGCAGAATACGCAATAAATGGAAGAAATCCAGCCACCACAAGGTACATTTTGTACTTTTTAATATATATCTCAGAGGTACATTATGTACTTTTTACTGTATTACATCTCAGAGGTACATAGTATACTTTTTACTATACTACATCTCAGAGGTACATATTGTACTTTTTACTGTCTTACATCTTAAAGCTACATATTGTACTTTTGAGATGACAGTTTTTCTTCCTCTTTCTGTGTTCTTGTAATTTCAATTGTTTTTCAGCCTCTCCCTCAAAACCCTGTCTTCACACTCAAATAGTCCTGGCTTGCTCTTGGATTTGTGCTCAAACTGTGTACTTGTACACAGATTTAGTTTTGCCTGCACAGATGTTCTGCTCTCCAGCTTCAGGGTGCGTTTGCTTCTCTGGAACGTCCCTGATGGTATGACTGGTTCATCCTTTACTGCAATCAGAGGCTTTATTATATTGATGTCTTTTACAATAAAAGGACCATTAATGACAGCAGCAGCATTTTTATTTAGGGGTCATGCTTCTCTCATTTACAACTAATTCACTGCTTTTTAATGATAAACATCTTGAATAATAGAGAGTTTAATATGATATTTCTAAGATGTATGAATGTATTTTATTATTCTCCACAGACGTCCAGCAGCTGTTGTTGGTTAAAGAAGAGGTTCCCCCTGAGCAGCAGGTCTGGAGCTCCAGTCTGGACCATGAGGACCCAGAGCCCCCTCACATTAAAGAGGAACAGGAGGAACTCTGGACCAGTCAGGAGGGAGAGCAGCTTCTAGGGCTGGAGGAGGCTGATATCAAGTTCTCATTCACTCCTGTGAAGAGTGAAGATGATGAAGAGGAAGCTCAGTCCTCACAGCTTCATCAAAGACAAACTGATCAGATGGAAACAGAAGCTGACGGAGCGGATTGTGGAGGACCAGAACCAGACAGGAAGTCAGATCCAGAAAGACATCCAGGACCAGATACTGATGAGACTGAAGACTCGTCTGAACCTGAGACTGATGACAGTGATGATTGGGAGGAGACTCAGGAACCTCAGTCAGATTTAAACCCTCTGCAAAAAAATGAAGTACCTGTAAGTGATGTGAACTGTAGTACTGGAAATACATCAATCAGCTCCTCTGAATGTGCTGGAAGCTTTGACCCCAAGGGACATCTGGAGAAACACACTGAATCCAAAACAGGAGTGAAACCATTTAAATGCTCGGTTTGTGACAAAAGATTTGGACTCCATGGTGTTCTGAAAAGCCACATGATTATCCACACAGCGGAGAAACCATTTAGTTGTTCCGTGTGTAGTAAAACATTTTCACAAAAGGGACACCTGAACTATCACATGACTGGCCACACAGGAGAGAAACCATTTAGTTGTTCAGTTTGTGGCAAAACATTTCGACAAAAGGGACACCTGAACTATCACATCACTGGTCACACAGAAGAGAAACCATTTAGTTGTTCAGTTTGTGGTAAAACATTTTCACTCAAGAGATACCTGAAAGTTCACATGTTTGGCCACACGGGGGAGAAACCATTTAGTTGTTCAGTTTGTGGTAAAACATTTTCACTCAAGGAAAATATGAAACAACACTTAAATGTTCACACAGTAGTGAAACCATTTAGTTGTTCAGTTTGTGGTAAAACATTTGCACAAAAGGGAAGTATGAAAAAACATTTGAATGCCCACACAGGTAAAACAAATTAGTCGTTGAGTTTGAGACATGGTTAAACACTTAAAAACTGTTAAACACTTCAGTTTATTCAGCTAAGATGAATCTACACATAAATTTAAATTATTGGGGTCCGAGTGGGAGGACCATATTGAAACTAGCATGTTTATTATTATTATTATTCTGCCAATTGAATTGCCTTTTTGGGGGCTTTATCATATCTGAAAATGAACCAAAGTTGACATGCATATCAGGACTGGTAAAAAAAATTGATATTTTAGGGGTCTCGACTTTGGGTATAAAGAAATGGCTCTCTAGTAATTTGGGCTTTTTGGTCAATTTCGCCGTTACCAGCATTTGTACCTTAACGAACTCCTCCTACAGAATTCATGCGATCAACTTCAAATTTGGTCAGGATGCTCTGAAGACTTTGATGATGAAAAGTTATCAAATGATGAGTTGTCTTTGAACAGCCTTGACGTGGCGGGGCTCCAATTACACGCCCATTTCGTGCGGGTCGCCACAAAAGTGGATGTTATTATCCAATTTACCCCAAATTACTTTTTGCATGATGGTAGTTAAGGCCTGAGCGCATTTCAATGCAAAAAGTTTCACAATATCAGAGCACCACCTACTGGCAAAAGAAAATGACATGTTTTATACTTTGATCTATGAGCAATTTCACCAGATCCCTCTCAAATGTTGTCAGAAAAGCCTTAAGACTTTGATAATGCTTCATTGTGAAGATTGTAAGAATTCCTTAAAGGGCGGCGATGTGGCGGCTCTACGAATTTGATCCGTCGCCGTGAACGAATAAACCGATGTAACTTGACTCCACATGATCAGATCCTTTCCAAATTTCACATGTTTGATGAGACTCCAGGCTTGAAGACATGTGCAGTCCAATTTTGAATCAAACTCATAGTGCCACCTACTGGTAAGAGGAAGTTATGTCTCTATACTTTGGCTTGTTTCTCTTAGTAGGTAAATCAGATCGATATCAAATTAGGTCAAAACAAAGGTAAGAAGTTCATAATGCCAGCCCACAAAGCTTTTGAGGTTTCATTTAACACCGTTGCCGTGGCGACCCATTCTTCGCCGTAAACAACGAAGGTGCTTTTGAGGCACTAAACATGCTTGAAATGTAATTAAACTTGCCACACACAATTAAAGTTATAAATGTAGTTACCTGATACCTGACAGCACTGTACTGTATCGAACTCCTCCTAGGGAATTTATCAGAACAACTTCAAATTTGGTTAGTACAATCTAAAGACCTTAGTGATTACAAGTCATCAAAAGCTTTTCATTTGACGGAATGGCGTAGCCGTAGCGGGCGACGATTTTACTTGATTCGCCATTAAACAACAAGCTCATATAAATCCTCTGGACTTTCTCAAATCTGTCCCAAACTTGTCATGCTTGATAACAGTCTCGGCCTGAGGATGTCTACAAGCCTATTTACACTCAGAGGCATAGCGCCACCTACTGGCAACAGGAAGTCAGTGTAATGTAACAAACAGCATCCGATTCACATGACATTAACGTGATATCGTCTAAAATTGATATAGAGCAACATAATGCATGTTGACGCAAGTTGTCCAGTGCCATACAAGTGGATACAGGAAGTGGTGGACTGTTTGCAGAGCATAATTTCCAGCGTCACTCCATGCATAAAAAAAAACCGGCCAAGTCATTGTTGCGTTGTCCGCAGACATTTTTGGCCGCGTGAGCCGGCATCCCGCCAGCACCCCCGACATGCGCAAAGGTGCGAGGACCCGTACATCGCTGCTTGCAGCTTTAATTTTTGTGTGTGTTTCTATGATATTGTCTTGTGTTATGTATTGTCATGTGTTTATTAAATACTTTTGTTTTTAAATTGTCAAAGTATTCCATGTCCCCTATGCAGCACTATGGTTTGAGCTGAATTATCATTGGTGATGAAACTGAGGGAAATATTTAACCTTCTTTCTCTTCAGCAACGTTTTCTCTCCAGTTTAAAGTCATTACCTCTTTGATTTAGTTTTATTGTAGAAAAAACAGAAAAATTACTTAATTGAGAAAAGAATTGTGGTTAATTATCCACACCCTTCTTTCTTATTCCACATCATCCTCTACTAATCTCATCTCTTTGAGATTTAGGGATTCTGTCCTTTGTTTTAGGATCTGAATATTTTACCTTTTGTTTACTCTTTGATTTATTACTATTGTAACAACTGTTCAAGTAATCTGTTTGTTTTCATGGTGGCTCACAAACAGTTGAAAAGTTCAGCCAATGTTTTCACTAAAATAACTTCAGTTTAATGTTGTACTTCAATATTTGCCACAGTGTTTGAAACTAAGCTGCAGCTTGTTTCTCTTTTTAACCAGAGCAAGAGAGGCAGCGATTGATTATAATTTTATTTGTTTTTGGTTAAATAAATCATAAGAAACACAGAACCTTTGCCTGCGTATCTCACATACTCAAAGTGCTTCAGTGGCCCTTTGATTGATGTTACATTTAGATTTTTATGACAAACCACTCGGATGTAACTTAGGAACACTTGTTTTCTATACAGAAAAAAAACAGGTGGACACAGGCAAGGCCACGTGTGAACGAAGAACCCCCCCAGCCTGAGGTAATTGTGAAAGATCTCAGTTTGTATATGTAAACGATGAAACCTCGATGACCACCAACGTCAGTCACGGAGATCCACAAGGTTCTGTGCTTGGACCAATTTTATTCACCTTGTATATGCTTCCTTTGGGCAATATTATCAGAAGACACTCCACAGACTCTCATTGTTATGCAGATGATACTCAATTATATCTATCGATCAAGCCAGACGAAACTAACCAGCTTGCTAAACTTCAAGCATGTCTTAAAGATATAAAAACATGGATGACCTGCAACTTCCTGATGTTAAACTCAGACAAAACTGAAGTTATTTTACTAGGCCCAGAACACCTCCGAAATCAACTATCTAATGATGTGGTTTCTCTTGATGGCATTGCCCTGGCATCCAGCACCACCGTAAAGAATCTCAGAGTTATCTTTGATCAGGACTTGTCCTTTAACTCTCACTTTTTTCACCTATGTAACATTTAAATAATTAGACACATCCTGTCTCAAAGAGATGCAGAAAAATTAGTTCACGCATTTGTTACTTCTAGACTGGACTACTGTAACTCCTTATTATCAGGCTGCTCTAATAAGTCTCTTAAATCTCTCCAGTTGATCCAGAATGCTGCAGCTCGTGTACTAACAAAAACTAAGAGAAGAGATCATATTACTCCTGTATTAGCTTCTCTGCACTGGCTCCCTGGCTCCCCTTAGCCCCTCCCCTTATCTCATCTTTTCTCGTATCGGGCGCCTACGCACCTTACGTACATCATGCTAACCAGTTTACGGCGGTTTAATAAAGGAACTGATTATTTCGCTGTCTGCCTCCCATGCTTACCTTCCCCCATAATAATATTCACCCGCTACCCGCCATAATATTCAACTTCCCCCTAGCTAGTCCTTGGGGACCTAATCGCTTAAACACCAGCTGGGGGCCAAGGCGCCGTCCCTACTGGACAACGCTGGAATGTTTCAGGTCACAGCGACCTTATCTGCTTGTATCAGAGAGCCGTTTGAAAAATTCTCTAGACGCAGTTTCCTGTGTCTTTCAACTGTGTGACAGTCCCTGCTAAGCTTATCTCATCAGACTAATTAAACCCCTGTCTCTATGTGGGTCGCTTACAGATTCACATGAGTATAACTTATAATAATATGTCATGGATTAATAGATATATGTGACGAACATGGCTTCATAGTTTCACTAAACAGAAGACATTTATTAAGCCTAAAACATAAACATTTTCCTTCCACAAGAGCTGTCCATCCTGATAGTGGATCCTCCTCCGTTGCTCTCCCTCAGGTTATGTCTATGTAATGTAGAGGTGAGGATGAGTGAGGTTTTTGTAAAAGTATTTTTGATTTCCAAGTACAAAAAACCCAGTTTTGCCTAAATGAGGCTGGATTGGCCTCAGATCAATCTTTGTAATGTTCCAGCACTGTTCATATTAGAAGAGAGTGTTTAGCGGCCCATGATCAGTGTCTCATCATCCAACATTTGCATGTTTTAATAACTTTATGAAACTGGATAAAGCTATATATTAACCATGTGTTACCTGTTATTACAGCCCTCAATAATCTTAGTTTGCTCCCATATTTGGACTTCCAGGTTCCTCCTCTTCATTTAAGTTCACTGTGTAATGCAGCCAGTCAGCCATCTGTTCAGTTACCCAGCTGGATTCAAACCTCTGACCCTGTGATATGTTTCTGGCTGTTGCATATTTTATAGGTCAGACTCTGGCTGGCTGGAAGTCAACACACACAGTCCAACACTGAAGTAAAGCAGCATCAGTGATAACAGTGTCCTTGTCTTCCTCTCCTGGCTGCAGCTTTAAACAGCTGAAGTGCTGTAAAGGCTGAGGTCCAGTGAGTCTGACTTATTTTAGCTGTCAAGGATTCAGCCTCACAGAAACACATGAAGAAAAGACTTCAAGAGTCTTCCATCATACCGATAACCCTGTTTTATATTAGAACCTCCACTGTCAGGTTGTTTAGCATGTGGTATAAAAGAGGAAATAAAAATGTCCTCGTACCCTCTTATGGTGGTCATGGTGGAACTGACCAACCTTACACTGTGCTGAGTGTATCAGTCACTGAATACATCTGCTGCCATGTTCCTCACAGACTCCTCTGAACACATCAGTGATGCTGCTTATCATCAGAGACAAGCTTTCAGCCACAGAGAGCAGCAGCTACTTACTTACAGAAAGTTGCTCTTTAACTCCTCTCTGGTTTATAACAGCAGCACTCGTTCCTTTGAGTCACAAACATTAACACTTGTTTACTGTGCTGCTTTTTGTTGTTTATTTTATTCATATTTCATTATATCTCTTAATGAGGTGAAGATCAAACAGGAGATGTACATTTCCCTGACAAACTCAAACCAGGAAATTAACATTCTCACACAAACTAATATCAAAGAGGGGAATCAAAGCATCTACCACCTGACCTGGAGCTTGTAGTTTGAGTTTCTCTAGCTTTGTCAGACTGGGTCAGACTTGTGTATTTTTGCATTTGTTTGTTTGTTTTTTTGTTGTTGTATGTCGGTCAAGCTTAGATTCAAGGTTGTTATAAATACTGCTCTTTTTGATAATTTTGCATTGAAGGGTTTCATAAAAAAGTGAAACACGGGATAAATGTCACATTTCTCTTTATTTGCTGTAAAGGTTTGTTGCACTTCTGATTTGGAAAGATTTCAGAAGTGTTGTGAGTCAGTTCATCTCCAGCTGAACCTGCTGCCTCTGTGTTTCTGTGTGAAAAGGAAGAAAACAAATCCACATGAGATCCACAAGTCCGACTTAGTCTTTATTACAAGGCTGGAAAGGAAAACTTTGTCAGAGCACAATGAACATAAATAATTTACCAAAAGAAATAAACAATTCTTCAGTTTGGTATTTGAATTTAAAGCAGAGGCTATTTCCTGAATCATGTATCCTGCTCTGTATGCACACTCAGTCATTTTCCAGAAGGGCCACTGGCTCCATGGACCTGACTTTTATGAGTTCCCTAAATAACAGAAAAATATTGTCTGCATTTTACAAATCTTCTCCCTCTCTGGATATAAACTAATCTAATCTAAATAAACATGCAGTAGGTAGGACCAACACATGTGTGTGTGCTTTAGGAGAGTGATGTGTTCACTCTTTCAGTCTGTTTCCAGGTGGATGGCAGTCAACTCTCTCTCTGAAGCCAGTGGGTTCAGAGCTTTGGTCAGTCTGTTTGTTGGTGTCACCGTGTGTGTGTGTGTGTGTGTGTGTGTGTGTGTGTGTGTGTGTGTGTGTGTGTGTGTGTGCAATACAATACAGACAGAATCATCTTTATTTAAGCCGATGCAGATCCTTTAAACTTCACCCAGATCAGACCTGAACAGGTTTTCTCTTCTTGTATTCCCTGTTGTCCATGGCAGCCTTTTCTGAGCGCCCACTCTCATAAACCAAGTAATTCCCTCACGTGTAATGAGCGCACCCTTTCAGGAGTAATACTAATACTAATAAAACCCTTTTTATCATTACCCATAAAGCACCAATAACTCTTGATATTTTCTCTAATTTCCTTTTATTCCCCAACAATTCTGATGAGATTACTGAACAGCTGCTCACTAATCTGATATTAATTAGCTGTCAATCATCTTTAGAACAGACTGATAGAACCTTTGAAAGACATCAGGCAGTTGGGCCCTCGGGTGCATTTATGTTTTCATTCCTTGAGCACATAAAAATGATAATCTTGATGCACTTACAACAAATATTGAAGACACTGTGGACAAGAGTCCATCATTAACATACGGAGCAGTTTTGAGACAGAGCAGCCATGTAGCATTCAGTCATCATTATAAATCTGCTTTTGCCTGTTGTGCACACACACACACACACACACACACACACACACACACACACACACACACACATGTTTTTTTCTGATGATGTGGAGGCTGTATTAAAGAGAACAGAATGGTGATGATGAGCACAAACAAGCAGCAAGAAGGAGGTTAGATATCTCTGGTTATTGACATCACAGAGATCACTCCTGCTCCTTTGGAGGATGAATATATTTGAGAGACAACAAAGGACATTCACAGGAAGTGAGATAAAGTCTTAAATCCTCCTCTGGAAACCAGCAGACATCAACACAAACACAAACAGCTTCACATACTTGTTGTATGCCAGAGGTTGTGGAAAATGTAAATGCTCTGCTGGTAACTGAAGCCCATGAAAAAGATGAACAACCTCTTTAGTTAATCTGCTTCATTCAGCTCAGGCTGTGCTGTGTTCAATAGGCCTTACCTCCAGCCTCGCTGAGAGGGACCTGGTCTGCAGACAGAAAGAAGTCCTGCACATTGATTCTGCTGCTTGGTGACCGAGTCTGAGGATAGAAGAGCAATAGAAATATAAGTTTTCTCTCTCTCTCTCTCTCTCTCTCTCTCTCTCTCTCTCTCTCTCTCTCTCTCTCTCTCTCTCTCTCTCTCTCTCTCTCTCTCTCTCTCTCTCTCTCTCATCTCTTTAGAAATTCAAATATGACTATGATAAAGAAAGATTAAAAATGAAACCCTCTGAATATTTTTATTGCGGTTACTATGGCAACATGCAAATATTTTGATCAAATATTATTTGCATAGATTCATGTTAATTGCACGCAAAGAAGGAATCCTTATTTGTATTTACAGCCTTTCTTCTTCTCCTCAGTAACAAAGTAATTATGACAAAGCAAAGACCTTTAAATGAGCCAAACACAATGCTTCATATTTAACAGAGACAGTTTTACATTAAGTGTTAATTAGCATGACACGTGAAGAATCACCTCCTGCTTGTATTTCAGTCTCCAGTTTGCTGAATATTTTGCACAAAAACAACCAGCAACATCCTCCAGTATGGACAGGGTGTCGACGCCGGTGGTGCCGGGAGGAGAAGAGTGGAACAGCAACAGATTGACAATTTTTGCAGCAAATATTTTGACTCATCAAAGCAGGAAAAGTACATGTTTAAATAATAACATCAGAAACCGCTCTATTATTTGAGTCTTTAAGGTGTCACAGTAAGTCATTCATTCCACCAGTGGTTTTCCTGCTTTTCTCTCTCAAAATGTCTCAAACAGATATATTGTTGTGAAGAGACATGGAAGTTAAGACACTGATTCACGAGGCAGGCAGGTTGGGGAGGGAGCGTGTCCTCACAGAAGGACACGCTCATAGGATCTTGATCTTGTTCTGATAAGAGTGTTGTAGCTACAAGACAATATTAATGTTCTAAAAATAATTATGATAGAAAATTATGCAAAACACTTGCTGTTAGAGAACTTCGAGGCTCACGCCCCCCTTTTATTTTATTGACATCCTTCCCCTTCACCTCAGAGGGAAGTACTGTAGTTTTTACTTCACCTATTTCATAACTTTAGATAGTTTACCAATTCTAAATATTCAAGGGACATTTTATAAATAATGATGTATTACTACGGATTGCTGTATGATTAAAAACCTGCCATTTGCAGCAGAAGTTCATCTTTATTTGCTCTCGGTTCGTTCTGTGAAACGCAACACGAACAGTAACTCACCGTCAGGTGACTTCATGCAAATTGGTCGGAGGCAAATTCAAAGACACAGGTGTGAGACTTGAAAATATAGAAAACAAAATATTAATTTGAATATGTTTTTTGTATATATAGTTAACCCATCAAACACAAACACTACAGTTTTGTACAGAAACGGTTTCATCAGTTTATATATATTTAAATTGTATATTTAGTTTTCCATCCTGCCAAGGATAGAATCTTCTTAATTCTACAGTTAACTTATTTTTATATACTTTTATATACTAAAATCATGTCCCAGTGCATCTGCTCGGAAAAAAATGGACGCCTCCACATGGAAGGATTACTGACCGGGTTTAGTTTCCTGAACCAGACCACAGACAGGACCGAGGACCTGGACCTGGTCTCTGGTCAGCAGCTCATGCAAAGTTCTGCCAACAATCATTTTCCTAATGGACTTTAAAATAATTTCACTAGCAAAGACCAGACTAATAGAGATATGAGGTTTCAAAAGGTTTATTGTAGATGGAACGTGAAGATTAGAAGGGTCATGGAGGGAACGGTGGGAGTGGAGACTTGTGAGGGGAGAGAGAGAGAGAGAGAGAGAGAGACACACTCTCACACACACATATAAACACAAACACACACACTCTCTCACACTCTCACACTCTCTCTCTCACACACACACACAGACACACACAGACACACACAGACACACACACACACAGACACAGACACACAGACACAGACACACAGACACAGACACACACACACAGACACACACACACTTACACACACGCACACAGACACACACAAACACATACACACACAGACACACACACACACAGACACACACACACACACAGACACACACACACACACACACACACACACACACACACACACACACACACACACACTTACACACTCTCTCACACACACACACACACACACACACACTTACACACTCTCACACACACACACACACATACACACTTACACACTCTCACACACACACACACACTCTCTCTCACACACACACACTTACACACTCACACACACACACACACACACACACACACACACACACACACACACACACACACAGACACACACACACACACAGACACACACACACACACACACACACACAGATGAAACTGATACAGGATAAAACCACACATTTAGAAGAAGAGGCATTAAAGTTAGCTGCAGAGACATAATGTATATAAAATATACCACTGAGCCTTCTAGAAGATTACCAGAGACACTTTTGATCGTAGAGGATTTTAAATAGTTTTCCTTGTAGATTCAGGAGCCACACACTCAGTTATAAGAACAAAAGATTTGCCCCACCCTAAACTTAGTGGTTAATATGTCTATTCTGTAGGAGCCTCAGGTTGATGTTAAAGAAATAATTCAAGGTTCCACTCACATGTGAACACAAAGATCAGGAGCTCCTCCAGAACGAAGCATTTGTGTCCTCAGACGTCTGTCCTGTAAACTTGTTGTTCAGAGACTTGAAGCTGACGTTAGGATGAGTTTGATTTCAACACCTGAAGGTTTAAAAGTCGTACGCACTCCCTCCAACATGACCCTGGTCCAACATAGCCTATCACACCTTTATATGTGTACCAGTGGCTGATCCTCATTCCAGTGGCTCAGGACATGAGGCATCACTGGGCCCTTGTCGTGCCTGAAGCAGATCACATGAACGTGATATGTTGCAGCAAAGTGCCGTCCCATTCCTATTCACACCATGTCAAGCCCTAAAGCCTCTCACACTCAACCCTTTAACAGGTGACGTCAGTGAGGCCCTGAGGGTTCAGGGTTTGAGGCCTTAGGGGGACGTTGGGACTGGACCCCAGACTCATGACTATTGACAGGAAGCGATGCAGCATGTGATCAGTGACTCTGATGTCATGTGACTGATATCAGCCTCCCTGTTTCCTGTTCACTCTCCTACAGCCGCAGCAGGAAGTTACTGCTGATGACAACTCAACTTCCTGCTGCTTCACATTAAAACACCTCCACACCACACTCACTGTGGGGCTTTTATTGTGAAGGACTGACAGGAAATGTATTCATCACTGAGGTCAAAAACAGAGAGACTGTCATGACTCGCTGCCTCTGATTGGCTGAACCTTTGAGGCTTCCAGTAAACCACGACAATTTCATAATAATAATAAGGCCCAAGATGATGTTGATGCAGGAGTTCATAAGGAATTAAAATGTCTCCTTAAAGTAATTATTTATGATCAAAATAATATGATATAATTAACATTAAATCACCTTTCTTAACCAAAGGTATGTTACAGCCATTTAAGGTAGACTCATAACATTGCTCCATAGAGAATACTAATATCAATTTGGAACTTTGATTAATATTCAAAATATTAATTTAAACCAAAAATGAGCAGATCAACAGCTAATTGAGTGAAGTATTCAGAGTTCCTGAGTAGTAGTAGTATAAGTATCTGTAACTGCTGATGTTAACACATCTATGATGTGATGAGAGATACTGACAGCATTAATCTGTAGGAGCATCTCTGGTTGTCTGGAAACAGTCCTGTAATCTGCAATCAGTCAGCAGCTTCCTGTGGAATTAGTTTCACAGTTCAGAGAAGTTTAAATATGATCAGAAGAACTAAAGACAGCCGTCAGTAAAAATGTAACAAAAAACAAGCTTGTTCAACTAAAAATAGTTTGTAACCCGGCTGCATTAAAATGTTGAGTGAGGCGAGCTAAGCACTTTAGTTCCTTTAACTCAGAATAAATATTGAGGTGACAAATGTGAAGCTGAAAAATACTTCCATCAACTTTACACTCTAAGTTTAATCAACAAGTTTTTTAGTGACACCAACAAGACATTTCAAGTTGTATAAACCTTCATCCTTCATCCAAACAAGAACAACTGTCAAGTTATAAAAGGACAAATTGTTAAATATAAAAGTCTCCTTCTTTACCATTAACTTGGTGAGCGTCTGGTTTCAGAGTCCAGGACCTTTGACAGAACAGCTGCCACAACCAAAGCCTTTGAATGAGCTCCAACATGGATGTGTGAGTGCTTTGCGATGGTCTCTGTTAAAGCAGCAGAGATGACCATCAGTGAGGAATCAGCAACATCTCTTAGCTTGAGCAGAATGATGTTCTCCTCCAGTACAGCGGCAACATCCTTCATCTCTTTAGAGCGACATCCTTCATCTCTTTAGAGCAACTCTTCCTTGTTTCCTTGTTTCTTCTGAAACAATGAAAAGGCCCGTGTCCACTCCTTTTGTAACCTCCTCTTTCCAACTGGAGGTCTAAAGAACATCATAACATATTCAGTGATTAAGAATGTACCGTCACTATACCAAACTGTATTTACTACCCAATGTTGGGAGGCAATGATGTATTATGATTTATTCTGCATAACACCAAATGACATGGTGCCATTATACCTGAATAGAACAATCATATAATACCTATTAGTTATTAAACAATAACTACTTCAATGTAATGTTGTGTTAGTCTCATAGTAAGCTGTATAGTGTGTAGTTATTGTACTTGGCTTTAATGGATAAGACCATAATAAGGCAGCATTTATTTTTGTTTCAGCAAATCCCATGAAAAGAAATATTACTTAAACTGTGTGATGGTTTTATTGATTAGATATTATGTTCAAATGTATTAGGGCAGGATGAGTCATATTCAGGATTGTTGCTGTGTTTACAATACAACATACACAATTAGAGCCTCGAGCCTGGTGGATGAAGAACATGTGCAGAACTTGCAGATCCAAGTCCTCCGACTCTCAGGAGGTTGTTCCATCGTACTCAGTGCAGCTCTGAAGACAAGAGTCAGACTCAGAGAGACGTTTACATACTTTGAGTTATGTCCATTCATATTAGCCCCAAAGCTTTCTGTGTTTCTGTATCAATTATTCCTGCACCTAAACTATGAAGAGTTGCTCCATAAATGTATCAATAGAGCTGTTTTAATTATCTGTGCACCTAAAGAAACATACTTTTCTATTTGTAGCTAGTAATATTAAATTGCAAGGAATAACCTCAGCTAAATAAGTTTTACAGTACAAACCTTAAACATCAAAAAGTATATTCAACAGTCAAATCAGATTTGTCAAAAGTAGACCTCACATAGGACTTGCTATGATGATATTAACGAGTCTATATGAAAAATGGAAAAAGGATTAAAAAATGTGTTTATTTTACTAAATGTTCTCAAAATTATATTCAAATATAAAATAAATGCAAATTGCAGTTGAGTCTAATCTGAAGATTATAAATTAAACCAGATGTCAAATGTAAAATTCTGTTGGCAGCTTTCAGTCTCCACTGTGACTTTTGAGCCAATGTGATCAGCTGAATAATATTTCATATTTAGCTTAAAAACAGATTTCCACCGCTTTCTGCTCGTATTTACAGCTGATCAGTAAATCCACTGAGTTTATTATTAAGAAACATACGGGAATATTGTCCTGTAGTCTCATTCAGTATGATCATACCAGGCTGACACAATGTGCACTGTTAGCTACCGCTAGCTAGGCCTAGCTAGCTAGCTAGGTAGCCTAGCTAAAAAACACACAAGTTCTAACACACACACACACACACACACACACACACACACACACACACACACACACACAGTTATATAAATATAACAACATCCAAATAAGTTTTGATGAATATTGCAAATACATTTTTAAACAAATATTTGTGGAATTCTTTTACATTTACTTCAAACAACTAATATGTGTGTATTTCTCCAGGACTCCAGGCTGAAGGAGATCACACATCAACAGGTAAATAGAGAAAGAAAAGAGAAAGAAAGATTCAATGAAGCAGAATCAGCAGTCAAGTTTTAGTTTGATCTTTTCTTCATCAAATTAATTTCTTTACTGACGACTCTCTTATTTCTGTTCAGAATCTGTCAGGTTGGTGGGAGGAGCCAGTCACTGTGCAGGAACACTGGAGCTGAAACCTCAAGCAGACTGGGGACCAGCAGATGGTTCTGACTGGACCATGAAGGAAGCAGCTGTTGCCTGTAGAGAGCTGAACTGTGGCTCTGCTGTTTCTGTGAGATGGAGAAAGGAGTCCTCAGAGAGATCTGTGTGGGGGATCAAATGTCTCAACTGTGTTGAGTCTGGATCTGCTCTGATGGATTATGTAACATCAGATTCCTCTTCCTCCATCCTGGCTCTCACCTGCTCAGGTAAACCCATCAGTGACATCATCTATGTTCAATTTAACTCATATGTTTGGGTCCAGTCCCTCCCTAACTACATCCTGTGAATCTGTGTATAAAACCCTCTCTCCTTCATGAGCTCAACCTGTCTCCTCCTTATTGGTGTTCCAGTAGATTCCCCATCGTCTGCTTTCAGACGTGACTTTGTTGCATGTGTAACTCTACTGGCTCAGCACCTGGTATTGCTGAAGTGGAGACATGTTTCTTCATCAGGTTCAAGGCACATCTTCTGAGGTGTGGGTACTTGTGTTCCATCCGTCATTCCATAACTCTTCATCCATGCAGGTGTTTCCCTTGATGTGATGTCAGTGTTAATGTGCAGAGAGAACCTCTTTCTCAGCAGCAGAGCTGTCCAGGTGGAACACTGATACTATTTATAAAAGTCTGTTTGCACAACATGATGAAGCGTTAGCATTAATCCTTCTTCAGCTTCTGAGCACCGTTTAATGATGCCGCTCCAACTCCGACTCGGTCCTCTTCTTCTATACCGTCTCTGGTTCCAACAGTGAATATGAAGTAAACATGAAGAGTAATAAGTGTCAGTGATTGTAGCTTTCAGGTTCAATGGGAGCTGTTGGACTCATGATGTCGTGATGTGATGACTGTCCCTGTGTTTGATCAGATCCAACACCTCTTATCATCAAAGCTGTCGTCCTGCCGCTGACTCTGCTGTTGGTGATCACTGCCCTCTACTTCTACTATAAGGTACTGACACACTCTGTTGTTTAGAACAGCGACTGAAATGAAGCTCTCGTTCTATTTAGTGAACTGAAGACAGGACTGTCATGTCTCTCCAGGCCACCAGGGGGCAGAAGCCGGAAAGACGGGAGGACATTGAGCTGGATTCTTATAACCTGGGTGTTCCTGCAGCTGAAGAAGAAGGAGCTCAGGGAGCAGAGTAGCTCCTCCAAGGAGCTCATCTCACATCCAGATGGATTTCTACCACACAACCACCATCAGCTCACTTTGATACGCATGCTCCCTTTAAACCAGAAGGCTTGAATTTGATATCACATTATTATAGCCGGTCTTTCTGACTCTCAACAATGTGTCGTCTCTTCATACGTTCTGACTTCCTGTCTGTGGCTCTCAGCTCCAAGCCCATTGGTTCCTGCTGAAGACCAGAACCTTTAAAAACAGCTCACCTCGAGCTCGGGCCAATTGAGGCTTGAGTGGCAGGTGATATATATATATATATATATATATATATATATATATCCTAATAGCAACATTTAGAGGTTGGTGAAAGAGATCAGGTGAGGAGAGATCTGTTAGGGTTAATTATTAATTTTTCACCTGACATTGGGGCTCAACACTTTGCTCACTTATCTCCTGCTCTTATTTTCCATCTTTGAGTGTTGTGTTTAAAGCTATAATAACTTTTCTATCTTGTGTTAAAAATAAAAATAAACTGCATTGCAATCTAACCAAATAGTGAGTTTGTAGCCTTCTTTAGTTCCTTCACTCAGTTCTTTGATGGAGCGTCTCCTGTCTGAGAGGGGGGTCTCCACGGCAACCACTCAGCCCCTGTGGGAAGTTTGAGGTTCACCACCACGGCCACACTCCTGATATCACACATACACCTACATTACATTGTGACAACATTTGATTAATAGGGAGAGATTATATTACTATTACATTTCGCTGAGGCTTTTATCCAAAGCTACCTACAATGAGTGCATTCATCTCACACTGATGACAGCGCTACCATGCTAGCTGCCTCCTGCCCTTCAGGAGACATTAGGGGTCAAGTGTCTTGCCCAAGGACACATCGACATGGACTAGTAGAGCTGGGGATCGAACCGCCGATCATCTACTTAATTGAAAGACCCTTGCTCTAGCACTGAGTCACAGTCGCCCACCTTATACCTGGAGGATCCCTGACTTCTGGCCTGGATATTATAATATCCATAAAGGGTAGGAGAGAGACTTATAACTGTAAAGTTTGGTTTGTCAAAAATGATTAAGCTGAGGGTTCATACCGACCGCTATCCGAGCTTTATACCGCGCTATTAAGAAATAACAAGGGGTATTAATTCTAAACTTATAAATTTTCCGTGTGAGCGTCAAATAAATAAATGTACTTCACCGGTCAAGACAAAGATAAAGCAAACAGCTATTCTATAGGTGGCCGTTGGTCCTTTGTAGATTAAACTAGTCACTTTTATTGGGTCTTGGTGAAACAGTCTGAAGTCTAATTAAGAACCAGGTTCCTCTCAGCGGAGGTCATCCGAGGCCTTTTGGGGTGACACGCGCTTTGCCGACGATTCCTGACAGTTTCTGAGCGACAGCACACTTCTGTTGGAGGTCCTTTCTCTCCCCCAAATTTCATAAGATTGTTGTGTATTGGGCTTTTGCTTATTTCATTGTACTTAATTTTATACATTTTTCTCAGGGTTTAGCAGAATTCTGTCCATAAGAACTGTGCTTATTTTTGTACTTCAGCATTTTGATTCATTTTGATATAAAATATCCTCCTAACTAATCAAACAATCTAAATAAAATATTAACACATACGTAAAACTAAACACAAATACTAGTACTGCACTTTCAGGGTTGTAGAACTTGGGTCCAGACGGATCCTTTGTGGACGAGGAGAAGACGTAATGTGACCCTTTAACAACCAGAACCAGACCCGAGCGTCATGAGAAGGAGAACTTTAGACTAAATGTGCAGATGTATGTTCAAATATGTGAAAATTATCAGTTTTCATGTCGCCCACACAGAGATGAAATGATGAAGATCACTGTGATCAATGAATCTATCATCTACTATGTTCACAGAAAACAAAACCAGTCTAATAAACTATGATATGTGTGAATGAGCTGAATTTAACATACAGTTTTATGGTAATAATCACATCAATTATGATAATAAAGAGATTGTAAGTCAAAACCAAAACCTTGAAGTTTCATTTCCTGCTTCGTATGAGACACTGCGATATGAATGTGACTTTTTTTAAAGATATTCAGTCAAAATAATAAGAGATTAAGTCTGAATTATGTGATATGTCTCATCATTTTAAGACTTTTTCAATAAGTAATTTTTATATATATTGTTCCCAACTTTCACAATCTATTGTTTCTATTTTCTTGGAGAAGTTTGTCATCCAAAGCTAAAGTTTTGAGTTCCCATCTCATAGTTTAGACTTTTTATTACGGTATATTCAGCTGAAAATAAAAGACGACATCTACAGAACACAGATACATGATGATGATGATGATGATGATGATGATGATGATGATGATGATATCTATAACTTATCCTATGATTAGCTGTAATTCTTCACTTTATATTGAATGTGAAAGTCCATGGTAGTCAACATCCTGAACTCATCTACTTCTCCTTGACCTCCATGGAAAACGTCATGAGGTCAGATGTGAAGGAGAATTCATAAGAACTCCTTTTTAGGAAATAATACATTTATTTATGTTGTTTATAAGAATTTGTTTATTGACAGTTTTATATATTTACTGTTCATTTTATGTTTTATTCTTGTATTGTTTTATTTAGCTGTTACATGTTCAAAATAAAAAGTAAAACTAAGCTAAAAGGTAATAAAAATGATTATGTATAAAAAGTATGAACACCATAAAATTTATATTTTCAGTGGCAAACAGAGAAATCTTAGAGAACTAAGCTTTATTTGTTTCAGATACGTGGATCATAAAAACTGAATGTTGCTTCTACAGGTTTAGTTTGGACTTTGGGGTCAGAAAGAGGACCTGAACCAGATCCTGGTTAAAGTGGTCCATTGTTTACATTCCTCCAAAACAGTTGGAATAATAGTTTGATCACCTTTCTATGGTAGATCTAGAGTATGGGAAGACTTCCATACTCACCTCTTTTGTCTAGTTCATTAACAGAAGCAAACTTTCACTGCTTTTCTTTCATTCATAACAGAAAGATGGAGGGGGAGTATGATGAAAATGCTCTGTTACAGGTCTTAAATGTTCTGGTGGAAGTTTGGAACGGTCGCAGCTACAAGACTTCTTTTGAAGAGCTGGAAAGAAATGACCTGGAGAGAATATTAAAATTAAACATTAATATCATGGTTAGTTGCAGCTGTATAATCTCTCCTCTCAATGACTCTCTGCTGTTGTTGACACATACCGGAAATATTAAGAGGACATTGATAGGAAGCATTAATCTGATAGCAACGTCTCAGCATGTCCTTGTTGTCATGGAAACAGTCTTATAATCTGTTAGTCAATCAGCCGCTTCTTGTGAAATTAATGATTATAAATGTCACAAGAAGCTGCTGACTATTGCTTTTTTCCATCTAGACCACATAAGACCAGGTCTGGATCAGAAACCTCTATATGGAGACATAATAAACCTGTTCTGGATCAACACAGAGACTCTTAAGTCTGTTTAATACCTGTATTTCTCTGTTTAAAACCTTTGATTCAGTTTACAAAAACAGAAAGAAGGCGGTTTCATGGCCTTTTCTAAATGTCACTGTGAAGATGCTGTTGCTCCGTCTGTCCACATGGTGGCGATGTTCTCCAACACATGAAGTTGAAGCAGCTGATGAAGAAAACAGAGTTCCCACAGGTGACATGAGTCACTTCATTCAGTGGTTTAACATCATCAATCAGCTGCTCTCTGTTCACTGATGATGAGTGAAGGTTGAAACACGTCACATATGAAATCAGTCACTTTCTGGAGGAGGTTTGGTGCCTCATGTCGGAAACAAACATTATTGTTTGGTACATTTGTCAACACCTGCTGCTTAATAAAGAAAATAAGTCTTCAAAGTTCTTCACTATGAAACAATCCTCAGAATACTAATGAATCCTTGATTAACTTCTGGAAACACACCAAACACCTGAAACTACATCCAGGAGGTTGATGAGGTCACCACATGTCATTTAATCTGTCCATTCATTTAAGAGAAAACCAAAAGTCTGGTCACAGCAACAGTTAAAGTGGTGACATTTTGTGATTAATTGAATATTCTGATGAGACTGCTAATAATACTGTTAGTAAGTGGTATTAAAAATGTAATCTGATCCGACAGTGTTGATAAAAATGTAGATCAATTGACTCTCCCTAAAGGTTTATTTGAGCGCAGGCCTGTACGGCAGGAGAGGGTCGGCCTCCGCCCCTCCCCCCCTTCATGTGTGTGATGGCAATTTTATATTCTTAGTTGTATTTTATATTTCTATCTAAGTGAAGTGGATTACAAGCTGGTATGTGCAAACTGATTTAGCCTGCAATGGGTAACTCGGGGATTTTACTTTGTCTGCCACGGCCTGAAGCATCATGTTCCAATGCAGCCCCCCAACCTGACCACTCCCTATATGTCTGTGTTACTGAGAGAATCTTGAGTGCATCCTTGTGCAGACTGATTGCAACTCTGTGCTCTTCTTGCAAGAATAAATTATTTCATAGATAAGTTCTGGGTTTATGATATTCGTCATTTCAGGTTAACCCTCCCGTGTCCTTCGGGTCAAAGTGACCCTGTGTATATATCCCCAACCCTCCCGTTGGGCATCGGATCACAATGACCCGCATATCCCTCCTCAACGCTCCCTTTGTCCTTGTGTCACTCTGACCCACGTGCATAACTGTGTGTGTATATTTCTATTATATTTAAAGCCCTCTGAGGCAAATTTGTAAATTGTGATTTTGGGCTATGTCAAATTAATTGAATTGAATTGAATATATAGCCCTCCTGCTTCTCTTGGGTCAAAGTGACCCACATTTGTATCACCAGCCCTCTCGCTTCTCTCAGGTCAAAATGACCCTCATGCATATGTGTGTGTATATATATGTATATATGTATATATATATATATATATATATATATATATATATATATATATATATATATATATATATATATATACATATATACATATATATACACACATGTATATATATGTAGATATATATATATAAACATATATTTATGTATATATACATAAATATATATATAAATATATCTCTCCCACTTCCCTGGGGCCACTCTGACCCGCATGAATATGTGTGTATACATCTCCCTAACCTCCCGTTGTCCTAAGGCATAGGTGTCAAACTCAAGGCCCGCGGGCCGAATCCGGCCTGCCATGTCATTTTATGTGGCCCGCAAGAGCTCGAAAGGAATATGATTATCTTCAAATCAAAGTCTATGCTGCTTTACAATGTACAGTGACCATAAACTACATCTCCCACAATACATGTTGATTTTGTGACCCGCGAATGAACGGCGTCCTGCAACTAGAAAGCAGTGTTTCCATATCGGCGTTTAGCTAAAGCGATTTGAGTTGATTTCCGCCATTCAAAATTTGCGTTATTCACATCCATTCGCGTCTGTGCATTGACTTTGTTTGTAATGTACTCGTACGAAAAATTAGCAACACGTTTGGTGTGAATGCAGCATAAAGCTATGTGAGCAGGCTTGTCATATAAAGTTATGTGAGCAGGTGTACCATGCTAAAGGTGTGTGAGCAGGTGTGTCATGTAAAGGTATGAGACCAGGTGTGTCATGTTAAGGTATAAGAGCAGGTGTGTCATGTAAAGGTATAAGAGCAGGTCTGCCATGTAAAGGTGTGTGAGCTGGTGTGCCCCTGACCATATCTGTCAAACATGTTTGTAGCAGCTCACAATTATTTGTTGTACCAGAGTTATGTCCCTCTCAACTGTGACAAAAAAAACTTTGAACAAAGTTAATGTAACGTTGTCTGTTATTTTCTTTAAAAGTTTGATCTTTGATAGAGTAATGTGGGTTTCTTAAACCTAAATTAAAAGGATTCATGTTATAATAACAGAGAAATTTAATGACATACATTTTTACATTCATATAAATGCATGTACTATATTTTTACACTTGAATAAACAATAATCAAATGCAGAGACAGTCATTTAACAATATGTTAGGGAGTAGTTACATTTATACAGTCTTACAGTTACAACCGGCCCTTTGAGGGCAACCATAATGCTGATGTGGCCCAGGGAGAAAATTTGTTTGACACCCCTGTCCTAAGGTCACTCTGACCTGCATATCCCTTCCGTTTCACCTCGGGTCAGAGGTCAAAATGACCCAGTGTATGTATGTATCCCCAGCCCTCATTCTTCCTCGGGTCAGTCTGACCCGCATGCATATCTGTGTGTACATCCCCAAGCCTCCCGCTTCCACGGGTCAAAATGACCTGTGTGCATATGTGTGTATACATCTCCCCAACCCTCCCGTTGTTCCCAGGTCAGAGTGACCCTGTGTATATCCCCAGCCGTCCCGCTTTCCTCGGGTCAAAGTGACCCACATTTGTATTACCAGCCCTCCCACCTTACTCGGGTCAAAACGACCCTCATGCATATGTGTATGTATCCCTACCGCTGTTCTCGGGTCACAATGACCCGAATACATATGTGCGTATATATCTGCAACCCTCCCGTTGATTTCGGGTCAAAGTGACCCTGTGTATATATCCCCAACCCTCCCGTTTTCCTCGGGTCACGATGACCCGCGTATCCCTCCTTATATATTCAATTCAATTCAATTAATATTGTATAGCCCAAAATCACAATTTACAAATTTGCCTCAGAGGGCTTTAAATATAATAGAAATATACACACACAGTTATGCACAAGGACAGTGTGAGGGTTGAGTTGAGGATGAGCGGGTCACTTTGACCCGAAGGAAAAACGGGAGGGCTAAATCAAAGAAGTAATGAGTTTAAACTGGAGAGAGAACGTTGCTGAAGAGAAAGAAGGTTAAATATTTCCCTCAGTTTCATCACCTTTGATAATTCAGCTCAAACCATAGTGCTGCATAGGGGACATGGAATACTTTGACAATTTAAAACAAATGTATTTAATATAAACATGACAATACATAACACAAGACAATATCATAGAAACACCCACAAAAATTATTTAAATTGATGTGTAGATTCATCTTTGAAGTCTTTTTTTCTATTTTTCCAAATAGGACAGTTTTACATATTGTTGATGCTAAATACATTTTGGTTAAAATTATTCCAAATTGAGCAAACAATTTTAAAAACCTGGTGGTTTTGCATAATCATCAGATATCCTGGTGACTGACGAGAAATTGGTGCCACTACACTTTGTCCTAAAAACAAAATTGAGACCATTAAAAGAGATTTTTTCCGAACAAAGTATTTTAGCTTTACCAACACAGGATTCCTGGTGGTTGAAAAGAATTTGATGGCGTTACACTGCATTAGAATTAAATTATAAAAAATTCGGCAAAAGCACATTTCATCAAAGTAACTGCTGTAGTATAACAAGGGGAAGTCCATAGGTGTATGAAAGAAGTTTGGTTATGCTACACTTCATAACAGTGAAGTTATTGAATATTTATTCCAATAAATATACAATATAATTATTAATAACTAATCATAAAGCACATTTCATCTAAATAACTGATGTAGTATAACAAGGAGAAGCCCATTGGTGTATGAAATAAGTTTGGGCATGCTACTATTCATAACAGTGAAGCTATTGAATATTTCTTCCAATAAATATTCAATATAATTATTCATAATTAATCAAAAGCACATTTCATCTACATAACTGATGTGTTATAAGGAGGAGCCCATTGGTGTATGAAATACGTTTGGTCATGCTACACTTCATAACAGTGAAGTGATTGAATATTTTTGTAGTCTCTGTTTTCCGCATTGCACTTTGTAGACGGTCCCTGAGCATTCGTCTCACAGCCTCATTGAGACCAATGTTATTCATCCAGCTCGGAGAACGGTTAATTAAGGTTGTAGCTTGTTGTCTACATCACTATGGTTACAGAGAGGTGTTGATTGCCCTGGTTTGCCCTGGTCCATTCTTTCCAGCCCCTTGATATGCTGCAATAGGCCTAGACCGCTGGGGGACAACTTAGGATACACTGATCTCCTCTATCCTTTTCTCTCTCTCCTTCTGTATGAATTCATGTTCTATAAATGCACATTACTAACTCTACTTCTTCCCTCGGAGTCTTTGTGCTTTCTCGCCTCGCAGGTTTCCACGAATCGTGGTTGCATCTGGACCCTGGTCCTGCCTCCTGGTTCCTTCCGTGGACCTGCTGACGCACATTCTTTTCTATTTTACCTTCTGTATGAATTCATGCACCATAAATGCACATTACTAACTCTGCTCCATCCCCGAGGTCTTTGTGCCTTCTCGCCTCGCAGGTTTCTGTGGATCGCGGTTAAATCTGGACCCTGGTCCTACGTCCTGCTGTGGTCCTCCCCAACACCTACTGCTACTATTACATGAATCATTTCTGTCATGTGCATTGAACGTGTTGTAACTCTGTTATGCTGTTCATTCTGTACACATGACATCTATTTTCGTACTCTGTCCATCCTGGGAGAGGGATCCTCCTCTGCTGCTCTCCTGAAGGTTTCTTCCATTTTTCTCCCTGTTGAAAGGGGTTTTTTTGGGGGGAGTTTTTCCAGATTCGATGAGAGGTCCTGGAACAGAGGATGTCATTGTGTGCAGATTGTAAAGCCCTCTGAGAAGAATTTGTAATTTGTGATTTTGGGCTATACAAAAATAAATTGAATTTAATTGAATTGATTGTATTTTTACACCGTTTCGCTAACGAGTTATTCATCCAGGAAATCCGAATCTGTGAATATCTTTCCAACTTTACCTAACTCATCTAAGGTGCATCGTAGTAAAAAGTATGAACATGTTTGTAAGAGCCATTTTTGTTATTGTATTGTTTTGTTCAACCTCCCATCACTAGGGGGCGTAGGGCCGCTGTACCTGTAACTCTCCCTCAGTACATGATGTGAATACTTCCTCCAGAACTGGTTCCACCAGTTTAAAGTGAGAATGAACCAAGAGAACAACCTGCTCTTTGTATCCGGACTTCCAGGTTGAAAACAGCGTCCAGTAGTTCCCAGTGTCGCTCGTTCTCCTCTTTAGAACGAGAGAGTTCCTCCTCGTACTCTGCTATCGTTCTTTCAAACAGCCCAAATATCTCTTCAGCAGCCGCAGTGAGTCGCTGCTTGACTAAAGATTTCAGCATTTGGACTTTACACATTTCCACTAACTCACAGAAACGTGTCCTAAGACAGACTCCGTTAGAAACGCGTCCTCACTCGGACCCGCGCTGTGAGGCTCGGTTCCGTTCGGGTCCGTCTACTTCCTGCTGGCATGCTGACGTCATGAGCTACGGACCTACTTTTTACTGAACTACATCTCAGAGGTAAATATTGTACTTTTTACTATATTACACCTCAGAGGTACATATTGTACGTTTTACTGTACTACACCTCAGAGGTACATATTGTACTTTTTACAGTACTACACCTCAGAGGTACATATTGTACTTTTTACTCAACTACACCTCAGAGGTACATATTGTACTTTTTACTCAACTACACCTCAGAAGTAAATATTGTACTTTTTCCTGAACTACATCTCAGAGGTATACATATTGTACTTTTTACTGTACATCTCAGAAGTAGATATTATACTTTTTATTACGATACATCTCAGAGGTACATATTGTACTTTTTACTGTACTACATCTCAGAGGTACATATTGCACTTTTTACTGTACTACATCTAAGAGGTTCATATTGTACTTTTTACTGTACTACATCGCAGAGGTAGATATTATACTTTTTACGAAGATACATCTCAGAGGTATATATTGTACTTTTTACTGTACACCTCAGAGTGATAATAATAATACACCTTGTTGTGATAATTGTTATAGTTGTATCTAGTGAAAGAGCAATAGGTGGATGTTCAAAGGCTCTAAAACTGAGTCTCTGTATTTGTGAGGAAAACTAAACTTCAGCCAGTTTTGTTGTAACTGGAGATTTCTTATTATATATTAATCTCTAATTTGGGACTTTAGAACAACTTGAAAGGTAAATAACAGTAATAATAGAAAGAATAATCATATGTGAATCTAGATATTTATATATAAAAAATTCAATATAAAGAAAAGGCATGCGCCAAGGTATGGTAACATGTACCGTCCACCAGAGGGCGCTGTGGGCTGATGCTTTTATTGTGAAGGAGCAGAAGTGATTGTTTGCAGACCAGAAGTGTTTGCGTGAGGCAGCAGAGTGAGAGACGCCGAGCTGAACCGGGTCCGGGTTTATCTGATCCACGTCGCTCCCTCAGACCACCGGGACCCCACCGGGAGCCTGAGTCCCTCTCCGGTACCGGCTGTTGCTGCTCGAGTCCGTCATGGCAGCGGGAAGTGAGGTGGCTGTTGGTGACGTAGAAGAAGACGCGTCACAGCTGCTGTTTCCTAAAGGTACTGATAAAACGGAATTGTGTCCTAAGCCGAACAGTTTTTAGCTAACGTTCCAATAAAATCCCACTTAAAATATTGATAAAAATTATCGTATAACGTTTTCAGCCGATTTAATGATTTTAAACTAAACTTTAACTTCTTACCTTTCAAGCCAAGTATCGTTTTAATTTTTAGAGTTAGCTTTGACTTTACTAGAGCCGGTAAAAGGAAGCTAACGCCGGTGAATTAGCCGTGCGCCGCTATTGGCCTGAGTCGGACGAACTTATATCCTCTTAGTAAACTCTGGGCGCTGATGGTTTTTCGGGGATATTAAACTTGTTCCAGGGTCACCAAAATGACCATCAGTGCTGTCAACACATCAGGGACCGTAGTTCTGTCCTTCACAATAAGATATCACGCTTCAACAACTCCAAACTATGCAATAAAAGCTCCGTAATTTCCATTTGAGTGAATATTATAACATGTTGGATGTTTTGTTAAACTCTTCATGTCAATCACTTGTAAAACACCAGCTGATTCATGAAATTTAACAAGTATGCACACATATATTGTATATAACAAGTAAGAGATATATTACAACTAAAAACACAAGTATTCATGATTGAAAAGCTACATTGTTAAAGCAAAAGACAAATGACTTGTGCAAATCATTGAAAAGATGATGCAAACATTTAAATACATACAAAACAAAAACAAAATTAAGTTAAAAATCAGGACACAAATAACATTTAAAAATATTCATCATCCTCGTCCCAGCCCACACACTTGGTGTGATACCAAACGGTTGCCTCCGTCTCTTCAGGAGTGTGACCTATTAATAAACATAAACAATATGTCTAATCATAAGAGCCACTGCTGACTTTCAAAAAATGTACAGACAGTGTCTCTCTCACTCACACATATTATTTGCATCACTTATTAGATCATTGTTCATAGGGCTGTGCGGTATACCGGTTCAACCGGTATACCGCACAGCCCTATGAACAATGTTCAACCGGTATACCAGTTTAAAATTTCCATACAGTATGAATTTTTCATATACCAGTGCATAGCCATAACAACTGCTGTCGCTCTTCGGCAGGCAGCTAAATATATTGTTCACCGATTTGTGCTCAAACTGTGTACTTGTACACAGATTTAGTTTTGCCTGCACAGATGTTCTGCTCTCCAGCTTCAGGATGCGTTTGCTTCTCTGGAACGTCCCTGACGGGATGACTGGTTCATCCTTTACTGCAATCCAAGGCTTTATTATATTGATGTCTTTTAAAATAAAAGGACTATTAATGACAGCAGCAGCATTTTTATTTATGGGTCATGCTTCTCTCATTTACAACTAATTCACTGCTTTTTAATGATAAACATCTTGAATAATAGAGAGTTAAATATGAGATTTCTAAGATGTATGAATGTATTTTATTATTCTCCACAGACGTCCAGCAGCTGTTGATGGTTAAAGAAGAGGTTCCCCCTGAGCAGCAGGTCTGGAGCTCCAGTCTGGACCAGGAGGACCCAGAACCCCAACACATTAAAGAGGAACAGGAGGACCCAGAGCCCCTTCACATTAAAAAGGAACAGGAGGACCAGGAGGACCCAAAGCCCCATCACATTAAAGAGGAACAGGAGGAACTCTGGACCAGTCAGGAGGGAGAGCAGCTTCAAGGGCTGGAGGAGGCTGATATCAAGTTCTCATTCACTCCTGTGAAGAGTGAAGATGATGAAGAGGAAGCTCAGTCCTCACAGCTTTATCAAAGACAAACTGAACAGATGGAAACAGAAGCTGATGGGGCGGATTGTGGAGGACCAGAACCAGACAGGAAGTCAGATTCAGAAAGACATTCAGGACCTGATACTGATGAGACTGAAGACAGTGATGATTGGGAGGAGACTCAGGAACCTCAGTCAGATTTAAACCCTCTGCAAAACAATGAAGTACCTGTAAGTGATGTGAACTGTAGTACTGGAAATACATCAATCAGCTCCTCTGAATGTGCTGGAAGCTTTGACCCCAAGGGACAGCTGGAGAAACAGACTGAATCCGAAACAGGAGTGAAACCATTGAAATGCTCGTTTTGTGAAAAAAGATTTGTATTTCAAAGTTATCTGAAAAAACACATGACTGTCCACACAGGGGAGAAACCATTTAGTTGTTACATGTGTAGTAAAACATTTTCACTAAAGGGAGACCTGAACGTTCACATGACTGGCCACTCAGAAGAGAAACCATTTAAATGCTTTCTTTGTGACAAACTATTTGTATATCAAAGTTTTCTGAAAAGACACATGATTGTCCACACAGGGGAGAAACCATTTAGTTGTCCCGTGTGTCGTAAAACATTTTCACTAAAGGAAGACCTAAACTATCACATGATTGGCCACACAGGGGAGAAATCATTTAGTTGTCCCGTGTCTAGTAAAACATTTTCACGAAAGGAAGACCTGAACTATCACATGACTGACCACACAAGAGAGAAACTATTTAGTTGTTCAATTTGTGGTAAAACATTTCGACAAAAGGGAAAACTGAACTATCACATGGCTAGTTACAGAGGAGAGAAACCATTTAGTTGTTCAGTTTGTGGTAAAACATTTCGACAAAAGGGACACCTGAACAGTCACATGATGGTCCACACAGGAGAGAAACCATTTAGTTGTTCAGTTTGTGGTAAAACATTTTCACATAAGCAAAAGATGAAAAAACATTTGAATATCCACACTGGAGAAACAAATTAGTCGTTGAGTTTGAGACATGGTTAAACACTTAAGTTTATTCAGCTAAGATGAATCTAAACATCAATTTAAATTATTTTGGTGTGTGTTTCTATGATATTGTCTTGTGTTATGTATTGTAATGTTTATATTAAATACATTTGTTTTTAAATTGTCAAAGTATTCCATGTCTCCTATGCAACACTATGGTTTGAGCTGAATTATCATAGGTGATGAAACTGAGGGAAATATTTAACTTTCTTTCTCTTCGGCAACGTTTTCTCTCCAGTTTGAACTCATTACTTCTTTGATTTAGTTTTACTGTGGAAATAACTGAAGAATGTCTGAATTGAGAAAAGAATTGTGGTTAATTATCTACATCCTTCTTTCTTATTCCACATCATCCTCTACTAATATCATCTCTTTGAGATTTAGGGATTCTGTCCTTTGTTTTAGGACGTGAATATTTTACCTTTTGTTTACTGAAATGTCTCACTGTGATTTATTACTATTGTAACAACTGTTCAAGTAATCTGTTGTCTTCATGGTGGCTCACAAACAGTTGAAAAGTTCAGCCAATGTTTTCACCAAAATAAATTCAGTTTAATGTTTTACTTCAATATTTGCCACAGTGTTTGTAACTAAGCTGCTGCAGCTTGTTTCTCTTTTTAACCAGAATAAGAGAGGCAGCGATTGCTTATGATTTAATTTGTTCTTTTTGTGTGTTTGCCTGTTTTTGGATTAATAAATTATAAGAAACACAGAAACTTTGCCTGCGTATCTCTCATACTCAAAGTGCTTCAGTGTTCCTTTGATGTTACATTTAGATTTTTATGACAAACCACTCGGATGTAACTTAGGAACATTTGTTTTCTATACAGAAAAAAAACAGGTGGACACACGGTGACCGGGTGGACGTTAAGAGGGCTAGATGAATCGTGTTTACAGCATGTGTTGGTATTTAGCATTTTTTATTATGAATGCATTTGTTCTATACTTTTATAATATTTGTTAAAATGGCATGCTTGTATTCGTCAGGGAATGGCGCCCCCTGTCTGCTGCAGAAAAGCAGCGGCGCTACAAGGTACTTCGGGATGCAGACCCTGAAAGAAGACAGCAATACTTAAAAAAAGAGAAGGATTGGTGGATAAAAGACAGGAGAAGAAAGAAAAAAGAAAGTGTCAGACCTCAGTGAAAGAGAGAAGAGAGCACAGAGAAAGAACCTGTGTTAGACCTGGTGAGGGAGAGATACTCTGATATATCACCTCCATGTCTTCAGCGACGGCCGCACTACCCAGTACAACCAGAAGGGCCACTTTTACCTTCTGTCAAAAGAGCCTTTTCAAGAAAGACTTCAAAGACATCAGCTGGAACTTCTTTGAGCCCAGCCACGGAAAGGGGGCTCTGGATGGTACAGGGGGTATCCTCAAAAGATCAGCGGACAAATATGTGCCACATGGAGGAGATATCCCCAATGCGGAGGCCATGTTCCACCAGTTGAGGGACTCTGGCACTTCAGTGAAACTTTTTCTTGTGGGAGAGGAAGATGTTGAGAGGAAAGTGCAGGAAATGATGGCTGCACCCCCGCTTGTGCCTGTCAAAGGAAGAATGACAATCCAACCAAGTCATCAGCTTCTCCACAGGGACAATTAAATACCGTGACATAACTTGCCTATGCCAGGCAGACAAAGGTGTACTGGATTGTCCCTGCTTTGGGCTGAAGGAGGTGAGCCTGGGAGAAGAGGCAAGGCCACGTGTGAACGAAGAACCCTCCCGGCCTGAGGTAATTGTGAAAGATCTCAGTTTGTATATGTAAACGATGAAACCTCGATGACCACCAACGTCAGTCACGGAGATCCACAAGGTTCTGTGCTTGGACCAATTTTATTCACCTTGTATATGCTTCCTTTGGGCAATATTATCAGAAGACACTCCACAGACTCTCATTGTTATGCTGATGATACTCAATTATATCTATCGATCAAGCCAGACGAAACTAACCAGCTTGCTAAACTTCAAGCATGACTTAAAGATATAAAAACATGGATGACCTGCAACTTCCTGATGTTAAACTCAGACAAAACTGAAGTTATTTTACTAGGCCCAGAACACCTCAAATCAACTATCTAATGATGTGGTTTCTCTTGATGGCATTGCCCTGGCATCCAGCACCACCGTAAAGAATCTCGGAGTTGTCTTTGATCAGGACTTGTCCTTTAACTCTCACGTAAAACAAATCTCAAGGACGCCTTTTTTTACCGACGTAATATTTAAATAATCAGACACATCCTGTCTCAAAGAGATGCAGAAAAATTAGTTCACACATTTGTTACTTCTAGACTGGACTACTGTAATTCCTTATTATCAGGCTGCTCTAATACGTCTCTTAAATCTCTCCAGTTGATCCAGAATGCTGCAGCTCGTGTACTAACAAAAACTAAGAGAAGAGGTCATATTACTCCTGTATTAGCTTCTCTGCACTGGCTCCCTGTAAAATCCGGAATATAATTTAAAATCCTTCTCCTCACCTACAAAGCCTCAATTGATCTGACACCATTATATCTAAAGGAGCTCATAGTACCATATTACCCCACCAGAGAGCTCATAGTACCATATTACCCCACTACAGAGCTCATGGTACCATATTACCCCACTACAGAGCTCATGGTACCATATTACCCCACTAGAGAGCTCATAGTACCATATTACCCCACTAGAGAGCTCATAGTACCATATTACCCCACTACAGAGCTCATGGTACCATATTACCCCACTAGAGAGCTCATAGTACCATATTACCCCACTAGAGAGCTCATAGTACCATATTACCCCACTAGAGAGCTCATAGTACCATATTACCCCACTAGAGAGCTGCACTCACTGAATGCCGGGCTGCTTGTGGTTTGTAGTCTTAATAAGTAGGATGGGAGCCAGAGCCTTCAGCTACCAAGCTCCTCTTCTATGGAACCAGCTTCCACTTTCAGTCCGGGGGGCAGACACAGTCACCACATTTAAGAGTAGACTTAAGACTTTCCTCTTTGATAGTGCTTAGTTAGGGCCGGCTCAGGTTTATAGTTAGGGCCGGCTCAGGTTTATAGTTAGGACTGGCTCAGGTCTACAGTTAGGACTGGCTCAGGTTCATAGTTAGGGCTGGCTCAGGTTCATAGTTAGGGCTGGCTCAGGTTTGCCCTGGTCCATTCATTCCACCCCCTAGATATGCTGCTATAGGCCTAGACTGCTGGGGGACAACTTAGGATACACTGAGCTCCTCTCTCCTTTTCTCTCTCTCCTTCTGTATGAATTCATGTTCTATAAATGCACATTACTAACTCTACTTCTTCCCCGGAGTCTTTGTCCTTTCTCGCCTCGCAGGTTTCTATGGACTCTGGTCCTACGTCCTGCTGTGGTCCTCCCCGACATCTACTGCTATTATTACATGAATCGTTTCTGTCATATGCATTGAATGTGTTGTAACTGTTATACTGTTCATTCTGTACACATGCCATCTATTGTACTCTGTCCATCCTGGGAGAGGATCCTCCTCTGTTGCTCTCTTGAAGGTTTCTTCCCTTTTTCTCCGTGTTAAAGTTTTTTTTGGGGAGTTTTTCCTGAACCGATGAGAGGTTCTGGGACAGAGGATGTTGTATGTGTACAGATTGTAAAGCCCTCTGAGGAGAATTAGAAATTTGGGCTATACAAAATAAATTGAATTGAAATGGCCAACTGCTCTCTGACCCTTAGGCCTGAGACAGACATAGAAAGAATACATCACAAAGTACCACCTGTATTTAACCTTCAGAGTATTAATACATCAAACAACTATCATTATGTAAAGACACAGGAGTAAGGTGTGTGTCTGTGTTCACAGACAGCCGGCCGCGTACCATTTGATGTATAATAGTGCACGTGAGCATGCCGTCACGTTTATCCGGTTTTGAAAATATCGTCTCTCTTCGGGGTACTTCATGTTTTTTGTACTCACGCAGGTTCACACACCGTGGAGAGCAAAACATTTTATTACTAACACTGGAATAGTTCAATTTGTATATTATTATACAGGAACTAACTGCTTTACAAAAACAAAATGATACAATATCACATGTATGTACAGTGTAGTAAATATACCATCTCAAATTGTACACAAAGTATTTACAATTATCACACATACTGCAATAAAACAAAACTCAGACTATTACTCTACAGACATTAGATTTTGCATAACATCAAATAAAACATGCCACATTTTGAGGTTTTTCATCTTTACAAACCCATGACTGTTTTTAAATTAGTGCAAGTCAACCACTTGTTTAAGAGGTTATGGATACATAATCCTTAATATTTCCATTCACACACAAGTCAAACTAAAACCTGGAAACGATGGCGATCTGCTAAACACGGTGCTCAAATAAACCTGGTCTTCAGATTTCCTCCCGGTGGCGTCTTAAAGGTACAGTCGCCTGATTCTGTAGTTGAAGGTCTGTGGGCTCATTTTAGAGGGAAATCAGGGACTGTAGCTTTAAGAGTTGAAAAGTGGCGAGTAGAGACGCTGGATCGAGTTAAAAAAAAAGGAGGCGTTTCTGAATAAATGCGTACCTTTTACAACTTCAGCTAAAATCCCGACCCAACCGTGACCTTTACGGCCGCTCAGTACCGATACGTCCCAACATCGTGACTTTACCAACTTAAAGGTGACGAGCTCGACTCTGGACTATTTACAAGGGAAGGAGGGCTGGTGGTCACCACGTGGGGTCAGGTGATGGACCACCAAGGTTAAAAGACGGGACTTTGACACATTTCGCTTCAGGACGCTTCAAACCAAACGCTCGTTGGACGCGATCAGACAGAAGCTCATCGCCCGCAAAAAAAAAAAAAAAAAATTCTCCTTAAAAGTTAAAATATTCTCGTCAATGTCACACCTGGCCCAGGCAGCCAATCAAATCAAGCAAAAGGCGGGCTTTACTACTTTAACGGCCACTTCCTGTTTGTGGGAGGAACGCACAAACGCAGACGAAAGGTTGCTACGAGCGTTTTTTAAATACGATGAACGCGATGCGTCTCGGTGTAGTCGGGGGCAACGGGCGAAGTCATGTGACCGACGGTGAGCCGCACGATGAACGTGGGACCTTCAGGAGAGTCGCTAGTTTGAAGCACACCAACTCAATCTGTGAGCGACGGCGGGCGACTAGGAACGTTTCTGATGGACCCAATTAATCTGCTAAAACCGGACCAATGAATTCAGCTGTCAATCATTTCCCTCTGAGGCCTCCCTTTCGGGTCGAGCTCCAAAATACTGTTTCAGTCCAGCGATCACGCGTCGAGCTGCACGGACGGACGACGACACGAGAACAGCGGCCGCGAGCCGAGCGAAGGAAACCGCGTGGGAATGAAGAGTTGCGCAACGATGCTCAGCTCTGTGCCGTGCATAGATGTGAAGGCGGGACCGGCGTCTGGACCGACCCGGTCGGCTTCACGTCCGGACGTCTGATAAAAAACATCGCTACAAACCGTGTGACCGTCTTCTCCAGCGAGACCGAGGCGGTTCAGACCCGACAGCCGTTGGGTTTCCATTCAGATTAAACCACGTGTTGTTTACAGTGTTAATAACCCTCTCACCCCAAACCACCAAAAACATTTATGTGTGACATTGCTGACAAACCGATACCAGTGAAGAGCTACGACTAGTGTGTGTGTGTGTGTGTGTGTGTGTGTGTTCCGTATCCACACCTAATAATTGTGAGTAAACAGACTAACGGATGAGCGACTTCAAGCAAGTCTCACCTCTGTGAAGTGAATGGAACCCGACAGCTGCATTAGACGAGTCTGAAACCAGTCAGCGAGCTGGAGACCAGTCAGCGGTGACGTGTTGGTGGTTTGTAGCGAACGAGTAAAACTAAAATAACTTCAGAGTTTCCTCCGAATGGGTTTTGAAAGCCGACCTCTGCATCAACGACCTCACGCGTTCAGACTAAAACTCTTAAAAACAGGAGATATTCCACCACCTCTTGGATCCAGATCAGCTGGACCAGAGGTTGAGCTCTGGAATCAGTTTACTGGTCTCCATTATTTCACCACAGTCCGAATCCCAACGATCGAGCTTGGTTCTTTATCGTATCGTCTGCATAGAAAAGGACCGAGCGCCAAATGTTTGGTCAGATTATCCTTCGTCCCGCTAACGTTAACGCTAACGCTAACGATCAGAAATGTTTATTCAAGGCCGACCAAGCTCAGACGAGACGACGAGACTTTGTCGGACCGAAGAGATTATTGTTCAGTCTCGATGCCGTGACAACGTTTTATTCTGGACCAGAAACCGCTCGCGGCACCGGGGGGGGGGACTCGGACTGGCTTCTTGTTGTTGAACAATAAAACATTTGTGTTTCTACCCGCTAAAAAAAAAAAGTGTGTCGCCCTGAAACACACGCACGGCGTTAAAAATAAAAAAAAGCCTCTTTTACGACGTTTTCTTTAAAAGAACTTGTGGAGGCGGAGCTAGCGGACGCCACGCGGCTCCACCCGAACGGAGGCGACCAATCAGGAGACGGCGTCGCGCTGCACCGAGCCGACGCCGCGGTCGACGGAGGAGTTTGAGTTGAGGATTATTGCCTTTTACACACTTCGTCCTCGTCGCTGTGTAAACAAATTGAAAACGCTGCTGATAACACAGTTCATACTTTAAAAAAAAAAAATAATAATAATAAAATAACCGACACTGAACAGCTAAATAAAAGCAGAACGCACGACAAAAAGGAAAAGCTCGCCGCTATTTACACGGTACATCGCCCCCTAGTGTTCTGCGGTCTTCCCCTTGATACATTGAAAGTGTTCGAAAAAAGAAGAATATTTTTTTTTTTTGTTGGTTTTTTTTGGAAAGAGTTTTGAAAAGAAGATTTTGTGTAGCGCTATCTAGCTGTACAGGATAAATACTTTCAGGCAACAGGGTATATGGATGATTGTATACTTGACGATCATTGGAGGCCCCCGTCCGCGCTGACTCGTGGTGGTGAGGCTCCGCCTCCATAATTAGTACCTGTGTTCTTTGTCCCCGGCAAGGTTTCACTTTTACTTTACAAATTGTACACATTGAAAAACCCTGACAAAGGCACACCATGGAGAAAACGTCGACGTCTAGATTAGCACTAAGGACTAGTTATACATAATCTGTCTATGTAAAATATGTACAGGACACGGGAGAGACCCCCCCCCCGCTTCATTTGGTCCATCTCACTGACGGGAGTCAAAAGGAGGTCGAGGGACGCGTGACGTCTGTTTGTGTCCAAACTAAACCTTGGTGTTCAGCCTGTCTTCCCATCAGGCTCAGAGGGATTCCCCCCCCTCCCCCACCCCCCCTCCGATAGTTTCACACGTGTGGACCTCCGTCACAGAAGCTCCTCCTCCCTCGAGCGCCGTCCCAAATGAAATATTTGAAAGCAGCACAAAATTTAAAAAGTTTCCTCCTCAATGCAAAAACAGAAGAAAAAATAAAAATCACTGCCAGAGCGACGACCATGGAGGAGGAGGAGGAAACACAAGAATAAAAGGTGGAGTGCAGCATGAGGTCTGGCAGGCCGGGGGAGGGAGGGGGGGTGAGGAGGAGGAGGAGGAGGAGGAGGAGGAGGAGGAGGCGCTCCGATCACACGATCTTCTTGATGCTCGGTCTCTTGAAGCTGCCGGCGCTGCGCTGCTTCTGGACCTGGCTGGCCGAGCCGTGGCGAGTGCGCCCCCCGCTGGACAGAGCGGAGCTGGGGGACAGCTGGACGTTCTCCTTGTCCACACCTGAGGACAGACAGGGATTTATTAATGTGCACACAAACAAACAAACAAAGATACAAGACGGGCCTAATGACTAGAAACTCTCAAAGATTGAACACTAAAATAACCAGATGATATCTAAAGATGTCAGATGAGAAAAAAAAAGGAACATTTTAGTTGTTTCTTTATGCGCGTCGTGTGATTCAAACACCAGGGGGCGCTGTCACTTAAGAGGAGGACTCGTAAACAAAACCCTTTAGATGTTCGGCTCGAAGAGGAGGAGAGGAGGAGAGAGGAGAGGAGAGATGAGAGGAGGGGGAGGAGAGGAGAGAGGAGAGGAGAGAGGAGAGAGGAGCAGAGAGGAGGAGAGGAGAGAGGAGAGGAGAGGAGAGGAGAGGAGAGGAGAGACAAGAGGAGACCGGAGGAGAGAGGAGAGGAGAGGAGAGGAGAGGAGAGGAGAGAGAAGAGGGGAGGAGAGGAGAGGAGAGGAGAGCAGAGAGGAGAGGAGAGGAGACAGGAGACAGGAGAGGAGAGAGGAGAGAGGAGAGAGGAGAGGAGGGGAGAGGAGAGAGGAGACAGGAGAGGAGAGAAGAGTAGTGGGAGGAGAGAGGAGAGGAGACTGGAGAGAGGAGAGAGGAGACAGGAGAGGAGGAGAGAGGAACCTATTTATAGATCTGGTGTGAGGTTTGAGCTGGTCTCGACCCGGATTAGAGGTCAAAGGTCACCGGGGGACGGAGCCGGACCTGGTGAGTGCTGCGAGGTGGCCAGTGAGGTCATGGAGTTGGACAGGTTGAGGTTGGCAGTGATGCTGAGCTGGCTCTGGCTGGTGGGGGGGTAGGGGGAGGTGGGCGTCCTCAGCTGCTCCTCCCCTCGCTCCTCGTCGGCCGCGGGCAGGTAGCTGTCAATCAACGCCTCCAGGAACTTCACGATCAGCTCGGCGTAGTCCGGGATCTGGGTTTGCTGCAGGATCACAAGAGGCACGCTTCAGGAACATGAACACAGCGTTACTAAGAGAGCACACACACACACACACCTTTAGTAGTTTGCATAAGCACACACACCTTTAGTAGTTTGCATGCACACACACACACACACACACACACACACACACCTTTAGTAGTTTGCATAAGCACACACACCTTTAGTAGTTTGCATAAGCACACACACCTTTAGTAGTTTGCATAAGCACACACACCTTTAGTAGTTTGCATAAGCACACACACCTTTAGTAGTTTGCATGCACACACACACACACACACCTTTAGTAAGTTACATACTAAATAAGACTAAACTTTGAGTAAGCTACATGAAACTCAGCGTCACATGATCTAGCGTCTAGGCTTCTGCTGTCTGTGCGTGCGTGCGTGCGTGCGTGCGTGCGTGCGCTCAGTGAGCTGAATGTGTCCCGCGTGGCTTCAGGGAGAATAAAACATGGCGGAGAGAGAATGGTTCCTACCTTAGAGAAGGGACCGGCAAACCTCCAGAGACCGTTAAAGCCAAAGCCTGTGAAATGAGAGGGAGGAGGAGACGAGGAGAGGAGACGAGGAGACGAGGAGACATGTGAGAGAGGGGAGGCAGGGGGAACATTCTCCCTTAAAAAAGACCCAAAACCCTCCGGTGGGACGGAGAAGTCTGTTTTTATTTAAACACTCGAAACTTAAACTTGTTTTTTCATCAAAACATTTTATTCTACGTCTCATTTAAAATCTCTCTCCCCCCAAATAAAGATGTTTTATCAACATGCTCACAGTGTGTGTGTGTGTGTGTGTGTGTGTGTGTGTGTGTGTGTGTGTGTGTCTCACTCTGCAGGTAGGAGGGCTGGTACTGGGGGGGCGACTCCTCGTGGTACACCACGCTCTGCACGATGCCGTGCACCGGGTTCAGCAGGTTGGTGTCCTGACACATGGACAGAACCGTGTTGATCTTAGAGTCCAGAAGGTTGTGTCTGAGGAGAACACAGGACAGCATGGTTATTATTATGTTATTATTATGTTATTAACATGGTTAATCACACGGGTCAACTCTCTACAGGAGACGAGAGGTGGGGGGAGAGAGAGAGAGAGAGACAGAGAGAGAAAGAGAAATGAAAAGCCAACTATGAACCAGGCCGGTGTAAAGATCTGAGACCAGAACACTGAACGATGAAGATGAAGAAGAAGATGAAGATGAAGAGCGGGGTCTACTCACACGACTGGGAACACCTTGGGGAAGACGACGCTGGCCTCAGCCAGGTACTCGTACAGGATCCTCTGGTCGAAGTCGTCCGTGGTGTATTTGACCTGCGTGGCCTGAAAAACAAACAACCAACCGGTAAACAAACAGGCAGCCGGGACCAGACTGGTTCTCCTGGAGGAGCAGCTCCTCACCAGCACGGTGAGCAGCAGGGCCTGGATCTTGGGGTCGGTCAGCACCTCCTCGTCCAGCAGGACGTTGGACTCGGAGACGGACACCTTGCGGAGGTGAGAGTTCCCCATTCTCTGCGTCTCTGTAATCACAGAAAACGGAGGATTCACGTAAATCTCGTCTCCGCGGCGACGGGAAGAAGGAGGCGGACGCTCCTCTCACCTATCTCGTAGTCGTTCTCCGCCACGCGCCTCATCTTAGGAGGCGTCGTCATGCCCGACTCCATCTCCGGTCTCTTTGGGGCTTTGGAGTCTGAGATGAGGTGGTCAAAGCTCTTCCTGGTGCCTGAGGAGGAGGAGGAGCAGGAGGAGGAGGAGGAGGAGCAGGAGGAGGAGCAGGAGGAAGAGGAGCAGGAGGAAGAGGAGGAGGAAGAGGAAGAGGAGGAGGAAGAGGAGGAGCAGGAAGAGGAGGAGCAGGAGGAGGAGCAGGAGGAGCAGGAGGACGAGGAGCAGGAGGACGAGGAGGAGGAGGAGGAGGAGCAGCAGGAGGAGGAGGAGCAAGAGGAGGAGCAGGAAGAGGAGGAGGAGGAGGAGGAAGAGGAAGAGGAAGAGGAGGAGCAGGAAGAGGAGGAGGAGGAGGAGCAGGAGGACGAGGAGCAGGAGGAGGAGGAGGAAGAGGAGGAAGAGGGGGAGGAGGAAGAGGAGGAGCAGGAGGAGGAGGAGGAGGAGGAAGAAGAGGAGGAGCAGGAAGAAGAGGAAGAGGAAGAAGAGGAGGAAGAGGAAGAGGAGGAGGAAGAAGAGGAGCAGGAAGAGGAAGAGGAGGAGGAAGAGGAAGAGGAAGAGGAGGAGGAAGAGGAGGAGGAGACAAACAGCTCTGTGAACACGCTCCTCAGTTCAGATAAAAACTATTTACATATTTAGTTTTACTTTTTAAAAGCTTTAGAAACAGGAAGTGTTAAAAATCTACGTGAGTAAATATTTACAGGATATTAAACTTTTCTTCATAACATCTAATTGTCTCCAGGTTAGTTCAGAGGAAACAGAGGTGGTGTATTGCGTAACCCTCAACAGGGCCGTACCCAGCAGCTTCTTGGTGTTGGCCTGAGACGGCTGCCCCATGTCCAGGCTCATGGACTTGCGTGTGCGGGGGCTGATCTGCCCCACCGTGGGGTAGTGAGCCGACAGGTAGCGCTCCGACACCTGGGGGGACGTCCAGGGCTGGGTCTCACGCAGGGTCCTGGGGGGGGGGGCAGGGGACAGAGGGCAGTGTTAGGACTTGTTTATAATAACCCCTGGAGGATCTGAGGGCCCCCCCCCCGGCCCCGGGCCCCGGCTCACCTGCAGCTGGGGTCCAGGATGTGGCTGGCGTACGTCTCCATGGGAACGGGGTCCATGGAGAGGTCGGAGATCAGCAGCGACTTCCTGTGTTTGAGGCTGCAGCGACTTCGGACCTCCTCGGAGACGGTGAGCAGGGCTGAGGACCAGAGGGGAGACGGGGACGGGTTTATGAGACCAGAACCCACAGGAACCTACAGGAACTCTACCAGAACCTACAGGAACCTACAGGAACTCTACCAGAACTCTACGAGAACCTACAGGAACTCTACCAGAACCTACAGGAACCTACAGGAACTCTACCAGAACCTACAGGAACCTACAGGAACCTACAGGAACTCTACCAGAACCTACAGGAACTCTACCAGAACCTACAGGAACTCTACCAGAACCTACAGGAACCTACAGGAACCTACAGGAACTCTACCAGAACCTACAGGAACCTACAGGAACTCTACCAGAACCTACAGGAACTCTACCAGAACCTACAGGAACCTACAGGAACTCTACCAGAACCTACAGGAACTCTACCAGAACCTACAGGAACTTCTTTTGGATTATTTAAGAAAATAAATCAAATTTTCTTTATTATTCTTGTTTGTAAACAAAGAGAGAGACAGATTTTTTCACAGATTTTTCAGCTATTTCTTTTATTCTATTCACTATTTCTTTGCACATATTACCAATATTTTCTATAATATTTTTTTAATCTACATAATTAATATTTTTTAAATATCTTTCTGATTTTTTTTTTAGAATGAAAAAATTATTTGTACATTTTTTTCATATTTATTTATTATTGTTAATCAAATAATATAACTGTCCCTGTAACGCTACGAGGCCTCCAGGAACCAGGATGGGTGTGGAACCCTGTGGAACCCTGTGGAACCGTGTGGAACCGTGGGGAACCGCGTGGAACCGCGTGGAACCCTGTTGAACCGCGTGGAACCGTGGGGAACCGTGTGGAACCGGGGGAACCGGGGTACGTACCGGCCAGGTAGGCCACGCTCTGCGTGTTGACCTCGAACTTGTCACACTTCAGGTGTTTGCTGATCAGCGCCAGCAGCGTGTGCAGGATCCTCACGGTCCTCGCCACCGTGGTGGGGGACGGGTGTCTGTAGCCTGGGGACACAAGGGGGGGACACAAGGGGGGGACACAAGGGGGGGGCGTGAGGACGGGGTCCAGACGGAGGACCAGAACCCTCAGGTGGTTCTGAGCACCAGAACCCTCTGGTGGTTCTGAGGACGGTTCTGAGGACCCTCTGGTGGTTCTGGTGGTTCTGAGGACCCTCACCTTTCAGCAGGTGGCCCACGAGGGCGAAGTTGAAGTTGGCGCTGAAGTTCAGACCCACGAAGTGATCCATCTGCTTACAGTGCCACTCCAGAGGACGCCGGATCTCCATGAACACCTCCTCTGGGCTCTGGAGGGGAGGAGGGAGGGGGGAGCGGGGCAAGGGGGGGGGGAGAGGAGAGCAAGAGGAGAGGAGGGCGGGGGGAGAGGGAGGTCACAGGTGAGGAAAAGTCAAGCAAATATGTTCTGTAGCTAAGCAACCAATCTACTTCCTGTCTACAGCTGATGAGGCATGATGTGACATTCAGATGCAGCCTGAGGCCTTTAGTTCCCACCACGTCTAACTGTGTGTGTGTGTGTGTGTGTGTGTGTGTGTGTGTGTGTGTGTGTGTGTGTGTGTGTGTCACCTTGTCGTTGAACACCCTCATGGTGTCCAGTGTGTGGAGGTTCTGCTCCAGCAGCGCGGTGCCGGCTGAGTACAGGTTCACCTCATCCAGCTGCAGCACGGCCACCGCCACCCAGAACAGAGCCTTGTGCATGGGGGACTCCTGAGGACACACACACGGACACACACACACGGACACACACACACGGACACACACACGGACACACACACGGACACACACTTTTAGGAAAACAAACACAATCTTGATATTTTTGCTTTAACTCAGCAGAGATTCAGACACATGAACCTTTACTCAGCTTCCTGAGGACAACCTGTCTCCTCAGGAGGAAGAGGATGAGGAGGAGAGGAGGAGGAGAGGAAAGGAAAGGAAGAGCAGGAGAGGAAGAGGAAAGGAGGCTGCAGGTTCTGGTAGAACACTAGAACATGGAGCTGGAGCACCTTGCTGAGGAGAGGCTGCAGCTTGGTCAGAGCGATGACGGTGGCCTCGATCAACACCTGGCTGTTGTAGTTGTCCGGACCCTTCAGACAGCTCTCCAGACCCTGAGAGGCAGAGCGGAGGGATTAGAGAACACCTTACACATCAGCTGTTTACGAATGACAAGTAATCCAAGTAAACATTTATTAAAGTGACTAGTTCTGAGCATGGCCCTCTGGAGGAGGAGGAGGAGGAGGAGGAGGAAGAGGGGGAGCAGGAGGAGGAGGATGAGGAGGGGGAGCAGGAGCAGGAGGAGGATGAGGAAGAAGAGGAGGAGGAGGAGCAGGAAGAGGACAAGGAGGAGCAGGAGGAGGAGCAGCAGGAGGAGGAGCAGCAGGAGGAGGAGGAGGAGCAGGAGGAAGAGCAGGAGGAGGAGGAGCAGGAGGAGGAGCAGGAGGAGGAGCAGGAGGAAGAGCAGGAGCAGGAGGAGCAGGAGGAGGAGCAGGAGGAGGAGGAGCAGGAGGAGGAAGAGGAGCAGGAGGAGCAGCTCCTCACCCGGTCGATGCTCAGCAGGGGGCTGGCCTTGCTGAGGATCCTGATGATCTGCTTGATCTGTCCGTGGCTCACTCGCTTACTGATGCAGCCGAACACCACCAGAGCTCTGGGCTGCAGGGAGGGGTTGTACTGGAACGCAAACCTGGAACACACAGATATAGATATTGATAGAGATACACACACACAGATATATATATATACAGATATACACACACACACACACACACACACACGCACACACACACTGCACTCTTGTTCCTGAAGCAACACTAGAGCAACCAGCAAGAGGAAGCTGGGGAAGTACTGAGTGTCAGTGGAGAACATAGTTTCATAATCCATAGTCCTCACCATGAACATGAATAACCACTCGGGCTGCACAGGAAGGCCTAAAATATATATTGTGGTATCATTTTGAAGCACGGACAATAATAATAATAAAAAAAAAAAGACAGACAGGTTCTTACTGTCCTGCGACCGCTACAAATACAGAGTGTTTGATTAACAGCTGTTGGGCGGTGAAACATGGAGGCATTAAGAGAAAGAGGGAGGAGTCATACTTCTGAGCGAGCTCCGTCCACTGGTCCAACCACTTGCAGGCCGGGATGTCCCTCATACAAGCCTGCAGGGGAGACAGATATTATATATTTATAATATAAATATATAGATTTGGATATAAAAATATATAAAAATAAATAAATATATATTTATATATATATATATATATATATATATATATATAATAATAAATAAAAATATATTTATATATATAAATAAAAATAAATAAAAATATATTTATATATATAAATAAAAATATAAATTTATATATATAAATAAAAATAAATATATATATATATATATATTTAAATAAAATAAATATATATATATATATATATATATATATAAATAAAATAAATATATATATATATATATATATATAAATATAAAAAAAATTATATATATATATATATATATATATAAATAAAATATTTATGTATATATATATTTATATTTGATTTTTATTCATATTCATCATTCTAACACTTGTTTTACATTATAAAACCAACACAGACCTCCATGATCTCCAGCAGGGCCTCGGTGACGGTCTCCAGGGAGGACAGGGCGAAGGTCTCCCTCTCGTAGGAGCCCGGGGAGAAGGACCGGTCCCGGTAGCTGGAGCGGAAGGCGATGACGGCGGCCGACTTCACCTTGCTGATCCCAAACAGCAGGTAGAACTTGGGGAGCGAGAACTCTGTGAGGCTCAGCCTCAGGACCTGCTTCGTCTCCTCTGAAAGCAGCAAACACAGCGGCACATTCGTTTAGAAGGAGAAGTCTCCCATGGAAGAAGAAGAAGGAGAAGTCTCCCGAAGGAGAAGTCTCCCATGGAAGAAGAAGAAGGAGAAGTCTCCCGAAGGAGAAGTCTCCCATGGAAGAAGAAGAAGGAGAAGTCTCCCGAAGGAGAAGTCTCCCATGGAAGAAGAAGAAGGAGAAGTCTCCCGAAGGAGAAGTCTCCCATGGAAGAAGAAGAAGGAGAAGTCTCCCATGGAAGAAGGAGAAGTCACCCATGGAAGAAGGAGAAGTCGCCCATGGAAGAAGGAGTCTCCCATAGAAGAACGAGAAGTCCCCCCCCGCCCATCAGAGCGCGTCCTCACCGCTGAAGTTGAGCTGCGAGCAGGTGCACAGCGAGTGGATGATGTTGATGACCAGGCCGTGGGTGGAGGCCCGGAGGGACAGCGGCCCGGTGGCCACCAGCAGGGTCACCACGTGGAACAGGTAGGGCAGGTGGGCCGCCACGTCCAGAGAGTTGTTGAAGGACAGCATCAGCATGTAGCGCGCCAGGATGGCGATGTCGTCCCACATGAGGTGCTGCTCCAGGGTGGGCGTGGGCGACAGGCACGTCTTGTCTATGATCTTACACATGCGGCCGATGACCTGCGGAGGAGAGGAGGAACGTTTAGGCATTTTTACAGGTAATCTAAAACCATTTAGGTCGGTTATTTATTTAGGAATATATTATTTTGGTTATTCATTCTTCACATTGACACTTTTTACTTATATTATGTAATAAGTTTTCTCACCAACACTTCATTTTACTAGATTACATGTGAACGCATCATGAGAACGTTATCATTCACCTTCAGCCAGTACTCATGTTCACTGAGCAGAGCCTGAACGCATCACCATGTAACTGAAGCGGTGCTGCTAACATTACTAGCTCTCCTCCTGTTGGTTCTCCGTTAGCGGTGCTGCTAACGTTACTAGCTCTCCTCCTGTTGGTTCTCTGTTAGCGGTGCTGCTAATGTTACTAGCTCTCCTCCTGTTGGTTCTCCGTTAGCGGTGCTGCTAACGTTACTAGCTCTCCTCCTGTTGGTTCTCTGTTAGCGGTGCTGCTAACGTTACTAGCTCTCCTCCTGTTGGTTCTCCGTTAGCGGTGCTGCTAACGTTACTAGCTCTCCTCCTGTTGGTTCTCCGTTAGCGGTGCTGCTAACGTTACTAGCTCTCCTCCTGTTGGTTCTCCGTTAGCGGTGCTGCTAACGTTACTAGCTCTCCTCCTGTTGGTTCTCCGTTAGCGGTGCTGCTAACGTTACTAGCTCTCCTCCTGTTGGTTCTCCGTTAGCGGTGCTGCTAACGTTACTAGCTCTCCTCCTGTTGGTTCTCCGTTAGCGGTGCTGCTAACGTTACTAGCTCGCCTCCTGTTGGTTCTCCGTTAGCGGTGCTGCTAACGTTACTAGCTCTCCTGTTGCTTTAAACACTGATTGGTTGTTTACAAAGTCACATGATCAGAGATCAGAGACTAGAGACACATCATGATGTCCTGATCACATGTTTACTGGATACTGGAGGATAAACTTTATTTACTCTGATGGTTAACGTTAAACTGTGTTATTAATCTGAGGTTCACATGAGTTCCAGATCTGTTGTTACACCACTAATAAATAACTTCAAGCTCTCAGACGACATCGTGGTGTAGAAGTTGGAGTGAAATCTACTGAACCCAGAGAACGTTTCTCAGATATGGAGCCGATTCATACGACAATAAGAAAACAGCATTTATTCATCTGTCCGGAGACAAAGGTTCCCATTGTGCTCCGCGGCCGTGACCTCAGACGGCACCGCCGCGGAAAACACCGGCATCGAGACTCACGTTTAGCCCAACACAGCAGTTTTATAATAAAAATCAGATATTCTTAAATTCAGTTCAACAGTTGAGGTGAAGCCTCTGAGTGGAGGGAAGCAGCTCCTCAGCTCCTCAGCTGGAACATGACGGCTGTTCTCGGTCAACGCGCCTCACAAAGGCCACTATTCAGCCGCCGGGTGCCGTAACAGGAGCCGGGCCCGGCGCTGCTCTGGTGTCTGTTGTTGTGTTTGTTTCTCTGAGCAGCCGGCGGGACTCGGACACACTGCAGTGGTTTACAGCGTTTGGGGGATTTATTTCTTTCGTTAGCAAGTAAGTAAATATTACATTTGACACTGAGTTTATAGATTCATGGGGACGGAAAGAGCTCCAGGTGTTATATCAAAATTATGTTAAATATGTTGAGTTTTATGTTGGTGAGGACCACAGTAGTAATGTGTCACGGGGGACATTTCTGTATCTCCATAGTTCAAATTTGAGCAAAATTACATTTTAAATTGAGTCAATAAACCTACGAAACGTTACAACGGACAACGAAATAAACAGTGACATAAATAAATAAAATTAAGAAAGAAATTATTATATTTATAATAATTATTTATTTCTATATTAATGTTAAATTAAATGAACTAATTAAGAAATAAACTAATTAAGAAATAAATGAATAAATATATTTATAATAATTATTTAATAATTATTTATTTATTTATAAATTAAATAAATTAAGAAATAAACTAATTAAGAAAAACTATTTTTTAGGTTTTTGACGCTCACTTTTCTCAAATCTCTTAACTCCGTTCCAAATTGACGCTTCATTCCTCCGACTTTCATAAAGCTTCCACTCGTCATAAGTTGGCGGAGCTAATGATCCTCTAATACCAACGGTATTTGACAAAAACAACAACCTTTTAAATTTTGGCCAACTGAATACAAACGCAACCAGTCGGAAAATGATCATACGCATGCGAAGACGTGTTCTGACTCACACGACCACACGATGGGTGGAGTACTTGCTCACACAGGTAACCGTGGAGACACCACTCCAGAGAGGACCGGCTCACCTTGCTGGAGACCAGCTTGACGTTCCCTGAAGCCAGAGCCACCGCGGTGTCGGCCATGACCTCGGCCTTGATGGAGCCCAGGCCTCCGGTGGCGCTGGTCTTGATGAAGCTGTCCAACACCACGTCCAGGAGGTCGGTGATCTGAGGACACGAGGACATGAGGACACGAGGATATGAGGACATGAGGACAGGGTTAGAGGCATGTCGGCGTGGCGTGGTGCACCCACCTGGCCCAGGCTGCCCCAGATCTTCGCCTGGATGGAGGGGTACATCTGCTTTTCGTTGATCGTCATGGTGATGAGTTTGTCCAAGATGGCGGTGACGCGCTGGCGCTTGGCGTCGTCGTTGTGCTTGCAGAAGCGGACCAGGTTGAGCAGCCAGGGCGTCATGTACTCCAGGCAGAGGTGCTTCAGCTCGATGCCTGGAGGGGAAAACACACACTTACTTATTAATATAAAGGTTCAAACACAGGACTTTCACCCAGGAGAGAGGTGTTCCTGTCCTAAGGAACTTCAAGTAAACAGTTTGTGAACTGACGTTTTGAAGCCTCGAGTTCGGTATTTTAGTCGTCGCCATCTTGGTTTTTTTGCAACCAGTGAACAGGAAGTTACCATATAAGGACTGAGGAATGACAGATACCTGTCAATCACCTTGTAGCCCTGCCCCTAAAGCATCCCCTGCTTTATGGTCTGTCTGACTCTAAATTACCATAATTTACTAAATGAACATCATGCTGTATTGAAGAAGACTTGAAACTAGAGATTGAGACATAAACTCATGTTTACAATGTTTACTGAGGGAATAAATCAAGAGAGAAGTAGAGTCATTTCTATAGACTTCTATACAACCAGAGGAGTCGCCCCCTGGTGGTCAGGAGAGAGAATGCAGCTTTAACACATGAAGCTTTGACTTCTATACAACTAGAGGAGTCGCCCCCTGGTGGTCAGGAGAGAGAATGCAGCTTTAAGGTGGTTTCACATGAACCCACATTAAACCTAACTTCCTATGAAGACTGAAGTTTATTTTGAAAGGACAACATGTATGTATGTAATGAGCATATATTGAGCAAAAGTTGGGAGTGGGAATGTGTTGGCTGATATCACCCACCCTCCCGTTCCCCTTCAGGTCAGCACTGTTAGCTTCTAGCCGTCGGCTCAGTCTTCACCATGTTGAGCGCCTTGTGGCGGCAACAGATTTACTCTGAATATTGAATTCAGCTCCTTTAAGCTTTGTTAGTACTCGTGCTGACTTCACTACGGTGAGTATAAACCAAGTTCTAAAGGGCTCCTCCCTTCATACATAAAGGTCACTTTACTCAGAATGAGTGAAAACAACTGTAAAGTCGTGCGTTGCTCTCGAGGAGCTTTTAAAAAGTCTGCGAACAATCGTCAAGAAGACAAGAAGCCGGAGTTTGAAAGACATGGGTATTTTTGCGTTGCATCATGGGAAATGTGGGATCCCTTTTTATGTTGTGGCTATCACAAACGTATTGTAAACACCTGCTGTGTCACTCGGTGGTGGAACACAGCGGTTTAAAGGTAAGGACGAATTGAACAGTGTGTCGTGAGTCAATCATAATCAACCAAAACAAAAGACACACTCATCCATTAAGGTGGCAACACTTTAAAAAGCTGCACAGCCAATTTACTTTTTACAACTCAAGTGCAGCACAAAGCCTCCCGACCGAGCAGCGATGCTTCACATCGTGTGAAAGGCACCGACTGTGAAGAAACCAGGATTCATCGTGGCCTTTTTATTACCTTCCATAAATAACTTGCTGCTTCCAAGAACCAAAAAGTTTGTCCTTAATAGTTTGCTGTTCTCAGTCTCTTGAGTGGAGCACAGGGCCGATAGATTCTTAGTACTCGTCTCATTTCCACTCCAGTTGAGCTGGTAATCATGAATGTGTGAATGTGTGATCGCTTTGTAAAATCTCCAACATTCCCATCAACATCTTTGCACGAACCCTTAGCAAGCAGCATGAGTTTAAACCCCCCGTGAAGTCCCGTGAGCTGGACTTACTGGACTTGCTGAAGCCGGAGATGCACTCCTCCAGAAACTCCAGGGTGAGATGCGGCTCGTTGGCAGCCAGCGTCTTGCTGATGGAGACGATGAAGAGGGTGTTGTTGGCCGGGATGCAGAGGCCCGAGGTCTCCAGCAGCTGGCCCTCGATCTTCAGGTTGAAGGTGCAGGTCAACGCACACAAGAGGTTGTAAGCCGCCGACCTGAAAGTGGGAATGTACAACAAGAGAGAGGTTAAGTCCCGTCAATAGTAGCAAAAACCCCAATGTTTTCAAGTTCTATCATCACTCTGTTGACAAATAAGAGCTTCCTTATATGTAATGTAGCTCTAAATTTGGTTCTAGACATTTATTATACATTTATCTACTATTTTATCCATAAATTCCAGCACTGTTGTGAACCTAAGACTTTGGTAAAACAATTTCAAGCACCAGAACAGTTCACATGAGTAAAGTTATCTTTTCACAAGAGATTTGAAGAATAAAAAAGAATCGGACTTCAATTTTTCTGGCCAAATTATCTCTTTGCGCAGTGCCTTAGGACAATTGGTGCCTCATTATATAGATAGCTGAGATTGTTCTGCAAATTATCATATACAACACATGGATATGTCTCATATGCAAGTACCTTTAAAGGTCAATTTAAGAAAATATGTAAAAATCTGGAAAATGCCCTTAGACCCCAGAGGGTTAAAGCACATTTGCAGCCAAAAACGCACGTGTCTTGAAATTCTGGTACTTACAAAACCTCAGGACACCAAACAGATGAGCCTTCTCTGGAAAAAGAGCACTTCTTTGCAGTTTAGACAACGTTGAACATTTTAGTTTGAAGACTCCGCAGCAGAGATTACACCTTGTTTGGTAAAAAGAAAATCTCTTGTGAGGTTCCTGTTTAAAGGACTGACCTGAGGCTGGGGTCGGAGCTACCCAGGTTCAGCAGGGCGATGTTGAGCAGGGTGCCGGGGACGTCTTTGGGTCGGATCTTGGTGTGCTGCGGGATGGAGTCGGGCTGCGACAGCTCCCAGCGCGTGCGGATGTGGATGATGGACTGGACGATGGCGTCGCACTCCTGGTGCATGAAGGTGAGCGGCGTGCCCTGGTTGGCCATGGTGAGGGTGAACTGGCTCTCGTCCACCAGGCAGATCTCCTCGATCTCCGAGGCGTAGTAGACGTCGTTGAGGAAGACGGGCTGGCCGAGGACCCGGGTCCGCTCGGCCGAGGTCACCTGGACTGCAGTCGAGCCCACCTGACCGGCGGGAAAACCCAACAACATTGATCAGATTCATCTCCATCGGACTACAGTTCTCTGATCTCATTCTTTCAGTCTAATATTCAGCACTTTTTAATCACATAATTGTACACAGAAGCTAGAATACAGCGCCCTGGTACCTCTACAGCTTCCAGTCTACACTCCCTACTTGGTCTGCACGGGGACTTGAACCCGCGACCCTCCGGTTCCAAAAGGCCAAGTCCCCTCAGATTGAGCTACTACTGCATCCTCACCTTTATGGAGACCTTGGTGTCCTTGTGGGCCAGCTTGAGGGCGTTGTGGAACACCTTGAGGTCCTCCTCCAGGGTCAGCGTGGCCGCCGGCAGCTTCTGCTGGTCCGGCTCGATGTGCTCAGCCAGCTTCGCCGGCGAGTCGATGAACTGCAGCCGCTTGCTGCCCTTCAGGCCCGTCAGCAACCGCTCGTGGTACTTTGTGTACTCCCTCACCCAGGTGTTGCAGTTGTACACGAAGACGGCCGCCACGTTCTCGTAGGCGAAGCCGGGGAAGACCACGAACCACTTGGACAGGAAGTCGGTCTTGAAGCGGTTGCTGGGTCCAACGTGCGTGAGGTCCACCACGATCTCGTAGGGTTTGGCGTAGTAGGGCTTGAGGGTCAGGAGGACGTGGTAGATGAGCAGGTCACCGTTGATCTGGCCCGTTTTGAACCTAAAGACAAAGGAGATGCAAAAAGATTCTTTATAAATGATGCATGTGTGTGTTTGGGGTTCGTTGTGTGTACCGGTTAATGGGTTCTCAGTGCGTGACCGAAACGAAAGTCTTGTTTTGGCTTCTGAGAAACTGCATTTCTTTTTTTGTCTCTCTCTCTTCTTGTAAGAGCTCGTCAGCATCTGTGGTATCAACGAGAGGCCCTGAAATAACCAGATCAGAGAGAGACCCAGAGACAGTAAGTACGTTCAGAGCCTCTCAAGAGTCAGTCTGCAGCAGACGCCTCACTCCATCCCTCCAGAACCTCCACATCGGACCACACCAGGTAAGTACCCTCAGTACAAGTCTCGCTGGTCAGATGTCTTTCCAAGGTTAAATGTCTGCTCTTCATTTCAGAGCACAATGGAAGGAACCAGAACTTCCCTGTGTCTGGTTCTCCTGCTCACCCAGCTGTCAAACACAACCGGAGATCAAGGGGGCGGCTCGATGGCCGGCGTGGAGCTCAAGCTCACAACCTCAACCGCCGCGAACTCATCCGCCGCGGACTCATCCGCCGCGGACGCCAACGTGACCCGGGTCGACTGCCTGATCGACACCGAGATGGGTCTGATCGCCGTGGGCTCGGCAGGGGGGCTGATCGTCTGCCTGCTCGTCACCACCGCGGTGCTGGCGTGTCAGATCTGCATCATCCAGCGCCGGGTTCACGCCCCCCGAGCCTCCCGGTCCAACGCGGACCTGGTGAGCGGTACCGGGTACTGGGGCGCCGAGCGGGCGGAGGGGCTGGTCGGGCCGTGCGACGCCAGCGACGTCATGCTGGAGGAGGTGAGAGCCGACGGCGAGGCGGAGGACGAGAGGCGGGAGGAGGCGAGGGAGGAGGTGAGGGAGGAGGCGAGGGAGGAAGCTGGGGCAATGGCTTACGAAGAGAAGTTCGGTCAGATGCAGAGCTCGAGCTCCAGCTACTCCTGTCATGAGATCCCCAGGGACCTGGAGGACATGCCCCTTGTCGTGTGAGGAGGCGACCCCACCCCGACCCCCCCGGCCCCAGACTCTCAGCTAATGCCTTTAACTTCTCTTTAAGTTCTCTCCGGTTTATTTCACCTCAGAGTTTAACTCAAACAGCCGCCTGGGCACCGGTTCACATGTCGTCAACCGGTGCCTGCCTATAGATAGATAGACTATCTATCTATCTATCTATCTATCTATCTATCTATCTATCTATCTATCTATCTATCTATCTATCTATCTATCTAAAAAAATATAGTTACTGCACCAGGACCAAAAAGGACAGTTTTTCCAAAACCTTGCTTTGAGAAATATAAAAAACATATTTTAACAAAACCTGTTCTTTCACTCAAAAAAACAAAAGTACCTATTAAAGTATAAAAATATACTTTTACCCAACTATCAGGAAGTTTACAAATGCATTCTGTGTCAGTTTTTGAGAATCAACAGCTTTAATTTACTTTACATTTTGATTAGTACCAAGAAGTATTGTGGTTCAACACCCGGTCCAGGTAATGTGTATATATGTACAACGCTTCTCGTGGAATTTGTTTTTAACTACTTTACTTTCAAATGTTTTTAGAAAATAGTATATAAAAAGATGGCGTTTGTCCTCAGACCTTTGAGCCTTTAATGGTCAAAGGAAGTATTTATAATATGAAATACTTGAAGTTGAAGTAATGAGAATGTGTGTCAAGAGTAAAACAGCAAAGAGGAAAATGGAAATATGTTTCATGAGAATGTGTTAATGTGTTTCAACATCTAGTTTAATATAATACATAGTTTTACACACTTGCTTAGCAAATTCAGCGTTTACTTTAAAAACTGCTTGATTTGGCTCAATTTTACAAAACGAGCGGGAACAATAAATAAGTAGATGAACAGACTTTTAGAGGATCAAAGAGAAGCCGGGACCGAAGCCACGATAGAACCAGGGTCAGAGGTCAGCTGATGATCCTCGTGTTGATGAATCTTTGAGGTTATGATCTCTTGTGCTGCAGACTAACGCTTCTGTTCTTTCATAACACACAAATGAAACTGAGCCTGTTACAATGTCAGGTTTTAAATAAATGGACTTTTGCATCTCGTCAGTGTCATTTGTTTCTAATCAATAAGCCCCTCCCCCTTTATTCATATGAGCTTCTTTAAAGGAACGCTGAGTTATAAAAAACACTGAAGTATGATTCTACATGATGATCAGCCAGAAGGTACTGAAGCATAGAAGCAGAAATACAACACGGTTATTATTATAATTATTATTATTATTAAGAAGAGCATTGTTCACGGTGCATGACAGACCTTGTTAAAAGGAGGGTTGGAGCTCTGCTGGTGAGTCTGAATTAGATCGAGGTTAATCTTCTGCATGAGCTAAAGTTAAGAGGCTGAGTCTGGTACGTCTGAGCAGACGCAGAGCGTCGTTACGTTATGACATCATCGTTATGACATCATCGTTCACTGTACGAACGACATCGTGCTTCAACTCCAGCTCAGAGCCGACCGACGGCCTCTGGTACGTGTAAAGGTTAAACAGAAAAAGCTCCTAAAGCGAACTGTTTTATGCCATTATTTTATAACTAATTCATAATTACAGTGTGTATAAATTATACCAAAGCAGTTAATTATGGACGGTTACATGTATTGCGCAATCGCGGGAGATTTTTCATGTCAAGATTTTGAACTATATTAGGTGTAACTGCTTTCATCCAAAGTAAATACTTTTTTACTTAATCTCCGAACCACCATTCGGCTTTGTTTATTACCGGAGTCCTCACCGGGGCTCGGCCTGTCGTTGTGCGTCCCGAGTGATTCATTCTTCGGAGAGAAAGAGTGTATTGTACCGGAGCGCAGTTATGAGCTCAACACCAGGGGGCGCACAAGCCAAGAACTCTGAGACGAAGCCAGAAGCCAATTTAAACTGAACTCGTTTTTAAATATTCATGGACAAATGTTATGGCCTTTATACATACTCGTAAAGAAAGGAGTCGAGTATTCGGAACAACAAATGTATTGTTTATTTTATATATATTGTTCTTTTCTTACCTGTATGTAAAAATGCTATCTATCTATCGAATCACAGGTTGGATACCTGCACAATATTTACTCAAATGTAGAGATTTTTAAATGATTTAAAAAACTAATTGGCCATCTTTCTAAAATCCTGAGACATATTTATATATAAAAATGAATCCATCACTCCAGTTCTTAATGAAGTGAGCTGCTTTAACCAGCGGTCAAACGCCTCGTTACAACTTTCAGTTTTTACGCGAAATACGCGACGGCGTGATTTTTGCCCGTCGCCCCGGAGACGAGCATCAACCGAGCTTCATCAGTTCTTTTGTCTCCGTCCGTGGACTTTCATGACTCAGTGACCTGTGAAGACTCTACTTGAGGGCGGAGTCACATGACACGTTGTTAAAGAGTCATCTTCAAAGGCCTTTATGAACCGGTGCTGATGTGCAGCCATGGTTCTGCTCACCACGTTTCACAACTCAAAGGCTCTGTAGGAATTTAATGTGTTCACATGTAATCATGTAAAATGTAGTGTTGGTGATGAACTAGAATAAATCAGATGTTTACACATGAATATAAAACAGATATTAGAGATGAATTATGAGCTGTTGGACTTCATGAACACGAAGAATGAATGTTTTAATAGATAAAATACAATCTTTTATGTGTGTTCTTATGAGAAAAAAAACACTATAAATGACTATAACAAAGTAAAAGTATAACATTTAGTATTTTTGATGGTTTATGATAAACACCTCTGGTGTGAACCATCAGGCTTCACGTACACAGACCGTTAAAGTGTGAAACATGAACTATGTTTAGCTCATCAGAGCGTCACACTTCCTGTCAGTGAGGCAAGAAGGACTCGAGCCTTCAGAGGAGAGGCGCCTCGGAACACCTCACTCATCCTGGACCCACACCGCTGACGGGGCAGGGGGTCATCAGTGTGGAGCCACCGGTGAGTACAACTATATCATTATTATTAACGTGGCCGTCGGTACATCTCAGAACTGGAGAGATTTGATTGATGCTGGAGCAACAAAAAGAGGCAAAGTTACCAAATGAAGGCGTCATGAGCCAAAGAGAAGACATGGACTTAGACAAGTTGTTAAAAACAGTCACATCACAACTAACGCTAAAGACACGATTATGAGCAAGATGATAAAAAAACAACAACTCTCCGTTAAGTAGAAAAGCTCAGTTGGTTGACGCGTAGTCTATTTAAAAAGTTGCATTTAGAGGAACTGAGGCACCAGCTCACATTGCAACACTGCTCATTGCACAAGAATAAATTACTTCCTCTGTTCTCGCCACGAATACGCAGCAACCAGCAATCGGCCAGGAGACCGAAGACAACAATGACCGGCAATCTTTTGGGCCTCGTGGTCGTGTGCCTGTTGCCGCTGACGTCGGGCCAGAGCAACGACGACTCCTCTCACGCGATGACGCAGGCAACGGGCACCGGGTTCGTTCAGGACCGGCCGACGACGCGGGAGGCGTCCAGCTGGAGTCCCGTCTCAGAGGTCGAAGGTCGTCGCGTCGCTCGACCCGCCGTCATTCAAGAAAACGGCACGAAACCCGGCGGAGAACCGTCACCGCCGACGCCTTCCACCGCGTTTCTACCGGGGAGGCAACCGGCAGCGACGCCGAACGACTCCACCTCGTCTCGGGAGGCAACGGGGTCCACGACGGCGACGCCGTTCGACTTCAAAAGGTTGGCAACAAACGTGGCAACCAGTGACGCCGGCGCCCCGACCGAAACCACATGGGCGCAGCCAACGCCGAGCAGCTCCGCCCGAACTCGCTCCACCGGCGGTGAAACCACCCGACCCGCCGTACGCCCAACGCCGAGCAGCTCCGCCCAAACGCCATCCGAAGGCGGTGAAACCACCCGACCCTCCACACTCACGCCACCATCTACGAGCCTCGTCTCTAACGCGAACACGTCCATCGAACCGGCGGAGAACCAGACCACCGGTACGAGCCCGGTCCCGGCCACGCGGTCCACCGGGTCGTACAGAATGCCGAGGGCCACGACGAAGACGCCACCCGTCTCCACCACCAAGGCGACGGAGAAACGGCTGGGGAAAAAGGAGAAGACGGGTAAAGGATCGAACCACGGCACAGTGGTGGCGGGGCTGATCGGCGGAGCGCTGGTCGTCATGGTGATGGGATTCCTGCTAATCTACGTGAAGAAACGGAGGCTTCAGAAGCAGCAGGTAGCGACCGGCGAGTGGGCCGGGCCCTCGCCGTTCCTCGAGGGCGGCGGCGACGGCGTGGCGGCAACGCGGCCGTCCAACCGGATCTCCCTCTCCAGCTTCCTGACCCGGAGGCTCTCCAGGAGGCTGTCCATGTTGCCGGACACTGGCGAGGAGATGGCGGACCTGACACCGGCGAGCACGTTCACGGGGCAACACAACGGGAGCTCGTTCGGTCGAGAGGACGAGGGCAATGAGGGACGGGGCAGCAACGGGACGGCGGGAGGCGTTCCGGAAGCGAAGAGCAACGGAGACGCTCCGGAGACGGTCGAGAGCAACAACTCGGAGGTTGCCGACCTTTCTGCAGACAACCCCGCGGCCTCCGGAGAGGGACGACCGTGAGGGAACTCATGGTCCTCGGTGATTGGTGATTGGTTGCTAGGCTGCAATGACTGAGTGATGACACAGGAAACCGAAATCATCAAGCGAGAGAAGAGATATTCATCTGAGTCTCTACTGCAGAAGTGTTACAGAGCAGAAGAATGTTTCAACACAGAAGATCACAGCTAAAGAAATGGGAAATACTTTCATATTAGAATTAACAGGAAAAAGATCCTGAATCACATGAGATTCACAGGGTGATGTTTAAATCATAAATCAGGCTTTTGAGAATGTACCAATAGTCGACCTGGTTTCGTGGTTTTCCTTCCTCTCAACCTGCGTGTTGACAGAGAGACTCCCTGCTTTTGCAAGCGCTGGTAACTTTACATGTGACCAAAGAATAAATCTGGTACGAGCACGAGAGAAGTTGTTGGCTGAATTCTTTCTGAGGCTCCACCAGGCATCCAATCAGAACACACTAACACTGGTTAATATCTGTCTTTAAAGCAGCATGTAAACCCTCAGACCTGCAGAGTGAGACCCCTCAGACCTGCAGAGTGAGCCCCTCAGACCTGCAGAGTGAGCCCCTCAGACCTGCAGAGTGAGCCCCTCAGACCTGCAGAGTGAGCCCCTCAGACCTGCAGAGTGAGCCCCTCAGACCTGCAGAGTGAGCCCCTCAGACCTGCAGGCTCCTGTGTTCATGCAGCAGCTTCACAGTCTCTGGTGAGAGTGTTGATGTGTCCAGCGTTGCTCGGGGGTTGTGTTGCTTGTGGACTGAGGTCTGTGGTTGTCACAGCGTGTCCTCTGAGTGCTGAGAGCAGCGCGTCGATGTCTTTAAAGAGGCGGTTCAGTCCTCAAGACGTTTGTTAAACTGTACTTTATGTGTTTTGTGTTTATTTTATTGCATCTGAAGAGACTCTTGAATGTTGAGCAGAAAAAGATTGTTTGTGTTGTAGTTTTGGATGTCACATTCACCTGTCACCAACAGGAACACACGACCATGACGGCTTACGGTCTGACTCACTCTAAACTGGTTACAACCACGATACGCTAACACAGTAGAGACAGGAAACCTCAAACTGCAGGGCTCAAAACAACGATGCATTTTTTTAAAAATATTAATATATATATATACTAAAATTCAAGTTCGTTTTTTCATGAAAAGGCTGTAAACCTACTACAGTGCATTGTAATTTTTAAATAAATATCATTTGATGAAAGAGTAACATTGGCCCCAAACTAAAAGGGCCTGAAACAGCGATAGATTTATTATAATAGTTAGATATGAAAAGTATGGAATTATGTGACTATTCTAACTCATTGTACCCTTAAATAACTTAATAGATTCCAAAGAACTTAAAATATATGCAACTCAACTGTATACTTTTACATTGTAGGACTGCCCCCCCCCCCCCCTCTGCACAGAGCACCGAGTGTTTGTTTGTTCAAAGTTTATCAACACTAAACGCGTCCGAACTGCACCAAATGTGGAAAGAAGCTCTCCACAACGAAACACACACACTTATAGGTAGATGTGTGTGTGCTGCTGCTGTTGTGAAGCACACACACACACTCTTGCCTCATCAGCAGCAGAGTGGGCCGGCTTGCTGCTGCAATTCTCTCTCTCTCTCGCCCCCTCTCTCTCTCTCTCGCCCCCTCTCTCTCTCTCTCTCTCTCGCCCCCTCTCTCTCTCTCTCGCCCCCTCTCTCCTCCTCCTCCTCCACCACCACCACAAACCTGCAGCAGCATCAGCAGCCGGCACAGCGGCGCTCACAGGCAGCATGTTTAGAGCCTCCCCCTCCACCTCCGGAGAGAAGAGGCCGAGCGACTCCGACAGAAAGCCCAGCGGACGGCAGGAGGAGCCGACCGGCTAGAGAGGAGGAGGTGAGTGAGGGGACGAGGAGGAAGGACCCACATGCAGCGAGCAGCGAGCGCCTCCTCCTGCATGTGAACGCAGTAAACCACAGCTCGCCGCTCCGTCACTACGCAGACGTCTGACTTCAGTCCTGCACGGACACTCTGGGACAAGTCCAGCACCCGGACTGAAACCGGAGGGATTTAGGGATTCATTAGCCGAGGACACGTGGAGCCTCGTTCCGGGAACCTGAACCTCTGCAGTCCCCGTGTGGAGCCTCACTGCAGCACTCTGAGCTCTGGCAGAGCTTCAAGTCGCCTCTCAGCGCGACTGATCCTGAACATCGTACGGAGCAGAATAAAGATGGAAACCAGTGGCATTAAGTGAAAGTGTCCCGTTTCCTTCTGTGTAACGCTGGTCTCTGGTCCTGCAGAGCACCATGACCCCCCGCCCCCTCCTCCTCCTCCTCCACCACCTCATCCTCCACCTCCTGCTGTGGGGGCTGCTGGGAGGCCGGGTGGTGTCCATCTGCCCCGCCGTGTGCTCCTGCAGCCGGGGACACCGCACGGTGGACTGCTCCTCCCGAGGCCTCACCAAGCTACCGCCCGGGCTGCAGCACAACATCAACTTTGTGAACCTCTCGTTCAATAGGTGAGCAGCTCCTCCTCAGGAGGGGGGGCTTCATGTGTTAAAGCTGCATTCTCTTTCCTGACCACCAGGGGGCGACTCCTCTGGTTGTATAGAAGTCAAAGCTTCATGTGTTAAAGCTGCATTCTCTTTCCTGACCACCAGGGGGCGACTCCTCTGGTTGTATAGAAGTCAAAGCTTCATGTGTTAAAGCTGCATTCTTTCTCCTGACCACCAGAGGGCGACTCCTCTGGTTGTATAGAAGTCAAAGCTTCATGTGTTAAAGTTGCATTCTCTCTCCTGACCACCAGGGGGCGGCGACTCTGGTTGTATAGAAGTCTATAGAAAATGACTCTACTTCTCTCTTGATTTATTCCCTCAGTAAACATTGTAAACATGAGTTTGTCTCAATCTCTAGTTTCAAGTCTTCTTCAATACAGCATGATGTTCATTTAGTAAATTATGGTCCATTTAGAGTCAGACAGACCATAAAGCAGGAGATGCTTTAGGGCGGGGCTAATATGGTCACTGATTGCAAAAAAACCAAGATGGTGACGACCGTAATTGACGAAAACATCAGTCCACAAACCAAAGAGTGACATCACCACGACTACGTCCACTTCTTATAAACTTAGAAAGACTTTGTGGAAGTGAATAAGTTAAATAATACATCTAATGTGTTTTTTAATGTTACCCCCCTTCCGACAGCTTGCAGGGTCTGGAGAGCCAGCTCACCCACTACGCCCACCTGCGGACCCTGGACCTGTCCTACAACCGCCTGGAGGCGCTGCCCCCCGCCCTGCCGCGCTCGCTATGGGACATCCGGGCGGCGGGGAACCACCTGCGCTCGCTGGACAAGAACGACACGGCCTACCACTGGAACCTCCGGGTCCTGGACCTGTCGGACAACGAGCTGGAGAGGGTGGTCTTCATCAACAACACGCTGCCGAGCCTCCGGGCCCTCAACCTCAGCCGCAACCGGTTCTGGACCGTGCCCACCAACATGCCGCACAACCTGGAGAGCGTGGATCTGTCGCACAACTACCTGGTGCAAATCCTGCCGGGCTCGCTGGACCGGCTGCCGAGGCTGGCCCGGTTCTATCTGCACGCCAACCGCTTCTCCTGGTTGCCGGAGGGCGTCTTCGACAAGCTGGCGGCGCTGGAGGTGATGACGCTCGGGGACAACCCCTGGGCTTGCGAGGAAGAGGAGAACGTGACAAAGCTCCTGGCGTGGGCGGGGCAAACCCGCGCTGCCGTGCTGGGCTGTCCGTGTCACACCAAACCCGTCTGTGGGCGCCAGGCGACGCCGGGGCAGGAGTGGCACTCGGCGCCGTTCACGGAGCCGCCGCTCTGGGTCGACGGAGGCCCGTCGCCTGGTTACCAGGCCAACTGGGCCCTCTTCGAGGCGGGGAAGTACCAGGACAGGAGGGCAGTGAACGACTCGGGGGCCCATGAGGCGTTCGTCTGGACCTCGCCCACCGACCCGGACAGTTTCTCCACAAACACAACGGCTCGGCCGTCTTCCACCAAGACGCCCGGAGCGGAGACCTCCAGGAGCAAGAGCCACGGACTCCTCAGTGACAGTCACACGGTCCCACTGGTCATTCTGGTCCTGACCGCGTTCACCTTCTGAACCACAAGGACCGGATATAGAACTTACTAGAACACAAATGTATGACTGAGAAACTCCTCGTAGCTCCTTCGTTTTCCTTCCTCTGACTGTTACTGCCGTTTGTCTCCATCATCAAGTGTATCTCCATGTTTTCATGTCTCTGAAGTGTATAAGACTAAACTACTAAATATCTGAATACATGTTGAAGACGAGTGTTCTGCTGCGCTCCGGGGTTTTCTTCATGAGTCAAAGCAGGATGTACAATATACATGACACCACATTCAGTCTGTCTCTGAGCCGCGAGGAGCCTCGGGGAAGTCCAGAATCCTAAAGCAACGGCTGGTTTAGTTAAAGTAGGAACTGGTGGAAAGGTTCGAGGTCTTCCAGTACAATGCAATGAATCCCAAAGGATCTAATGCAACAACACAAACAGTAGTTTCAGCATCAGATCCTTTAATTGTTGAACAGTCCATGTGAGTCGCGTTGTGTTACACCCAGATAAAGAGCCTGCTACTGGGGCTCCAACCCCAGACAGCAGACCAGGAAGTGGTCCGATCTGGATCATTTAGTTTGACAGGTACGAGAGGTTCTGATCGTAAAACTCCTGCATATGATTCAAAATCATCGTCTTTCACCTCCAGGCCGACGAAGGATAGTGGACGTTACGGATCCTAAAACCAGATCTGAACCAGGACTGCAGGACTATTGGTGCCATGAATAAGGATTCACTGAACTCAATCTGAACTCCATCGCCCAGAGAAGTTCAACCGTCTACAGACACCAAGATTCCAAATAAACACATGAAGAAGAACAGAGCGATTGATTATTAACACAAACTAAATAAAAACAGATGATCGGGTTTCTAACCTTCACTTTATTGGATGTGACTTTTTTTCCACAAATTGTGCGTTTGCTTCTGTAGTTCATCAGATATCCGTCAACACGAGCTAACAGTCGCAGAGCCGTAGCTCATTGGTGTTGGTGTCCAACATAATATCGGGTTTAAAATGTATTAAATGCATCTAATATCACAAACACAGCTGACGTCACGTCTCGCTAACGAGGACAACGAGCAGCAAACGTCACACAAGTTAAACTCCGTCAGCTGGTGAGACGATGTTTGGTAAAATACTACAGGTTTTTATAATAAGAATATTTCTACCAGATTACCATGGTTTTCATTTGTATATGGAGTGCAGAGACAAACACTAATCTGACCTTGAAGTCCTGAGGAAGAAGAGAATCGCAGTGTGTTCCCCACGAGGACAGAGTTCCTGAGGAAGCAGCTGCTACCAGACTCTGCTTTGTTTGTGCGTCTGCTCCGAGCGCTTCAAGTTAAAAATTGCCCGTGACGTCAGTGTAGTAAATGTAAGAGGAGCTTGTTTTGGCTGAGCTTCATATTTAGAAAACACGATCACGACAAAGATCGTTTCCAACGTTCTACCTTGGACTCTTAACTCGTCATTCACCCTGATGGTGTGGGCTACCATGCAAGGTGCCACCTTGGGCTCTGAACTAGTCCTTCCACCCGATGGTGTGGGCTACCATGCAAGGTGCCACCTTGGGCTCTGAACTAGTCCTTCACCCGGATGGTGTGGGCTACCATGCAAGGTGCCACCTTGGGCTCTGAACTAGTCCTTCCACCCGATGGTGTGGGCTACCATGCAAGGTGCCACCTTGGGCTCTGAACTAGTCCTTCACCCGGATGGTGTGGGCTACCATGCAAGGTGCCATCTTGGGCTCTTAACTAGTCATTCACCCTGATGGAACAGCCGACGGGTCACGTCCACATGGACGAACGAGGTTGAGCTGCCGATCCTCCTCCACAGTAACGAATGTTTCCATGTGCTGCTCTATGCAAACGTAGGTTCTTGGGTAATGCGTAAAGCTGCTTTGCTAAACCTTTCATAGAAAGGCATCACTGTGATTCAGCACTACCTTGAAACATGACAAAGCTGAAAGGAAGCGGGTGATAAGGCGGTCCTACCTGCGGGCCACGTAGTAGAACACTGGGTTGCCGGTCTTGGAGGTTCCTGCCTGGTAGAAGATGTTGAGGGTCTTTAAGGCCTTGAACTCCTCCTTCTCGTGGACCTGGTGCCTGAAAGATGAACCAGAGACCTGAGGATCAGTCTCACCTTTGTGTGTTTAACAGGAAGTGATGTAACGGACCGTTGATCAGGACATCATGATGTGTCTCTAGTCTCTGATCATGTGACTTTGTAAACAACCAATCAGTGTTTAAAGCAACAGGAGGAGAGCTAGTAACGTTAGCAGCACCGCTAACGGAGAACCAGCGGAGGTTCCCTTCAGTTACATGATGATGCGTTCCGGTTATCATTTGAATTGTGTGTTTTTATAAAGAACAAAACACAATAAATTATTATAACAAAGTAAAAAGTATAACATTTAGTATTTTTGATGGTGGGTTAGGGTTGAAATGATTTTGATAAATATTCTGGATCCTTGTAGACCAGCTGCTCTTATCAAACAAAGGGAGCTGCATCTGTTAATATGGATAATCAATGATCAATAATTAGTATGGTAGGGACCTAAAAGTTATATTTGCTCCATTTTTTCTTTTTGTGCTGATCCGTGACTCAGATCCGAACCGTGAGATTCACGATCCGTTGCTCCTCTATCAACAGAGGAGTCTGGATCCAATGTCAAAGACCTGCGTCGCGATGGAGGACCCTGAGAAACCAGTTCACTGTGTTGCATGCTGGGAGGAACGCTACCTGGTCATGAACTCCTCGAACTTGGAGCTGGTCAGGTTGAGACTGGACCAGTGCGTGTCCGCCACTGGTTTGTGTTCAGGAGGACCCAGGTAGGCCAGCAGGGTGGCCATCTTGTCAAAAGGTCTCCTGCCCACGGCTTTGTGGTCCCTGGGAATCAGATCAGAAGAGAATCCCGTCACCAAACATGATCGGAGGTAAAAGAGCCCGCTCCCTGTTGGGGGTCCTACGGCACCTGTTACTGGAGAGGTACTGGCCGATCCTCTCCTGGTTGTTCCACAGCAGCCGGTGGAGGGCCAGGACGTTACCGTCGCTGATGAAGGACAGGCTGTGGTTGACCGAGTCGCTGGGGGGGGAGTCGGACGCGATGTCCAAGAAGAACCTGAGACGGAGAGAGCTTTGGTTAAAGAAGAAAGGTCTCTGGTGTCACGTTAACCAGGAACAACCCACCAACACTGGAACCCAGAAGTAGGTGGAATGAGACCCAAAGGTTTCTCAGGCAGCTTGATGCAATAAAAAACATGCAGCTGGACTTTATGACGCATTAATGCTGAACAGACTGAATGAGGGCCGTTGGCTGTGGGTGTCTCACCTTCTGGCCGAATCAAAGTTGCTCTTCACAAAGTCATTAAAAGGCCTCATGTGTTCTTCTTTTGTAAACAAGACGTGGTTTGCAATGCTCTGCAGAATCTAAAAAGGAAAAGACAGGAAATATACAACATGCATATTAAAAACAAACCAAAACATAGCTGGTCTACACAAGGTCTGAAACCCAGACATGAGTCAGACTTTTTTCACTTCCTGTTCCCTCGTCTGGAAGTCAGCATGTTTTCTGAATGTTTTAGTTTAAATGTCTGAAATAAAGCCTGTTTAACACGAGCTGAAGAGATGTTAATGTTTAGTTGTCTGATTTATAAAACAGGTCAGTGAACGCCCCTCTGGTGAATCTTAAAAAGGGTCTAAAGGAGACGACTAAGCGTCCTGATTAGGACACTAGTCCTCCTTTAGCTTAGTGGAGGAGACGTTAAGTCCACCGCGTGTCTAGGGTCACGTGACCGTGTGCCCGGGGTCATGTGATCATGGACACATGGTCACGTGACCCTGGACCTCACAGCTGTGTCTCCTTGCCGTTACCTTGGACATGAGCTTGAGGCCCCGCTCTATCCGGGGGAGGGGCTTCTTCTCCAAGATGCCGGCCTCGTAGGGAGACACGATGGCCGGGTTGACAAAGCGCAGGAACATGGCGCTGCCCACCGCGCCGATGCTGTTCTGTGGGAACCGCTGACTCACCACCTGAGTGAGGGAGGATGGAGGGAACAAGGGAGGACAGAGGAAACGGGGAGAACAAAGGGGGAAATGTAGAACAGAAGAGAGAGGTTTGAGCAAAGGGGAGGAAAAACACACGGAGTTCAGTACATTTCCAGAGGAGGGAAGTGATGAGAGGAACAAAATAAACATGAATCAATGTGTGTGGAGTAAAGATGAGACAGGGAAAGGTGTCAGAGGGAGGAGGACACATGAAGAGAGACTCAGAAACAATCCCAGTTCATGTTGGGCTGTAACGAGAGGTATAAAGGTTCTCGCTCCGGTTACAGTCCAAGAGAGAGGAGGGAAGAGAAGGAACCCAACCGTCTCCTCCCCGCTGGTGAAGAACAGAAAATAATGAAGAGGAGGCGGAATGACGGAGCCGTGAGTCGTGGTGCGAAGCAGTGGATGAGAAGGACAGGTGGACACCCCCCGAAGGTGAGCACACCCGGAGGGGGGGGGGGGGGGGTTAAGACCGGGTCCAGAACACTGACTAGAGACATGAGGAGCTCCTGGGACGTTTATCTTTTTGTTCCATGGTGGACGATCAAAAACAAATATCTAATCTGGATGATCGAAGCCAGAAGTCTCCGATCAGTGTGAGAGATACGGGGCGCCTGAAGGCCTCCATAGGAAGTATCACATTGTTTGTCACCTGCACTAAAATGTCTTAACAGCTCACTAAAGCCAGAGACCAACACGTCCTCACGTCTTCTTGTGGACCTAAACTGAACCCTTTCTGGACCAATTCAGGGTTCATTGGTGAGAACCTGATTAAAACAGGACATGGTCTCTAGAAGAGCCGAGGTCTGTGTTGGGTTCTAGTGTGAGCCGCCTCGTATCCTATGTATTAAGTCTTTACGTCATGTATCGAGTCTTTACATCATGCATCGAGTCTTTACATCATCTATTAGATCATGTATCGAGTCTTTGGATTGAGTCTTTACATCACGCATTGAGTCTTTACATCACGCATTGAGTCTTTACATCATGTACTGAGTCTTTACATCATGTATTAGATCATGTATTGAATCTTTACGTCATGTATCGAGTCTTTACATCATGTATCGAGTCTTTACATCATGCACTGAGTCTTTACATCATGTATTAGATCATGTATCGAGTCTTTACATCATGCATTGAGTCTTTACATCATGTATTAGATCATGTATTGAGTCTTTACATCATGTACTGAGTCTGTGAGACTTCAGCGTAACACTGGCTTCAGGGTTTAATAGTGAGCACTGTTATCTTTCGTGGAGAAGATGTAGAGTTGGCCTCTTAATGGTTGACTCCACTTCACTACGTCAGGACTTATTATTTTGTAGTTTAGCTCAGTCAAACCAGAAAAAGATTACACTCTTTTGTTTTTAATATGTTGAAGAGTCCTAAATGCTCCGATGACCGAAAGCTGAATATCGTCTGCATAGAAGTGTGCGGATTCGATCAGTTTCAACATATACACACACACACACACACACACACACACACACGCACGCACACACATCTTAAAACAACACAATCAGCGGGTCTATAGAGTCAAACCTCCAAGTTATCCAAACCTTTGAGGCAAAGAAAATTAAAGAGAAACTGAAGTCATAACCCACACCTCTTACTTCCGTCCCTCCTGTAGTTGCCTTTGCTCTACGATAGAGGTTCCCAAACTAAAGATTTGTGGGTTTATAATATTTAAATGTGCAGAATCAGATCTAAGTGTTGGCTGTAGGATTGAACGGTCACTGCTTTAACGCAATGTTTCTTTCTATCAGTGTAAACAAACCTCACCAAAGAATAAACATGTCTAAATATTAATGCACCTGAATAAATTATTTGGCCACTAACCTGAATTTAAAAAGCTGGTGTTCAGTTGTTTATTCAGAGGCAACGTAACAAAAGGACTTTTTATATGAAACACCTTTCTAGTCTCAACCACTCAAAGAGCTTCAGACTACACGTCAACACTCACACAAAGACACACTCTCAGACACACACATGATGGTGCAGGGGCCCATCGGGGGCATGACTAACGCTCATTCACACACCGATGCCTCTTCCTTCTTGTGGGGTTCAGGATCGTCTAGTCTCCCGCTCGGGAGGTGTTTAGTGATCGAACCCCAGGAGCACAAACGTGTCCTCACAACCGCCTGAAGCCCAGAGAGGTTTCTGTTCCCGGCACATTTTAACTCTTTGTGGCCTCATTTGTCTCTTCAAAATAAAAGTCCTGCTCCTCTGGAAACAGAACCATGAGGACCAGAAGTAGAACTAGAACACGTCTTTAGTGCAGAACAACTCAGTTATTATATCAATTAAATTTGCGTTTCTTTGTCTTTTTAATGATATATTTGATCATTTATTTTACAAAAACTGGAAAATATAATCTATATATCCAACATGTTTCCAAGTGTTACCAATGTTAGTTCTTTCTTTCTTTCTTTCTTTCTTTCTATCCATCCATCTATCTATCTAGAGCCTCAATTTAATTTCTATTAACATGGTTCCAGCCTCTCCTCTCACGTTACTAGCTCTCCTCCTGTTGGTTCTCCGTTAGCGGTGCTGCTAACGTTACTAGCTCTCCTCCTGTTGGTTCTCCGTTAGCGGTGCTGCTAACGTTACTAGCTCTCCTCCTGTTGGTTCTCCGTTAGCGGTGCTGCTAACGTTACTAGCTCTCCTCCTGCTGGTTCTCCGTTAGCGGTGCTGCTAACGTTACTGGCTCTCCTCCTGTTGGTTCTCCGTTAGCGGTGCTGCTAACGTTACTAGCTCTCCTCCTGTTGGTTCTCCGTTAGCGGTGCTGTTAACGTTACTAGCTCTCCTCCTGTTGGTTCTCCGTTAGCGGTGCTGCTAACGTTACTAGCTCCCCTCCTGTTGGTTCTCCGTTAGCGGTGCTGCTAACGTTACTAGCTCTCCTCCTGCTGGTTCTCCGTTAGCGGTGCTGCTAACGTTACTAGCTCTCCTCCTGCTGGTTCTCCGTTAGCAGTGCCGCTAACGTTACTAGCTCTCCTCCTGTTGCTTTAAACACTGATTGGTTGTTTACAAAGTCACATGATCAGAGATCAGAGACTAGAGACACATCATGATGTCCTGATCACATATTCTTCTGGATACAGGAGTATAAACTATATTTACTCTGATGATTAACGTTAAACTGTTATTAATCCCTGGATGGACTACAATCTGTTCCACCACTCGTAGTGATCAACATAACCAATAACAACGCATAAGTAATTTTAATAAAGTTTTAGAACAAAGAATTGGGCCTGTGAGCGCTAACGGGTTTATAAAGATAAAATCCTGCATGGGAGTGGTCTTTCTACACGGTGAGGAAAGAGAAAGGAGCCCACAGAGCTGAGGACTCAAACCCCCGGCAGAGGGAGGCTCATCAGAATATTTCACCCGCAGGCCGCCTGTGTGTTTTGCGCCCTCAGGTGCCTTCAGGTGCCTTCAGGTGCCCTCAGGTGCCTTCAGGTCGACGTGTTAAAATGAGTCACATCAGGCGGGCCGACGGGGTGAAACGTTGTGAGGAAACGTCTCCCGGAGAGAAAACGGAGGAAAGGTTTCCTGTTAATTGAAGATACATCAGATGGGCGCCGATATTAGTAGAATGATCATAAAGACACAGAGCCGAGGATGAAGAAAAGAAACAAGACAAACCCAGAGAGACACCAAATCAAGATCTTTAAAACAAAATGAAGAAATCAAAGTAAATAAAATGAGTAAAAATGCAAAAAAGCTTCTTTTTTTTTTGCTTCAGGGGGAAAAGTGTCTGAGGGGGAAATAGATTCTCCAAACTTACTGCTTTTTTGTTTTCCTTTTTTTCTTTTACTGTTGCTTTATTCAGTAGAGAGTGGCAAGTTGCCTACAGAACAGAGATGAGCACAATCATGGTCACAGCACCGGCTACACACACACACACACACACACACACACACACACACACACACACACACACACACACACACACACACACACACACACACACACACACACACACACACCATTCACATCCAGTAAAACACAGGAAAATAAAATCAGAGCTGCCGTTAGAAAAGTGTCCATCACTGCTGAGGGGACGTAAGCGTGTCCATGCATGAGCCAGCACACTGCGTTAGTGTGTGTGTGTGTGTGTGTGTGTGTGTGTGTGTGTGTGTGTGTGAGAGCCTACAAAAGGAAATCCAAAGATGGAGAATGAGAAATCAAAGATGTCAACACATGGAAAATACAACAAAAAAGAAAAATCTGTGATCAGAAAAGCCAGACCTTGTTTTACGGGTGTGAAGAGATCAGAGTTCATTCATGAGGACGGAGCTTCCTCTTGGGGAGGGGGGCTGCCTGTGTGTGTGTGTGTGTGTGTGTGGGGGGAGGGGCTGCCCTATGTGTGTGTTGTTGTGTGGGGGGACTGTGATCACACCTAATCCACCGCCGAGGGATGACGTTGTTAAATACGGGACTCTCACTCAAACTGAGCCGACGGGTTTTGAGTGTTTTCTGCATCTTTTTGTCAGGCGATTTGTTTTGTTTTGTTATTTTTGAAGGCGACGGCGTGGAGGTCAGTGCGACCTTCACTCTGAAGGTCACCGGTTACCAACGTAACGATGTGCAGCTGGTTCTGCTTCTCGTCAACGTAAAGACCACGGACGGAAAAAGAGGACGTCGTCATGGTGACGTCACCCAGCGGTCTAGAAGCCTCAAGTTCGGAGTTTTGGCCGTCACCATCTTGTTTTTTTGCAACCAGTGAACAGGAAGTTACCATATAAGGACTGAGGAGTGACGTAGAGACCTGTCCATCACCTTGTAGCCCCGCCCTAAAGCATCCCCTGCTTTATGGTCTGTTTGACTCTAAATGGACCATAATTTACTAAATGAACATCATGCTGTATTGAAGAAGACTTGAAACTAGAGATTGAGACATAAACTCATGTTTACAATGTTTACTGAGGAATAAATCAAGAGAGAAGTAGAGTCATTTTCTATAGACTTCTATACAACCAGAGGAGTCGCCCCCTGGTGGTCAGGAGAGAGAATGCAGCTTTAACACATGAAGCTTTGACTTCTATACAACCAGAGGAGTCGCCCCCTGGTGGTCATCCGACATCCTGATAAGTCAGATGATTTTCTCCTTCACTCATTTGATCCGACATCGTGGTCACGCAGAGGATTAGGTGTGATCACACTATTGGGTTTTCACTTGGGAACCGTGGGTTTTTGGAAGCGCTACATAAATAAATAGTTTTCACCGTCACATGAATCTCTACATCTGAACTGCTTTTACTAGTTTTTGCCATAACTAATTAGTATGTAAAGAAAGTGGTCTTCTGTCAGTTTTTACTTCCTGGTTCCTCTTCAGTGTTTTATTCTGGCATCGACGCTACACGACCTCCGTATGTAAAAATCTGTGACTCTGGATTTGATTTTGCTCTGATGATTGATTGTTATTGAGACAGCCGTGTCCAGTCAGTGGATGATACTGTATGTGTGTATGAGGTCACTGCATTACACAATAATAATAATAATTCATCTTTCAACGTAACTCATTCATTGTTTGTGGACCGATTAAATCTGGGTCACATTGTCGAGACTCAGTCATTTCACATCATTGTTTCTGGAACATCTAGCTGATTATTAATGGATAACAATTAAATAACCAATCAACCATTGAAGCAAGAAATGCTGCATATCATCTGGGTCTATTTGAAATATGTGTTAATTAGTTTTCTTTTACAGTAAACCGAGTATCTTTTAGACCAACAAAAGAAATCAATATATATTTTATTATCAATCAAGAAGACGTCGTCAGCTTAACGGATAATAACATCCCTGTCGTCTGCAGCCGTGTGTGTATTCAGCTGCTATAGCTCCTATTATATTCAAACTATTAACTCATGATGGCAAAAGCTAGAAAAACAAGGTCCTGTTTGAGTATCACTCAGAAGGTCCCGCCCCTCAGAAGGCCCCGCCCCTCAGAAGGTCCCGCCCATCAGAAGGGCCCGCCCATCAGAAGGCCCCGCCCCTCAGAAGGCCCCGCCCCTCAGAAGGGTCTGGATGTCTGAATGCAGAGAGCTGCAGCTGGGAGGCGGAGCTGGAGATGCGTCAGTGATGCTGCACACAGGTGAGGCCGAGAGGAGGTGAGAGCAGCAGGGGGCCGTGGTGAGGTGAGGTGAGGAGGGGGAAGGGGGAGGGGAGGAAGGGGGGGGGAGAGGAGGGGAGGGGTTACCTGGTAGAGGCAGTGGCAGACGCTGCGGAGCTGTGGGGGGAACTCGCTGGACGAGCCGATGATGGCCTGGAAGAACCGCTCGGTGATCTGCAGCAGGTTCCTCTGGTTCTCCTCCAGGTTCTCGCCTTGTTCCAGCCTGAGGAGACAAACGGGGAACCCGTGAAGATAAATCCTTTATTCTCCGTAAAGACAACTCTCTGAACAGCTGAACTACGACCAAGAGAAACATGTCAAGAAACCCCAAATCCTGATCTTTCAAACAAAAACACTAATAATGATATTTGGTGTGAACGTATCTGATAATAAATTCACTCAAACAAAGATCGTCCAGGGAGATGAATTAAAACACAAGGAGACCCACAAAGTGAGGAGTAGTTGTATTAAACTGTATTAAAGTTTGTCCTCTACCTTCCTCTGTGCTGCCCTCTGCTGGCGGGTTCACAAACCTCCACCCTCAGGACACCATCTATAATCTATAGCGCCCCCTTTGGTGGTTTCCCTACTGTGTTGCACTGAAACCAGTAATTTAAATCCCCCAGAGCAGTTAGATGGACCCAGACAGCTGATCGCTCCCCCTGCGACTACATGTCCCAGGATGCATTGCGTGCGAGCGGTGTTCACTACGTCTCAACAACCACAAACTCTGCTTGGGTTCAAATAAATCCTGATTTCACCGAGTTAAACGTCCTGTTGATCAGCTGATCTCACGTCTTCCTCAGAGGAAGACTCATTATTATTTATGAATAATATTAATTATTATTACTACATTTATCTTCTGGATGCTGAAGTAGACCTCCGTCCCCGAGAGGAGGAACGCCCTCATGCACGGTGACCAACTAACGTCTCTGACCTCAGAGGAGGATGTAAACAAACAGGCCGGTTGTGTTTGTTTACATCAGAGGAGGATGTAAACAAACAGGCCGGTGGTGTTTGTTTACATCAGAGGAGGATGTAAACAAACAGGCCGGTGGTGTTTGTTTACGTCAGAGGAGGATGTAAACAAAGGGCTCCTCACCTGGTGGGGTCCACCTCAAAGCTGATGTGTTCGGGGGTCGTGATGACTCCTCTCAATAACGGCTCCAGCAGCTTCTGCAGGTACGCTGCCCCGTACACCTGACAGAGAACCACACACACACACACACACAATAACTATGTGTATAAACCATATTACAAATATAATAAAGCTGCCATATTTACATCTATATAAGTTTTAATGGAGCTGCTACAATGTTAGCATAGCGTAGCTTAGCATCGATTGATCCAGACTCCATTCAGAAAACAAGCATTTTAAAAGTTGTTTGCTCGTCGTCTTGTTAACAGACCTGACGAAGAATAACTTCAGACTTTTTACAAATCTGCATCATAATGTTGTTATTTCTGCATCTTTTTTATCCGTTTATTGCAATTAAATCACAGTAAAATACTGTATTTTGGGTTCACACAGCTGCAGTAAACCAGCCGACGCAGTGAACACTCCTCCTGATGATGTCACCAGACAAGACCTATAGTTCACAGCAGGCGCGTCGTGGTCCCCACCTTGAAACAGAAGGTCATTATTTTGCTGGCCAGGCTGTTTCCTCTGAAGAGCGTCTGCATGGAGTCGGCCAGCTCCACCTCTTTGGAGAACATGTTCCACAGCAGCTGGTAGAGGAGGTGACGCGAGTCGAACAGCGTCACCAGCACCCGGGCCAGCTCGTCCTGAAACACCACAACAAAGACTTATGGATGCATGATAACATATTACAGCTTTTAGACTTATATTACACATGCAGCGGCCCAAGATACTTTATACGAGGCTGAGCACATCGTACATGTTGTGGTGTAACTAACAGTACTGCCCCCCTCAGTCTATCATGTGATCAGGACATCATGATGTGTCTCTGATCATGTGACTTTGTAAACAACCAATCAGTGTTTAAAGCAACAGGAGGAGAGCTAGTAACGTTAGCAGCACCGCTAACAGAGAACCAACAGGAGGAGAGCTAGTAACGTTAGCAGCACTGCTAACGGAGAACCAACAGGAGGAGAGCTAGTAACGTTAGCAGCACCGCTAACGGAGAACCAACAGGAGGAGAGCTAGTAACGTTAGCAGCACCGCTAACGGAGAACCAACAGGAGGAGAGCTAGTAACGTTAGCAGCACCGCTAACGGAGAACCAACAGGAGCAGAGCTAGTAACGTTAGCAGCACCTCTAACGGAGAACCAACAGGAGGAGAGCTAGTAACGTTAGCAGCACCGCTAACGGAGAACCAACAGGAGGAGAGCTAGTAACGTTAGCAGCACCGCTAACGGAGAACCAACAGGAGGAGAGCTAGTAACGTTAGCAGCACCGCTAACGGAGAACCAGCAGGAGGAGAGCTAGTAACGTTAGCAGCACCGCTAACGGAGAACCAACAGGAGAGCTAGTAACGTTAGCAGCACCGCTAACGGAGAACCAGCAGGAGGAGAGCTAGTAACGTTAGCAGCACCGCTAACGGAGAACCAACAGAGGTTCCCTTCAGTTACATGACGATGCGTTCAGGCTCTGCTCAGTTTAAATAGTTATTTATTAAAAATAAAACACTATATAAGAGTACAACAATGTAAAAGTACGAACGAACTTTCGTTTGTACTTTCGATGGTTTAAAGTCGATTTGTTGAAAAAGATTATTTTGGATGGCGGTGAACACCAGCCCCTAAACGGAGCAGCGGTACCCACCCACTGGGACCCCGGCACCACGTTGGCCAGCGCCATGGCGATGGGCAGCTCCCCCTGGTCCCCCATCATGGTGACCAGCTCCACCAGCCGCTCGAAGCGGTCGGCCAGCACCGTCTCCGCCAGCGTGTCGAACTCCGTCCCCTGCTGCAGGATCTTAGTCAGCACCTCCATGAAGGTGGCTCGGGTCTGCAGGTCCTTGTGGTAGCCAAGGCCTGCAGGGAGGGGGAGGGAGGGGGAAGGGGGCTATGTAGAAAGCCTCATTTAAATAAAAGCAGGCAGCATTGTGGGGGCGGGGCTTACCGATGGAGTGCATGAGGCCGCTGTCCACGTTGGCGTTGAGCAGGTTGGACATGGCGAGGACGGTGCAGTGGCGGAGGGAGGCCAGGCGGCGGGACATGCCCCTCTTCCTCCCGCCCACCGCCTGGCCCTCGTCCTCCACCTCGCTGCAGTCGTTCAGCAGGTTCATGAACAGCGTGAAGTACCTGCACGGCGAGGACAGAGGACAGAGGACAGAGGACTCAGTGGAGGAGGCTCAGAGGGACAAAGGGTGTTAACGTCTTAATGTCTGGTTGCATTCGAGGAGCCATCACTCCCTCCAATAGAAACATAACTACGGACGTTAGAACAAAGGGAGCTCGCGTTGCCACGACGCAGAGGATTATTATTATTATTAAAAACAGCTGACTGAGCGGAGAGGGAGGAGACCACGAGAGGGAGGAGACCACGAGAGGGAGGAGACCACGAGGGGAAGGAGACCACGAGGGGAAGGAGACGACTAGAGGGAGGAGACGACGAGGGGAAGGAGACCACCAGAGGGAGGAGACCACCAGAGGGAGGAGACCACCAGAGGGAGGAGACCACGAGGGGAAGGAGACGACGAGGGGAAGGAGACCACGAGGGGAAGGAGACCACGAGGGGAAGGAGACGACTAGAGGGAGGAGACGACGAGGGGAAGGAGACGACGAGGGGAAGGAGACCACGAGAGGGAGGAGACCACGAGAGGAAGGAGACCACGAGGGGAAGGAGACCACGAGAGGGAGGAGACCACGAGAGGGAGGAGACGACGAGAGGGAGGAGACCACGAGAGGGAGGAGACCACGAGGGGAAGGAGACCACGAGGGGAAGGAGACCACGAGAGGAAGGAGATCACGAGAGGGAGGAGACCACCAGAGGGAGGAGACCACCAGAGGGAGGAGACCACGAGGGGAAGGAGACGACGAGGGGAAGGAGACGACGAGGGGAAGGAGACGACGAGGGGAAGGAGACCACGAGGGGAAGGAGACGACGAGGGGAAGGAGACCACGAGAGGGAGGAGACCACGAGGGGAAGGAGACCACGAGGGGAAGGAGACCACGAGAGGAAGGAGATCACGAGAGGGAGGAGACCACCAGAGGGAGGAGACCACCAGAGGTAGGAGACCACGAGGGGAAGGAGACGACGAGGGGAAGGAGACGACGAGGGGAAGGAGACCACGAGGGGAAGGAGACCACGAGAGGGAGGAGACCACGAGGGGAAGGAGACGACGAGGGGAAGGAGACCACGAGAGGGAGGAGACCACGAGAGGGAGGAGACTACGAGGGGAAGGAGACCACGAGGGGAAGGAGACCACGAGGGGAAGGAGACGACGAGAGGGAGGAGACCACGAGAGGAAGGAGACGACGAGAGGGAGGAGACCACGAGGGGAAGGAGACCACGAGAGGGAGGAGACCACGAGAGGGAGGAGGAGACCACCAGAGGCTCTGACAGCGGGTTCTTTGGTTATTAAATTATAATATTTTATAATATTTGATTATTCATATTTGGCTGCGATAGAGATAATTCTATTAATTTATTATACCGTTGGGTGGTTTAATTTACCGCATTGTATTTTATATAATAACTAAAATAAATGTATTAAGTACTGTTTGACTGAGACAGACTTCAGGAGGAGGAAGAGGAGGAAGTGTGTTCTTACTTGAGGAAGAGCTGAGATTTGGCCTCCATGAGTTCTACTCCGTCTCCCTCCTCCGGCTGAAGGGGGAGACCAGCTAACAGAGACACCACCGCCTCCATACTGGCCTGGTCCAGGTCCCTGCACACACACACACACATATATAGACACACACACACACACACACACACACACACACACACACACACACACACACACACACACACACACACACACACACACACACACACACACACCAGTGAGGAGGAAGCTCTCAGGGCCTCAGAGCTTATGTTGGGTTCATGTAGCGGAGCTGCACCTCGTCAGACACTTGATGTCGTCGTCAGCCGCCTGGTTGGAGGTTCCCATCACCCAGTCGGTCAGATACTCCACCATCTTGTTCCTGTGGAGGACAGAGATGTTAGGAGAGGGAAAGAACGGGGTTTGATGCCTCTAGTCTCTGATCATGTGACTTTGTAAGCAACAGGAGGAGAGCTAGTAACGTTAGCAGCACCGCTAACGGAGAACCAACAGGAGGAGAGCTAGTAGTGTTAGCAGCACCGCTAACGGAGAACCAACAGGAGGAGAGCTAGTAATGTTAGCAGCACCGCTAACGGAGAACCAACAGGAGGAGAGCTAGTAACGTTAGCTAGTAACTTGCTAACACACTCTCAGTTCATTATTACACTTCATTATCAACAAGAATGAATATAAAAATAATATATTTTATTTACTTATCTTTTGAATTGTGTTTTTATGAAGAAAAAAACACTATAAAATACTTTAACAAAGTAAAAGTACAACATTTAGTGTTTTTGATGGTTTACTGACTTCAGAGCGTTGTAGACGAGCTGCTGTAATCAAACAAAGGGATCTGTATCTGTTAATATGGTTCGTTAATGATCAATAATTGGTATGTGAGCAGCTCTACTCGTAACCTGTGTGTAACCGGTGCAGAGTCCACTGACCTGAACTTCATCTCCTGGCAGAAGGACAGGTCGTCCCTCCGCTCCATCATCACCTCCACCAGCTGGCACAGCTTGGTCTTGATCTGGATGGCGTGGACCGCGTTGCCAAGGATACGCACATACCTGAGGGACGGAGCACAGGTCAGCACACCGGGACCCGTCTTTCAGACTTTATGTAAACCTCCAAACCTAAAAGGAACCGATTGGACCGAGACGTCTCAGAGCCCGAGCTCAGGGAAGTGCGAGGAAGCTATTATTTTTTTACAGGTTGTCATTATCGTAATTATTTTTTATCATTATGATTCTGCTGTGGAATCACATTCCTTGTAGAAGGAAGTCCAAAGTCCAAAAATCGGGGACGAACACAGGAAGTTCTCAGGAGAGAAGTAGAGTCATTTTCTATAGACTTCTCTACAACCAGAGGAGTCGCCCCCTGGTGGTCAGGAGAGAGAATGCAGCTTTAACACATGAAGCTTTGACTTCTATACAACCAGAGGAGTCGCCCCCTGGTGGTCAGGAGAGAGAATGCAGCTTTAACACATGAAGCTTTGACTTCTATACAACCAGAGGAGTCGCCCCCTGGTGGAGGAACCTGCAGGGAGTATGTACCTGACCAGGTTGAGCATCATGGTCTCGATGCTGGCCTGCCCCAGGTGTTCAGAGCTGCCCTCTGTGTGGTTATCCAACAGGTTCTTCATGATGGCGATGGTCTGCTCCACAAACTGGGTGTTGGTGTCGTTGATGGGAACCTGGAAACAGGAGAACAGCTGAGTGCAGAAACACAACCGAGGCTCTGAGACGAAGCAAAACAAAAGAACTGGACTTGGAAAGTTTGCCCCCCCGAAACCTGGTTCTAAACCGGAACCGGTTCTAAACCCGGAGCATTAATGAGGTCCAGAGTTAACGGTTCTGCTGTCGGTACTTTAGAAGTTACGGAGGTCGAAATATTCTGGAAAATATGTTCCGTCAGTTTCCACCTCAAGGCCTTGTAGACAAATTATTTTATTTTATTTGATAAACATAAATAAATATGGAAAAATGTTAGAAAAAAAGTCCTAAAATTATTCTAAGTATATGTAAAAATATTGTGTGAAAATTCTGAAATATTCTGAATAATATATGAAAATTATTTGTAATATAAATTTGTGAAAATTTGTATAAAAAAGATAAATAAGTGAAAATAAATAAATAATTATTTGATCATCTGGACTCAATCGATGACGTATTTTACAAAAGAAACTGGTTGTAAAAAGAAATTCTCAACAGAGAATACCAGCGTCTCAAACCTCCTCAGAGAGATTTAAACTATTTGTTTACACACAAGAATAATAAAGAAATGTGGATTCTTCTCTTCATTAATTGTCTTGTTTTTCCTCACAAAATAATCAAAAAGAACAGATAAGAAATTTTCATTATTTATTGTAATATTCATCATATTCTTCATTCATTCCCTTCATTTTGTATATTTCATAGTTTATTCATTCATTTTCTGTTTAGTAGTTTAGTTAAGTAGTTAGTCTGATACATATTTAATTAATAAAGAAATTGATCATTTGATGTGTGTATATGAAATAATAGGTCCATGTACACCTTGAGAATAACTCCCTGAGATTAAGATTTAATTGATTATTATAACATTTTGAAGGTTGGCGTCCAAATGTGATTTTATGTTAAAATCTGTTTGTTAAAGTTAAGATAGCTGATGGCGTAAGCTAAGTACCATCATTCTTTTATCCTAATTTAAGGGTTTATAAATCATAATTTAATTAATTAACAGTATCTATAAAATGCTAACGCTAACGCTAATGCTAAGCTAGGCTCCCTGGTGACGACTCACCGGCCCCTGCGTGTCGAAGAACTTCCCGATGCTGTTCCTCAGCTTGTTGAAGAGCATGGGGTAGAGGGCCGGGCTGAGCTCCAGCCCCAGCAGGTCCTTCACGTTGGTGCGGACGTGGAGGCCGACGCGGTCGTGCCCGCACACCAGCAGCGCCAGCAGCCGGTCCAGGAAGCGGCTGACGGGCGTCTCGCTGGAGGCCGAGGAGGAGCAGGAGGAGGTGGAGGCCACGGGGTTGGACACGTCGCAGGGCCCCATGGAGATCATGGAGTGCTTGCGCTCGCTCATGGGGCCCATGGGCGGGCTGTAGGTGGCCGGGCCCGGCGTGCTGCGCTGCTGCAGGCACACGCCGCCCAGCGCGCACAGGAAGCCCGTCATGTTGATCCACTCCTGAGGACAAGCACAGTTAGAGGATGCAGACGGGAAAACTAAAGCTCCGAGCACGCGTCAATCATCTGCCAACTCATAAACTACTTTATTACCTTTAAACAAACCCTCTTAAGAAACAAGTCCAGTATTAAACGCTTCATAAAGAAAGCATCTAAAGCTTAGTTTAACTTGATGTGCACAATCACGTGATCACAAGTAGTTCAGATAAAAACACTATAAACATGTCCGGGGTTTATACAAAGAGACGATTCGTTTTTAAATGCTTTAGAAACAGGAGGCCTTAAAAATCTACATTTGGATAGGTAGATATATATCTATCTATATATAGAGATATCTATATATAGAGATATCTATCTATCTATCTATCTATCTATCTATCTATCTATATATATATATATATATAAATATATAAATATAAATAAATATAATCGCCTCACTCTGCGTTCTCATTGGCTACAGCTCTCTGCAACAGGCTTACCTGTCCATCTTCTGCCTTGTTTTTAGGGAAGTTGAGGATCTGTTTGGTGACCTGGTCCCATTTAGTGTACGTGTCCTCCCAAGCCTGCAAGGGGACAGACAGGGGGACAGACAGGGGGACAGACAGGGGGACAGACAGGGGGACATAAGAACAGGACTTCCTGTTTACGTACTGAAGCGTGTTGAATCTGAGCCGAGTGTTACCTCGATGTTTCCTGGTGTCGGGTGTTCTATCCTCCGGAGCAGAGCCATCACCCTCTTCTGTAAGCTGGACCGGCCTGTGGAGAGAACCAAGACTGTTGGTGGAGACTAGCAAAACCAAGACTGTTGGTGGAGACTAGCAAAACCAAGACTGTTGGTGGAGACTAGCAAAACCAAGACTGTTAGTGGAGACTAGCAAAACCAAGACTGTTAGTGGAGACTAGCAAAACCAAGACTGGGTGGAGACTAGCAAAACCAAGACTGTTGGTGGAGACTAGCAAAACCGAGACTGTTGGTGGAGACTAGCAAAACCAAGACTGTTAGTGGAGACTAGCAAAACCAAGACTGTTGGTGACCAACAGTGCAGAGATTGTTTCTCTAAGCTCATGGATTTATATCAACATGCAGTAGAATCCCAGAATAATGAAGCTCCATCAGAAGCTGCCGTGCTGTAGTAACAGTCTGTAGTAACAGTCTGTAGTAACAGTCTGTAGTAACAGTAACAGTCTGTAGTAACAGTAACAGTCTGTAGTAACAGTCTGTAGTAACAGTAACAGTCTGTAGTAACAGTAACAGTCTGTAGTAACAGTAACAGTCTGTAGTAACAGTAACAGTCTGTAGTAACAGTAACAGTCTGTAGTAACAGTAACAGTCTGTAGTAACAGTCTGTAGTAACAGTAACAGTCTGTAGTAACAGTAACAGTCTGTAGTAACAGTCTGTAGTAACAGTAACAGTCTGTAGTAACAGTCTGTAGTAACAGTAGCAGTCTGTAGTAACAGTCTGTATGTAGTAACAGTCTCTAGTAACAGTTGCATTCTGCAGTAACAGTTGCAGTTGTATAACAGTCGCAGTCTGTAGTAACAGAGTCTGTAGTAACAGTCTGTAGTAACAGTAGCAGTCTGTAGTAACAGTCGCAGTCTGTAGTAACAGTAGCAGTCTGTGTGCAGTCGCAGCCTGAGTAACAGTCTGTAGTAACAGTAGCAGTCTGTAGTAACAGTCGCAGTCTGTAGTAATAGTCTGTAGTAACAGTCGCAGTCTGTAGTAACAGTCTGTAGTAACAGTCGCAGTCTGTAGTAACAGTGCAGTCTGTAGTAACAGTCGCAGTCAGTAACAGTCTGTAGTAACAATCTGTAGTAACAGTCTGTAGTAACAGTAGCAGTCTGTAGTAACAGTCTGTAGTAACAGTCTGTAGTAACAGTCTGTAGTACAGTAGCATCTGTAGTAACAGTAATAGTCTGTATATAGCGTCTGTAGTAATTAGTAACAGTCAGTAACTCTGTAGTAACAGTAGCAGTCTGTAAACAGTATCTGTAGTAGCAGTCTGTAGCATGGGCGTGGGACCTTCAGTACTGACCCGTTCCCATCATGTTGCTGACGGAGGCCAGCTCGCTGAAGGTGGCGTAGTTGGGTAGGATGTTCTGGACCGGCACCTCGTCGGCGGCGCTGCGGATGTCCGCCTCCTCACAGAGGTGGCGGAAACACGACATGGCCACCAGCACGGCCTCGGTGTCGGGGCTCCACAGGAACATGTAGAGCGACACCTCCAGCTTGGTCTGGGCCTGGCGGCACAAGGGGATGGCTCCGCCCATCGTGGCACATTCCTGGAGCCCCGGAGGACCAGACACACGTTACACTCCATATTCATCACGGCGTGCAGCTTTAACCGGGTCGTGTGTTTGGTGAGACTCAATGTAAATAAAGATATTCTATTCCTAACGATCGGCCTGAAGGAGGACTATCTATTGGACTGTATCGATTGGACTGTATTTGTTGGACTGTATCTATTGTGACTATTGGACTGTATCTATTGGACTGTATCTGTTGTGACTATTGGACTGTATTTATTGGACCGTACCTATTGGACCGTACCTATTGGGGTACGTACCTATTGGACCGTACCTATTGGACCGTACCTATTGGACCGTACCTATTGGACCGTACCTATTGTGACTATTGGACTGTATTTATTGGACCGTACCTATTGGGGTACGTATTTATTGGACCGCACCTATTGGACCGCACCTATTGGACTGCACCTATTGGACTGTACCTTGTTCTTGAGCAGAAACTTGTTCCTACAGATGAGGATCTCCCTCAGCCATTTCAGAACTTCCGTCCCGTTGATTATTTGCTGGCCGATCAGTTTGCGGCAGATGAGGAAGAGCACCTGTGAACTGAAGAGACAAGCGGAGGAAGGAATCATGAAAACTTCCAACAATAAGTCAAGGATCATAAAGATTTGACAGTTTTTCACATCATTGGGACATTTATTGTGGGAAAAAGGTTCTAAATCTCAGAAACTGAGCTTTCGAATGCTGAATAATGTGTTTTCTGCAAATAATCACCAAAGATGTCAATAACATTTTGAATTTCTGACGGATTACACCGACTTCAGGATGGTTGAAATGATGCCATGCAGTGGTCAAACCAGCGCTCTACCGATTCAGAAGCATTCATATTGAAAATATTAATACACCGTGATATGGATTTTATGTGATTTATCATAAACACCAACTAGCACATTAATAGTTTTTGAAGACACTTAAAAAAAAAAAATTAAAAAAAAAAAAATCACAGAACGAGAGAAATCTGTCCAACACAGTTTAAATTAAACAAGGTTTATGTACAACGTAAGTTGTACATAAAGGTGTACCTGATGTCCCAGAAGGTCTCTATGGGGGCGTCGGGGTTCCACAGATCGATGGTCTCTGGCTGGTGCAGAACTAACAGAGCCTGGAACCAGAACCGGGAGGACCACACAGACAAGGGGTTGAGGTTTCACAGTAAAATAAACAACAAAATAAAATGTTCTGAATAGTTTTTGGACTTTAAAGTGGGCTGTTGCCTCAGAGTCATCAGGATGTGGGCGCGACGGTAAGAACAGTGAGGACGTACGTCATGTGACGAGGAACAACCAATCGGAGCCGGCAGGTATACAGATATCCTCCTACGGTGAATTAATGAAGGAGAAGAAGGCGACCTGGAGCTTCTCCATCCGTCCTAAGGACTATTTCACTAGTTCCACCCCACGCAGGACGTCACGACGTCGGGTGGAACGTTCTCTTTAGAGCTACTGGGAGAGACTCGCGGGGCTGGGAACCCATTTCTCTCGGGGTTGATCTCGATAAACACTTTGTGGTTGTTAAATATTTCCAGTTTCCGGGAGGTATTACTTTGAAGCTCAACTCAAAACTTCCTGTACAACTGTTTCATATTAAAAGCATTCCAGCTGGTTAGACCAGTGGTCCCCAACCACCGGGCCGTGGACCGGTACCGGGCCGCACAGAAAGAATAAATAAAAAAAAAATTTAATTTATTATCACGGTCTGAAAGATGTTTTATTTTGAAAAATGACCGGATAAATCCATCTGAGCTCGATGCTCGTCTCTGTCACGTGATATGTTACCCCAAAAATTAAGCCCACAAGTAAACATGAGTAAAAACAAAAAGTTCTTTGGAGAGCTTCTAAAGGGGAAAAGAACCAATGAGGAGACAGAAGAAGAAGAAGAAGAAGAAGAAGAAGAAGAAGAAGAAGAAGAAGAAGAAAAGCACCAATGAGGAGACAGAAGAAGAAGAAGAAGAACCTACGACTTCCAAGAAGAAGAAAGCTTTATTAAAGACAACATCAGGAGTTCTACTTAAATACGGTTCATCCTACAGGAGATTCTTACTGCAGAATATGTGGAGATAATTCAGATTAATGGTGAGTTGTATATTTTATGTACTTTATATTTGCTTTTATGCCGGTCGTATCATTTTATTACGTCATATCTATTACGTCATATTTATTACGTCATATTTATTACGTCATATTTATCGCCCACACCTTGAAGGCCGGTCCGTGGGGTAATAAAGGTTGAGGACCTTTGGTCTAGAGGATGTAACTTTGGGATTTTACACTGAAACACCTGCAGGAAGTGTGATTATCTGGACCTGTTGTGAGTCCACTGACTGAACCACATGTCTGGAGACGACCTTCACAACGTTTGACCCTGAGCGGTGAGAATGATGTCTGACCTCCATGGCTTCCTGTGAGAGCTGCGTAGTGTTGGTGAGCGGCACCAGCTGCACCAGGCCGGTGATCAGCTCCGCTGTGCTGCTCTGCATCTCCGGGGCCTGTTTCACGGGGTTCTGACGCACAACAACAACAACAACAACAACAACGGGTCAGAGCGCCGCTCTGAGAGGAGCGTGGATGGTGGATGGTGGCGTGACTCACATGCAGCATGAGTTTGGGGTCGGCGTGGATGAGCTTGACCAGAGCGAGGAGAAGGCACTTGTAGCTCCGCGTGTCCAGTTCTGTGGCTTTCTCTTTGAACTTAAGGCTGGTGGACATCTTCCCTTTGAACGTCAGACTCTGTGGAGGCAGAGGAGCAGATATTACTTTTAGAGCCCCGTCAAGATTTCTTTCTGCTGATGTTAATTATTAATCAGTGATGATTCATATTGAGATTACTTTTTTGTTTTGTCTCGTTACAGCAGCTGGTCTAAAAGGCTCCAGGATATTTATTTATTCTGCCACCGTCAGAAAACCATAGAATATTAAATATTTTATACTTTTACTTTGTTATAGTCATTTATAGTTTTCCTCCTGCTGGTTCTCCGTTAGCGGTGCTGCTAACGTTACTAGCTCTCCTCCTGTTGCTGCTCCGTTAGCGGTGCTGCTAACGTTACTAGCTCTCCTCCTGTTGGTTCTCCGTTAGCAGTGCTGCTAACGTTACTAGCTCTCCTCCTGTTGGTTCTCCGTTAGCGGTGCTGCTAACGTTACTAGCTCTCCTCCTGTTAAAGTGGTTTGAATGATCCAAATAATAGAATAAAGTCTGTCACTGTGTTCCGTCTTCTCAACTATTACTTTGTAATATAATTATGGCCTAAACTAATAAATTATGGATAAACTACAAAAAGACTAAACTCTTTATCCACCCTTCACATTTAAACTCGCTCATTAGTTTATTCCTGCGTGACACGTTTGATGCCATGGAGGTGAGCGTGAGGCCTCTCACCGGGGTCATGCGTAGAGGAGGGTGGGTGCCGGCGCCCTGGGTCACCCGGGTCAGGGTGTCCGAGAACATGAAGCGCAGCTCTCCGGAGTAGCAGTAGACCGCGTCGATCTTAGGCCACCAGTCCAGATGGGACTGGAAGGAGAGGAGAGGAAACACGTCAAAAAATACATCCATCACGTCGCCTCTCTTCTCAGACTTAAATCATTTATTTAAAAAGGAACGCCGTGTAACATTTAGGGGGATTCATTGGCAGAAATTATATAATATAATAATATGCAGAAATGTGTTTTGACGAGTGTATAATGACAAGAAAATAAGAATCGTTATGTTTTACTTAGCTTGTTGCACCGCCGTGTTCCCACGGAAGCCCAAAGCGGTCAAACACTAATGGACACGTGGCTCCAGAGGGAGACATCTGTGTTATTACGTTTTCCTGAAGCGACCTGAACTCGGTATAAACCCCAGGGCTAAATTATTAAGGACCGACATTACCGGTGTTACTAAATACATTTTTAACCGATGAGAGCAGATCCTAAACCCTAAAGACATCTCTTCCTACCTGAAGGCCAGAGGGGGATTCAGTTGGTTGCAATCTGCCACCTCACCACTAGATGCCACTAAATCTCACTGTTCCTTTAATACGCAACAATAACTTATTATCAAACTGTTCAACAAGAAGAAGATCCGCTTTGTTTCTCGTGATTATCACAGGAGTCTTTCTGACATCAGACAGATGCAGGTTAATTATTTATTCATTTTATTTTTTCGTTTAAATGGCACTTTGGGCCTTCCATAACTCAGGACTGAGAGCAGGACTCCATCAGGATGTCGGTGCTTAGACATGTCTTCTTCATGTTGAGTTATTAATGTGAAGATGTCGGACATTTTATCCATTTTTGTTGTTGTTTACATTCATTATAATGCAAATTAATAAAATGAACTACAGGAACGTTGGTCTTGTTTTCCTCGTGTTACAAACGAGCCACAGTGAGTTTCGTTGTTCCGCCCTGTGATGCATAAAGACAATAAATGATCCTGGAGATGGCCGGAAGGTACAAAGGTCGAGTTCCTCTCTCTGACGGGGAGCTTTTACTTCCCTTCTTACTTTTGATTAAAAAGGTTGAACTCCAACGCTCATGTCTATGACTTTATGACCGTGTGTTGAAGCTCTGCAGACTCACGTTGGTGATGATTCTGTTCAACGAGTTGACGAGGACGAAGTGGAAGGTGGAGGGCGAGGAGGAGGCCAGACAGACCTTCAGGCAGAGAGGAGACATGGTGAGGATTCATAAGCAACAGATATTAAAACACATTAAACCTTCTGGACCCCAAAACCCACCGGCGGGTTAGAAAAGCATGTTTTCTTTAAACAGTTGACAAAACTTCAAAGCAATAAAACCCTAAAATGTTGATATTTCTTTAAAACATTTTATTCTACATCTCATTTAAAATGTCTCCTGTCATAAACGTTTACTTTAATCATATTCTGTAAAAACATTAAATTCTGAACTCAGAGAAACTATGACGTCATCATTTATTCATCTGAGACCAAGAGGAGAGGAGAGGAGAAGAGGAGAGGAGGGGAGATGAGAGGAGGGGAGAGGAGAGGAGAGGAGAGACTAGAGGAGAGGAGAAGAGAGAAGAGAAGAGAAGAGAAGAGAAGAGAAGAGAAGAGAAGAGAAGAGAAGAGAAGAGAAGAGAGGAGAGGAGAGGAGAGGAGAGGAGAGAAGAGAGGAGACAGGAGAGGAGGAGAGAGGAGAGGAGAGGAGAGAAGAGAGGAGACAGGAGAGGAGAGAAGAGAGGAGAGACTGGAAACATGTGAATAGTTCAATATATAAAACATGTCGAGCTTCCATTTAATTAAGAAACATACAATGGATATATAGATTATATTGTTTTCCCATTTTTGTAAAATAAATTAAACTTGCGTTTATTTCTTTCTAATGATTTATGTCATAATAACTGAGTTCTTCTGCACTAAAGACGTGTTCTAGTTCTACTTCTAGTCCTCATGTTCTGTTTCAGAGAGGAGCATAACTTTTATTTTGAAGAGACAACGTGACCGCCACAATAAAAGCCCCTAACCCTCCCCGGGGTCCAGAGGGCTGACGTAGCTTCTCCACCTTAAAGTGCTGGTTGTTGTGAGGGTTGATGCGGAAGCAGGAGACGAAGCAGTCCATCATCAGCTCCACGTCGGCGTTCTGGCTGCCGGTCCCCCTCCAGAAGGGCTTGGCCGGGTTGAAGAGCAGCGCCTGGAGGGACAGGGAGGACCAGGGTCACCTCAGGTGGGTTCAGAGACCACCAGAGACCACCAGCTCCAGACCGGGTCTCAGACTCGCTCAGAGGAACAAGTGCTGTCATTCGACTGTTATTTAATAAGTTAGTTCTCTTTGTTAACGCCTGAAGTCTCGTTATTAGTCTCCTCTCTCCTTACTCTCCTCTCCTTACTCTCCTCTCCTCTCCTAATGTCCTGCTCAAAAAAAAAAAGTTACGTAAATAATCTTTATCAAAACTATTTGTTTAGTAAAGAAATGAATGTTGTGGTTTTTAGACTCAGATATCAATAACTAGTAAAATGAATAATTCTCAGATCATTTTGATTTAACTTCTTTCTAATGTTTAATAACTGAACCCCACCATGAGGAGAAGGAATGAGTAAAGAATAGGTGTGTGTGTGTGTGTGTGTGTGTGTGTGTGTGCGTGTGTGTGTGTGTGTGTGTGTGTGAGAGACCTTGAGGTCCATGACGATGGACTGCACCAGCAGGAAGATAGTGGAGTGATCCTCCCAGTTGATGTAGGTGGAGGCTTTGCACAGCTTCACGCAGGCGATGGCGGCGCTTTCCATCAGCTGCTTGCTGCCTCCCTGACCCGCCAGAGCCTTCCTCAGGCTGTCCAGGAACAACTTCTACACACATATGGGAGAGGGAGAGAGAGTGAGAGAAAGAAAGAGAGAGTGAAAGAGTGTGAGAGAGAGAGTGAAAGAGTGTGAGAGTGAAAGTGTGTGAGAGAGAGTGAGTGAGAGAGAGTGTGAGAGAGAGAGTGAAAGAGTGTGAGAGCGAGAGTGTGAAAGAAAGTGTGAGAGAGAGAGTGAGAGAAAGAGTGAAAGTGTGAGAGAGAGAGTGAAAGAGTGTGAGAGAGAGTTAAAGAGTGTGAGAGAGAGAGAGAGTGAAAGAGTGTGAGAGAGAGAGAGAGTGAAAGAGTGTGTGAGAGAGAGAGTGAAAGAGTGTGAGAGAGAGAGAGTGAAAGAGTGTGAGAGAGAGTGAGAGAGTGTGAGAGAAAGTGTGAGAGAGAGAGTGAAAGAGTGTGAGAGAGAGAGTTAAAGAGTGTGAGAGAGAGAGTGAAAGTGTGAGAGAGAGAGTGAAAGAGTGTGAGAGAGAGAGTGAAAGAGTGTGAGAGAGAGTGAAAGAGTGTGAGAGAGTGAAAGTGTGAGAGAGAGAAAAAGAGTGTGAGAAAGAGAGAGAGTGCAAGAGTGTGAGAGAGTGAAAGAGTGTGAGAGAGAGTTAAAGAGTGTGAGAGAGAGAGAGTGAAAGAGTGTGAGAGAGAGAGAGTGAAAGAGTGTGAGAGAGAGAGAGAAAGAGTGTGAGAGAGAGTGAAAGAGTGACAGAGTGTGTGAGATTTAGAGTGTGTAGGCTCCTCCCACCTTGTTGGCCTTGCTGTCCTCCACGGTGTCCTTAGAGATGGTGTGTGTGATCTCAGGACAGAGGATGAGGAGGATGATCTGCAGAGGCCACACGGCTGCCTTCCTCTTGGCGCTCTCTGCAAAGCTGTCCACCAGGTCGAACAACTTCTCTGCAGCTTCTGAACAAAGACACACACACACACACACACACACACACACACACATTGGTAAAAGTCGACCGATTGTGGATTCTTAAAGGATGATGTCATAATGATGGTTTGGGCCTGTTGCAAAAAATATATTTTTGAACTAAGTATTAATAATTAAATAAATAAATCTGGAACTGAAAATTAAATAAAAAATAAATTAGTGAGTGTAATTTAATATTTTGAAAAAGTAGTAAAAGTTCTTTTGCATGCTCCTTTTTTTTTTTTAAATTAACCAGTTGTTTTTTTTTATACCTCTGAATTTAATCATGCTGAAGTGTGATTTGATGGATTACAACTCTGGAATATGTTCAATCTATTCACAAGAGTTGATGCTGTCCTGTTACATTGTTATATGACCATTCATGTTGGAGAGGTGAGACAGACCCGAAAGTGTGTTTCACATCACGAATGGATTGTTAGTGGATGGAGTTTTGTATCTATCTATCTATCTATCTATCTATCTATCTATCATGTAAGTATAATGCAAATACTCATTGAAGTCGTGCTCCTCGGTTAGAATCCTTTCATACCTGCCATGTCTGCCTGAGGTCTCTGGTAGAGCATCGTGAACTCATCGGGGTAATTCTCCACCCAGTTCCAAAACGCCTGTCGAGAGACAACAGCATGAGTAGAAGTACAACATGTACACAGCTGAATATACATTAATGTACATTATACTACATTATTATTAAATGGTTGTTGCTCTGGTGAGGCAGCACATGTGGCTGAAGTTGGATTAAACACCACAATCATCTCCACGAACAAAGCTCAAGAAAACAAATGTTAGTTACTAAATGTACGATAACCCCAGTTCTACGAGTGTGAGAGCTGTGATCAAACAAATGTTAGTTACTAAATGTACGATAACCCCAGTTCAACGAGTGTGAGAGCTGTGATCAAACAAATGTTGGTTACTAAATGTACGATAACCCCAGTTCAACGAGTGAGAGAGCTGTGAAAACAGCTAATTGGCCGTCTTTCTAAAAGACAATCTGATAGTAAAAATGAATTAATTATATGACGTCTTAACTTAGATGCCGTTATCAGTATTTGCAGCAGCACTTTGGGGGCGGAGCCTGCACGGGGGGCTCTACGGCGAGTATAAACCGGGTCGAGTGATGTAACCAATGAGCAGCTGTCCTTCGGTTAGGACAGACTTCATGCACTAAATAAACCAGAGAGACGCTGCATCTCGTCTAGAACTTCAACTATGCCTCTAAAACCAAGAGTCAAAGTTCTGCAGGAACAACTGAAAGGCGTCACAGAACCAGGAAGTAGAGGCACCTTCTCCAGACTGTTGATGACGGCCAGCTGGGCCGGCTTCTTCAGGGCTCTGAACTTCAGCACGGTTTCTGGAAGGAAAAGAACACAAACGTCAGTTCAACCGCTCAGTTTTCTCCATCGTGTCTGGAAGTCTTGAGGTCTGAGACGGGACCCAGCTCCCTGGGGGGGAACCGTGAACCCCGGCTCCCCGGGGGAGGAACCGTGGACCCCTACCTTGTAGCAGCCTCTTCAGCTTGGAGCAGTCCACGTTGATGTACTGCATCAGCTCGATGTCGTGGACGTCCACGTTGTCCTCGGAGCAGACCGTCAGCTCCTGCAGCCTGAGGAGACACGGAGAGGAGATCTACGGGAGGTTCTCAAGGTTCCTCTGGTGAGAACACAGGTTCTCCTCCAACGGCAATACTTTAAAATACAGCTCGAGATTATTTAACTGGAGAACACCAACTTCTAGAAATGTAATATCATACTGACAATATAATAATAATATTTATTCATCATGTCTTCGTCATTCACAAACTGGACTAAAAGGCTGCAGAGCGACGTGGAGAAGATCAAACACCACATTCCTATCCAAAGATATGAATATGGTGAATATGAATATGAAGTTACAACGATGTCGTTGTGTGCTTTCACAACATATTTACACAATGAGTATTTTTGATAAATCATCAGCAATGTGAATTTAATTAAATTCAGAAAGGGTTTGATTTAATGGGTCAACTGATTATTATAATTTTTAAATGCTGATTATTAAAATGGTTGCTGCTCTGGTGAGGCAGCACATGTGGCTGAAGTTGGATTAAACATCACAATCATCTCCACGAACAAAGCTCAAGAAAACAAATGTTAGTTACTAAATGTACGATAACCCCAGTTCTACGAGTGTGAGAGCTGTGAAAACAAATGTTAGTTACTAAATGTACGATAACCCCAGTTCTACGAGTGTGAGAGCTGTGAAAACAAATGTTAGTTACTAAATGTACGATAACCCCAGGGGAAAACTAGAGTTTAAACGAAACTTCCCCATCAAAGCTCATTTAGTTTGTTGGAACCTTCCGGTAATCAACGTATCGCTATCAGTCGCGTGGTCGGGGAGGAGCACGGCGAGCTACCTGGTGGAGATGCGGCTGAAGACGGCGTTGAAGTTGTTGCAGCTCAGCGAGAAGAGGACGGCCGAGGCCGAGGCCCGGAGCTCGGCGGCGTGCTGGTGGCCCTCGCGGTACGTGTGGATGAAATGGCAGATCTCCGGCAGCAGCTGTTTGACCAGCATGGTCTCGTCCAGACGCAGGCAGTCCTTGGATTGCTGAGGACAGAGAGGAGGACCCGGTCAGGACCGAGGTCTGATCCACTGAGGAGGTCTTCATCGTGGTGGATCCTGATCAGTTCTGCCGGTCCTTTGTGTCTCAGGTGAGAGGAACATGACTCAGGAACAACAAATGACTGAGCTGCTGAAAACAGGTGTGACAGATGTGGTCTGTCACACCTGCTCACATACCTTCACGTGGCACACCTGCTCACACACCTTTACGTGGCACACCTACTCACATACCTTTACGTGGCACACCTACTCACATACCTTTACGTGGCACACCTACTCACATACCTTTACGTGGCACACCTACTCACATACCTTTACGTGGCACACCTACTCACATACCTTTACGTGGCACACCTGCTCACATACCTTTACGTGGCACACCTGCTCACATACCTTTACGTGGCACACCTGCTCACATACCTTTACGTGGCACACCTGCTCACATACCTTTACGTGGCACACCTGCTCACATACCTTTACATGGCACACCTGCTCACATAGCTTTATGCTGCGTTCACACCAAATGTGTTGCCAATTTTTCGCACAAGTAGACAAACAAAGTCAATGCAGACACGAGATAGATAGATAGATAGATAGATAGACAGACAGACAGACAGACAGAACCCAGACACGAGGGCGTTTGATGCTCCAACGTTTGTGGGACTTCCACAACACGTACAAAGCAGAAATAGTGGTTATTTCTTCAATGGCGGAAATTAACTATTTCAACGGAGATAAGCCACACCCCCCCTCAGGTGCGTCTAGTGCGAATTCTTGGACAACTTTATGTTTTTCTTGGAGGCTAGATTTAGCATACTTGGCTCCGTGTTTGGACATACATTGTATTCCTTCATCACCGACACGCCTCATAACACGGACCGTTTTTTCTCCTTGAAGCACAAACATGTATTCGCTTTCCCATCTTTCATTAAATTGCCTTCCCGCTGCATCAATCTCTCTCTTCTTGGACATTTAGGGTTATTTGTGGGAGATGTAGTTTATGGTCACTGTACATTGAAAAGCAGCATAGACATTCATTTTAAGACAATCATATTCCTTTCAAGCTCTCAAGGGCCACATAAAACCTCTCACCGTCATTTGTGGATTCATGTGTCCGTCAACATTTAGTATGAAACTAACCAATGAACACTCAGTAAATCCCTAAGGACCTACCCACCACCTCACGCTACAGAAACACTGTGTTTACATTCAGTCTGAAACTAACCAATGGACACTCAGTAAATCCCTAAGGACCTACCCACCACCTCACGCTACAGAAACACTGTGTTTACATTCAGTCTGCATCGAGAGCTCAGAGAGAAGAGAGGAAGTACGAAGAGAACGTTTAGTTAGAGACGTACTTTCAGAGATATAGTTAATATTTAGTTTGAAAACACAAACGGTTGTAATGTTCATGTTTCATCTGCACACATCCCATGAAGCTTGATCTGTATATGAAGTAATGACTCAGTCCCATTTGATCTCAGTCCCTCTAACAGTTGGTGGAAGTGGAGAGACAGACATCACTTCTACTCAAAAAACAATATTACAAAATGTGGTTCTTGACATTTATTATACATTTATCTACTATTTTATCCATATATTCTATCTCTGTTGTGAACCTAAGACTTTGGTAAACCAATTTCAAGCTCCAGAACAGTTCACATGAGTAAAGTTATGTTTTCACAAGAGATTTGAAGAATTTAAAAAAAATCTGACTTCAATTTTTCAAATTATTACAACACATGGGTAGGTCTCATATGAAAGTGCCTTTAAAAAGGTGAATTTAAGAATATGTAAAAATCGGGAAAATGCCCTTAGACCCCAGAGGGTTAAAGCTTATTATTGTAGACGGAGATGGTTGTAAAGAGTATTATTGTAGATGGAGATGGTTTTAAAGCTTATTATTGTAGACGGAGATGGTTTTAAAGCTTATTATTGTAGACGGAGATGGTTTTAAAGCTTATTATTGTAGACGGAGATGGTTTTAAAGCTTATTATTGTAGACGGAGATGGTTTTAAAGAGTATTATTGTAGACGGAGATGGTTTTAAAAAGTATTATTGTAGACGGAGATGGTTTTAAAAAGTATTATTGTAGACGGAGATGGTTTTAAAGAGTATTATTGTAGACGGAGATGGTTTTAAAAAGTATTATTGTAGACGGAGATGGTTTTAAAAAGTATTATTGTAGACGGAGATGGTTTTAAAAAGTATTATTGTAGACGGAGATGGTTTTAAAGCTTATTATTGTAGACGGAGATGGTTTTAAAAAGTATTATTGTAGACGGAGATGGTTTTAAAAAGTATTATTGTAGACGGAGATGGTTTTAAAGCGTATTATTGTAGACGGAGATGGTTTTAAAGCGTATTATTGTAGACGGAGATGGTTTTAAAGAGTATTATTGTAGACGGAGATGGTTTTAAAGAGTATTATTGTAGACGGAGATGGTTTTAAAGCTTATTATTGTAGATGGATATGGTTTTAAAGCGTATTATTGTGGATGTAGCCCGACCCGTGATGGCTAATGACAAAAGCCTGCACAGGAAGTGGAGACCGGCTCCCACCAAACGGCTGCAAATGTAATCCAGGGGCCTGCTGTTCACAGGAGAACCTCCCGGAGATGAGGACCGTGTGATTGATGGAGGGTAAGTACATTAACAGAGGCTTGTGAGCACAAACACAGCAGCACGGATATCGAACCACCGAGTCCGACTTCATTGTGATGCAGAGGACGAGAGGCGACAACACAGAGGGAGTCACGGAGGAGTCACGGAGGAGTCATGGAGGAGTCATGGAGGAGTCACGGAGGAGTCACGGAGGAGTCATGGAGGAGTCACGGAGGAGTCACGGAGGAGTCACGGAGGAGTGGATCTGAAGACTCACCCCAGCCAGGCACTTGTCCAGGGTGTCCAGGATGATGAGCTGGGAGAGGTAGAGGTTCTTCTCAGAAGCTTCCCCGAATATCCGCTGGGAAGATAAATCAGTCAAAAGTCAGAATTCACTCCGTGTTGGAAAAACAACTCACATTTCAATATTCATCTTTCTACTATGGATAGTGTGATTTGACAAGAATACTCCTAAACCCAAATGTTGTACACTTTAAAGTTCAATGCATAATTAATATATATATATATATACACACACGTGTGTGTGTGTGTGTGTGTGTGTGTGTGTGTGTGTGTGTGTGTGTGTGTGTGTGTGTGTGTGTGTGTGTGTGTGTGTGTATATATATATATATACACACACACATATACACACACACATACATACACACAATGTTCTCTCATCACAGTGAGGAGCATGAGGAACCCTCCACAGAGGAAGAACCCACTCACCATGTTGTTGACGTTCTTGAGGATGGTGGTGAGGCCGCTGATGACGAGGGAGAACTTGTACTTGGAGATGTTGATGAGACACTCCTTGTTGTGCTCGGTGCTGACTTTGGTGTGAGTGTTCTGGTGGCCCACCTTGATGGGGAGCTGGAGGAGGAGGAGGAGGAAGAGGAGGCAGTGATGAGGAGGAGGAGGAAGAAGAGGAGACCGTTACGGAACATTATACTGTTTGATGTTTAGTCTCACTGAACAGGTCATAAACAGCTTATTGATATCTGAGGACAGCTGCTTCAGTCTAGAATCAAAACGTATGAATAAACTACGAGAAAAGACTTGCGCGAGAGAGAGAGAGAGAGAACACACACACACACACACATCAACAACAACAAATATTGGAAAATAGAAATAAGATATGGAAACTATGTGGGTTCTATCTAGTTTAGAGAACCAACGTTCTATCTGCCCCTCGAAAACCTGGTTCTAAACAGGAACCGGTTCTAAAGGAGTAAACCCGTTAGTATTGATGCGGTCTGGAGTTATCGGTTCTGCTATCGGTACTTTGTTCGTCCTGGAGTGAGACGTCTCACTCCTCTGTCTCTCTGTCTCAGTCCAGCGTGAGACTCACATGATGTCAGAGAGGAGACAAAGATCCAAAGTGTCTCATCATGTGATCCAGTAGATGTTAGAACTCATCAAAGTCAAGGAAAACCTCACGAGATAAAGAGGAACCAGCAGTGATGTCATCAGGTAACGTTAGTGATGTCATCATCAGGTGACGTTAGTGACGTCATCATCAGGTGACGTTAGTGATGTCATCAGGTAACGTTAGTGATGTCATCATCAGGTAACGCTAGTGATGTCATCATCAGGTAACGTTAGTGATGTCATCATCAGGTAACGTAGTGATGTCATCATCAGGTAACGTAGTGATGTCATCATCAGGTAACGTAGTGATGTCATCATCAGGTAACATAGTGATGTCATCATCAGGTAACGTAGTGATGTCATCATCAGGTAACGTTAGTGATGTCATCATCAGGTAACGTTAGTGATGTCACACATCAGGTGACGTTAGTGATGTCATCAGGTAACGTAGTGATGTCATCAGGTAACGTTAATGATGTCATCAGGTGACGTTAGTGTTATCATCAGGTAACGTAGTGATGTCATCATCAGGTAACGTAGTGATGTCATCAGGTGACGTTAGTGATGTCATCAGGTAACGTTAGTGATGTCATCATCAGGTAACGTTAGTGATGTCATCAGGTAACGTTAGTGATGTCATCAGGTAACGTTAGTGATGTCATCATCAGGTAACGTTAGTGATGTCATCAGGTAACATAGTGATGTCATCATCAGGTAACGTAGTGATGTCATCAGGTGACGTTAGTGATGTCATCAGGTAACGTTAGTGATGTCATCATCAGGTAACGTTAGTGATGTCATCAGGTAACGTTAGTGATGTCATCAGGTAACGTTAGTGATGTCATCAGGTGACGTTAGTGATGTCATCAGATAACGTTAGAGGTTTAAGAACTCAAGAAAGAATATTTGTTTACATACAAGAATAATAAAGAAATGTGGATTATTTTCTTAATTAAATGTATTTTGTTCCTCACAGAACAATCAAAGCACCGATGAGAGTCCCGTCAGCAGCTCTGATGAAACACCTGCCTCACGTCCCCACGTCGTCACCACGACACCTGAAAGAGGACAGAACTCTCCTCGTGGCCCGTGTCAGGTCTACCAGTCCCCTGTGATCATCTAACCTCACCAGATTATGTTCAGCATCAATAAAACCAACCAGCATATTTACTGAGCCGTCTGAGAGGAGGCCAGTCGGGGCTCAGGGCAACAATAACCCAGACGTGGGTGTAACACCTTAAACCAGCGCTGGTAATCCGGCTGAGCCGCTAAACCCCACAATCCATAATCTGTGGCCAGCGACACCAGAGGAAAGACTTCTGGAGACTTAAAGCCAAATTACTTTTAAATGGCAAACACTTAATCACCCAACACACAGATCTCTCCTCCAGACGAGGAGGCTGTTGGTAACGAGTGAAAGATTACCGATATCTACCATTTGTACCCATTAAACGTAGAGCTCGACCGTCGCAGCCCTTCAGGTCTTATGTTACAAATGAGGACGTTAATAATTAACCGGTAACCAACCAGTTTAATGGTTTTTAAAAATATATTTAAAAAAAAAATATCAGAAATTTAGATCAGCAGGTTCACTTTAAAGGTCAGCCGACCTTCAAGTGTTGAGGAAGTAAATGAAGGACGTTTATCCTGCTAAGCTACTGGTTATAGAGCGTGTGTGTGTGTGTGTGTGTGTGTGTGAGAGATAGAGATAGATATATAGATATATAAAAAAAAAAAAAAAATTAGCATTCTTAGTTCCAAGAATATAAATAGAACAGGAGTGGAAAAATGGCGATTGGGGTCCGTTGCCATGGTGACAGCGGGGCCAGTCGAGTGTCTTCCGGAGACGGACGGCTAGCTAGCTAGTTAGCTCGTCCATTGAAGCGGAGGGACCGTGGCTCGTCTTCCTTCAACACGTGTAGCACTACAGCATGGTGGAGACAGCGCGCTAACTAGCTTGACCGTGTGCTAGCCGGCCAGCTAGCAAGCTAACTCCACCATGCTGTAGTGCTACCGCCAAACAAAAAGGTGTCAAATCGGGGGACAGCAATGTGCTTTTCTACGTTTTTAACGCTGCAATAGTTTATTTTATTTCGAATTTTAATTATTTACTTCGTAACGTTACGACGACACTATCGAAAAACAACCTCTTGTTGTAAGTCAGCCCGCTACAGCGCAATGGCAACAATAGACATATGTACACAAAAATAAAGATGGCCGCCGCTGTGACCATCCTGCTCCATTAACTTGAATGGGAAAACTCCTGCTTTATCTCTATGGTGACAACAAATGAAGCCAGTCCTACAAACATGACGGATGTATCTGAGCTGGTAAATGTGTCCAGCGTCAATATGAGCAAATATAAATACCTGCTCATATAAACTGTATGTAAAGCTTTTATTGTGGTAATCTCACCTGTAAAGCTTTTATTGTGGTAATGTCATCTGTAAAGCTTTTATTGTGGTAATGTTATCTGTAAAGCTTTTATTGTGGTAATCTCCCCTGTAAAGCTTTTACTGTGGTAACCTCACCTGTAAAGCTCTTATTGTGGTAACCTCACCTGTAAAGCTCTTATTGTGGTAACCTCACCTGTAAAGCTCTTATTGTGGTAACCTCACCTGTAAAGCTCTTATTGTGGTAACCTCACCTGTAAAGCTCTTATTGTGGTAACCTCACCTGGTTTCTTTAGCTCACACTCACACACTCCTATTTGTTTACATTACAGAGCCAGGCCTGCTAACGTTAGCCACCTAGCCTGGCACGAGACTAACCGCTCCGCTAAGGGCACTTTAAATGACACGCGTTGCGCTCACGTGCACGCTCGTGTCCGCGGATGCGTGGCTTTTTAGTGCGTGTTTATATTTATTTTAAACACAGATGACCCCCCCCCCCTCCATCTCCACCCCCCCGCGTGGAGGAGACGCGGTGAGAGCTCCTCGGAAGGAAAGAGGCTCCTCATCAGTGCTTCTGCAGCTGGGACCAGAAACGGATCACATTTCAGCCGGAAAATAACTATCCCGGAGAAAATAACTATCCCGGAGAAAATAACTATCCCGGAGAATAAAAACTATCCCGGAGATAAAAGAAGGCTCCTTAAATCGGGTCTTTTTAACGGGGGTCTGGTGCGGGAGGGGAACTTTTACCCGGACTAGAGGGGCCTCGGGTCTGCCGCCCCCCCCCCACCTCCACCCAAGCATCTCGCTACACCCATCCAGTGAATCAACCCATCTTACCTGCTCATCAAACCTCGTAATCACGGCCTGGACCCACTCCACGGGTTTGTGCGCCGCCATGGCGGGAGGAGGCTCGACGCCGAGCCGCTAGATCCGAGGCTGCGAGTCCGGAGCTGACGGGCTTATTTATGAATGAAAATCTGCCCCGACTCGGTGGGAGAGGACGGAAGGGGGCGAGTGTTTTTTCCCCTTTTCTGTAGGCTTCACCATGCCACCGCCATGACACACCACCGGAAGTCTTCTTCAGGGGAATTGATGGGAGGCGGCGGAGGAACCCGACGGGTCAAGTTAGCTCTAATGAGGAACGGGACCACATCCAGGAGACGCGTTCATCTTTTTTTTTTTTTATTATTAATTTACACAAAAATACGTTTGAAAAAAAAAAACACACTTGGAAGGTCAAATCTACACTCAAAATAAAAAAAATAAAAAAACTTTGTGTTTTTGTTAAAAGTACGTTTTCCCCTCACGTGTTTTTGCTCCTAAACACGTGATGTAGACGTAACAACCTCTTTATTTACATTAATAACTCCACATAATAACGTGATTTATATGTTCTGCTCAACCAACTGCCGTCGATTTTAACGTAGGTTTTCTTTTTCTGTCTTATTTTGAAGGAACGCCATCCCTACTTCCGCTACGAATGGAGACAATTCCGCTAGCATGGCAGATGGTTTGGTGCGCATGCGTGGAATACTCCCAGGCCTATCAGGATGTTTTCAGCTCTGAGAATGGATTTCTGTTTTCATTAACAATTATTTGTTGGTTCAGAAAACAAATGGTCACAACTCTGAGACTTAAAGATGTTTTATGTGAAGAATGTTTAAGTATTTTAAGGTTATTTTTGACAGAAAAAAAAAGAAACCAAGCATTTTATATTTTCAGAATCAGAATTTATGAATCAGTTTTATTTATTTATTTATTATTTTATTTAATTTATTGTGTACACACGCCCTGAATTTGACTTTTGTGTTTCGTAATGCATGAATAATAAAAACAACAATTCAAGTACACGTAATTATGAATGAATAAATAATAATTAAAAAAAATAGAAAATTTGATTACGATTTTTTTTCCATCCTAATCTCTTAATCCCCCTTATTTTTGTGTTTGTGTATAGAAATATATATATAAATATAAATATACATGTATATTTATGTATATAAATATATACATAAATATACATATATATACTGTATACATACATTTATATATATAAATATATATATATATATATATGAATAATAATATGAATATGTGTCCCATATTACAACCTCACACACACATTAAACAGATCACACACACACACACACACACACACACCTGTATACATTTCTCTCTCTTCTACTCTTCTCTTCTCTAAACCTGAATGTAATTCTTACTTTGTATAATTTCTCTGGTCGTACTTATGTTTATGTACTTGTATACACTTTTTCTACAGAAAAAATAAATAAAGGAATTCGACTTTCTTTACTCTTTTCATTGGGTTTTGTATCCGATCAGTAACAGATCTTATTAAAAGTGGAACACAATAGAAACAGAGACAGAAATAAACGTACAGATAAAAAACAACAAGGATAAAACATCTGAAAAAAGGTCGGTCAGAATAAAACTAATTTTTAAACTTTTTTTTCAGTTTTTTTCATTTACAAATACAATTATACACAAAAGCACATATATGTGTAGATTATATTTATATATATATATATATATATATATATATAAATATATAAATATATAGATACACTAAAACATATATATGTGTATATGTAAACACACATGTGTTTTAGTATATATATATATATATATATGTTTTAGTATAAATCTATCGATGTTTTAGTATATATATATATATATATATATATATATATATATATATATATATATATGTTTTAGTATATATATAAATAAATGTTTTGGTATATATACATATATGTTTTAGTATATATATATATATTTTAGTATATATATATATATATATATATATATGTGTATATATATGTTTTAGTACATATATATAGACATAGACAAAATATATATATATACAAAAACATACATATATATTTTAGTATATATATATACATATATTTTAGTATATATATGTTTTAGTATATATGTTTTATTATATATATATATATATATATATATATATATATATATATATATATACACACATATGTTTTAGTATAGATATATATATATATACACACATGTATATATATATATATATATATATATATATATATACACACACATATATATATACATACATGTATATATATATATGTTTTAGTATAATAATAATAATACTTAAATTTTATATAGCGCTTTTCTGAGTACCCAAAGACGATTTACATAGGGCAGAGACAAATAGAAAAAATAAATAAAATTATATATATATATATATATATATATATATATATATATATATATGTGATTACACACATCTCACATGGTTATTCATTAATCAGGGAACATGAGGTACTTCCATGAGGCAGTAGATATACAGTATATCTATCTATCTATATAGATATAGATAAATATATATATATATACTGTATATGTCGATAGCAGCGTCAGTCTCCATCGATGTTATTCTGTGTTTCTGAAGTGTGTTAAAGCTGCATTC
>JACSYO010000364.1:340000-374835 GCA_016806645.1 Ophiodon elongatus
TAAAAGCTTCAGATGGACATTCAAGTGTTCTTTAAATTGAGAAAGATGGAGGTAAACAAAAACCAAAGTTATTGATCCGGAGAGGTAGAGATCATCTTCATCATCATCTTCATCATCACCATCACCATCATCACCATCATCATCATCATCATCACCAATAACGAACACGAGGCGTCTCCTCGGAGACACGAGAGGCGGGAAACAGGGTACAAATACACGAAATATATATATTTACACAATTTGTATGCAAGTTGTTGTTTTTAAAAATAAAAAGGAACTTCACAGCCGTAGAAACAACTTTCTATATAACCAGGTCTGTGTTTGCTTCTCTATTTAAACATATATTTATATTTATATATTTATACACGTGATGAGGTGAGAGAACACAAATAGAAAACACCTCCAAAAATATATTAAATTATTTAACTCTTCTGGAGGAGCAGGAGGAGGAGGAGGAGGAGGAAGGTGAGGAGGAAGAGGAGGAGGAGGAGGAAGAGGAGGAGGAGGAGGGTGAGTAGGAGGAGGAAGAGGAAGAGGAGGAGCCCACCGTGAGTCTGTTTATAATGTTTCTAATAACTTTAAACATCACGGTGCTCCTTCTGCTTAAACTCGACTACAATCCTCCGTCTGGTCCACGAGGCAGCCGGACTGCACGGGACATTTAAAATAGACATCTTAATTTATATTAATATATATATATGTATGATAATAACATCATAAACCCCCCTGATAATAGTATCATAGCTCCTCCCCCTTGATAATTGGATCATAGCTCCTCCCCCTGGTAATAGGATCATAGCTCCTCCCCCTGATAATAGGATCATAGCTCCTCCCCCTGATAATAGGATCATAGCTCCTCCCCCTGATAATAGGATCATAGCTCCTCCCCCCTGATAATAGGATCATAGCTCCTCCCCCTGATAATAGGATCATAGCTCCTCCCCCTGATAATAGGATCATAGCTCCTCCCCCTGATAATAGGATCATAGCTCCTCCCCCCTGATAATAGGATCATAGCTCCTCCCCCCATAAAGCTTCAGTCAGGGTTCCTCACAGCACATGGAGTCCTCCAGTGAAACACTACGATGGACGACAGACGCTCCTTCTTGTTCCTGGTGGAGCAGCTCGTCAGTCAGGAGAGGAGGAGGAGGAGGAGGGTGAAGGAGGAGGAGGAGGAGGATGGAGGATGAAGGAGGAGGATGATGATGAAGGAGGAGGAGGAGGATGATGATGATGATGGAGGAGGAGGAGGATGATGATGAAGGAGGAGGAGAAGGATGAAGGAGGAGGAGGAGGATGGAGGAGGATGATGATGATGGAGGAGGAGGAGGAGGATGATGAAGGAGGAGAATGATGGAGGAGGATGATGGAGGAGGAGGAGGATGATGATGGAGGAGGAGGAGGAGGAGGAGGAGGATGATGATGATGGAGGAGGAGGAGGAGGAGGAGGAGGAGGATGATGAAGGAGGCGAATGATGGAGGAGGATGATGGAGGAGGAGGAGGAGGATGATGGAGGAGGAGGAGGAGGATGGAGGAGGAGGAGGAGGAGGAGGAGGAGGATGATGGAGGAGGAGGAGGAGGATGATGAAGGAGGAGGAGGAGGATGATGAAGGAGGAGGAGGAGGAGGTTACTCCCACGCCAGCGGAGACGGAGGCATCTCAGAGGGCTGAGCCACGGTGGAGCTGATGGAGGAGAGGTCACGTTAGTGAGGTGGTGTTTCTAGAAGAGGCTTCTTCTACAAACGTTCTCACGATGAAGAGTTCACACCAAACACCAAGAAAACCCCCGATTACTCCTCCCGTCATCGGTGACATCATCGATGACGTCATCGGTGACATCATCGATGTCACCGATGACGTCATCGAGTCAGACGGTCGGTTCGATACCCGATACGAGAGCAGCAGAGAAACTGTAAACATATTACAACATGTCACCACCTGCGTTTATAATGTGAGTGTTGATGGAGATGCTACAACGTTAGCGTAGCTTAGCTTAGCATCGATCGAGCCAGACTCCATTCAGAAAACGAGCGTTTTAAAAGTCGTCTGCTCGTCGTCTCGCAGAGAGAACCAAGAAAACATGAAGTCAGACTTTTTATAAATCATCATCATCGTGTTGTTATTTTATCTTTTTTATCCGTTTATTGCGATTAAATCACAGTAAAATACTGTATTTTGGGTTCGTACAGCTGCAGTGAACCAGCCTTCATAGGCAAACACTCCTCTGATGATGTCATGAACCAGACAAGACAAACAAACACAAACAAACACAAACAAACAAACAGAAACAAACACAAACAAACACAAACAAACAAACACAAACACAAACAAACAAACACAAACAAACACAAACAAACACACACAAACACAAACAAACACAAACAAACAAACAAACACAAACAAACACAAACAAACAAACAGAAACAAACACAAACAAACACAAACAAACAAACACAAACAAACAAACACAAACAAACACACACAAACACACACAAACAAACACAAACAAACACAAACAAACAAACAAACAGAAACAAACACAAACAAACAAACACAAACAAACAAACACAAACAAACACAAACAAACAAACACAAACAAACACAAACAAACAAACACAAACAAACTCCCGCCCCCTACGCAACGTGTTTGTTGTGAGCGCAGCATGAGAAGATGTCAGCTGTTGTCAATGCAATGTTAGCCTAGCTTAGCACAAAGCTCCCTCAGAGGGTAGAATACATGCAACTCTTCCTCAACCTGTCTGATTGACATGTGCCTGGTGAATAGGCTCCTCCCACCTGATGAAGCTCTTGAAAGCAGCCGACTGAGGGTTGATGCAGAGCGGCACCCGACTCCCCTTCTGCTGCTCCAGGATGAACTGATGGATGATCTCTGGGGAGAGAGCAGGAGAGAGCAGGAGGTCAGCAGGAGGTCAGCAGGAGGTCATAGGAGGTCATAGGAGGTCACAGGAGGTAACAGGAGGTCAACAGGAGGTCACAGGAGGTCAACAGGAGGTCACAGGAGGTCAACAGGAGGTAACAGGAGGTCACAGGAGGTCACAGGAGGTCAACAGGAGGTAACAGGAGGTCAACAGGAGGTAACAGGAGGTAACAGGAGGTAACAGGAGGTAACACAGGGTTTAGGACTTATTGTGTGAGAGAGGAGAGGAAAGAAGAAGAGAGGAGAGGAGAGGAGAGGAGAGGAGAGGAGAGGAGAGGAGAGGAAAGGAAGAGAGGAGAGGAGAGGAGACAGGAGAGGAGAGAGGAGAGGAGGAGAGAGGAGAGGAGAGGAGAGGAGAGAGGAGAGGAGAGGAGGGGAGGGAGGAGGCTGGAAACATGTGAATAGTTTTATATATATATATCATGTGAAGCCTCTATTTATTTCCTACATCAGTAACACTTGTTGGGTATTTAGATTATATTGTTGCCAATATTTGTAAAAGAAATGATCAAATAAATTAAACTTGTGTTTATTTATTCTTAATGATTTCTGTCATAATAACCGAGTTATTCTAAAGACAACAGCAAACCGGTAACGCAGCTGACCTTTGACCTGTCTCACGGAGCTCAGGTTCTTCTCAAAGCCGTCATCAAACTTGGGATTGGTGACGGGCTCAAAGTCGCTGGTGTAAACTCGCCCGGAGGTCGTGGTGAAGCAGCAGCGACACATGCAGGTGTGGTAGCGCAGCCGACCCTCGTCCAGGTACGGGTGAGCCAGGGCGTCCTTAGCCGAGATCCTCTTAGACTGACAGCAAACACACATGTTCAGAGATATTTAGATATATATATGTATATATATATATATATACATATATATACAAAAATAATATTTTATAATAAATATATATAATAAAATACCTAAATAAATATGATAAATAAACACATATTATAAATAAATATAATAAAATACCTAAATAATAATATTATTTTTGTATATACATACAAATATATATATATATAATAAATTATTATATTTATTTAGGTATTTTATTATATATATTTATTATAAAATAATTTTGGATATATATATATATATATATATATATATATATATATCTAAAAATAATATTCTTGGATATATACAGTATATACAAATATTATTTAGGTATTTTATTTACCACTAGGGTCTGGTGTTAGTATCACTAATTATACACTTTATATCTTTACTTTTTACTACTATTTAATGTTTATTGTTATATTTAACTTTTTCAATTTCAATTGTTTTACTTAATTTCTTACCTTACTCTTTACATTTTTATATATTTAGATATATTAACATTATATATATATACAACAGTTAGGTTTGCCAGACAATAACAAAGTAAAAAAATATATTTAAAAAAAACAGACAAAGGAAAAAAACATTATACTAATAAAAATAAATAAATAAATATTCTTTCTTTTTTAGAAATTTATTTATTTATTTAATATTTTTTCCCTTACTCTTGATTGTTATTGTGTTCTATTTTGTACTGGTGTCATTACATTTACACTAAATAATAGTTATTTTATTACAGTTCTCCCGTTGTAATCTTTAATAAAGTTCCATCTCATCTTAATCTGGTGTACACCCTGCGGTGACTCACCGGGTCGAACACCAGCATCCTGCAGAGGAGGTGCACGGCCTCGTGGGTCGCCTGGCCCGACAGCGTGTACAGAACGGGAAGCGACGGCTGCAGACGAGGAAAACAAACGTCACAGCGTCAATAACAACGTTTCAATAAGTTTAGTTATTCTTGTGTGAGCGCTCGTCTCACCTGCTTGTGAGGTCCTCTGAGGATGTGCGACCGGGCGCCTTCGCACGCCGTCCTCATGGCCTCCATGGAGGGAGTCCCCAGCAGGTCCGTGATCAGATCCAGCTGCAACCAGACACACAGGTCAGAGGTCAGAGGTCAGAGGCTAACGGAGGTCACGCTATCGTAACCCTAGTTCTATGAACACAGGCGGAGCAGCAGGGATAGAACTGGGGTTACAATATCGTAACCTTCGTTCTAACCAGGAAATGACCATATTAGGACTGAGGAGGACCAAGAGACCTGTCAATCACCCTGTAGCCCCGCCCCTAAAGCATCACCTGCTTTATGGTCTGTTTGACTCTAAATGGACCATAATTTACTAAATGAACATCATGCTGTATTGAAGAAGACTTGAAACTAGAGATTGAGACATAAACTCATGTTTACAATGTTTACTGAGGGAATAAATCAAGAGAGAAGTAGAGTCATTTTCTATAGACTTCTATACAACCAGAGGAGTCGCCCCCTGGTGGTCAGGAGAGAGAATGCAGCTTTAACACATGAAGCTTTGACTTCTATACAACCAGAGGAGTCGCCCCTGGTGGTCAGGAGAGAGAATGCAGCTTTAACACATGAAGCTTTGACTTCTATACAACCAGAGGAGTCGCCCCTGGTGGTCAGGAGAGAGAATGCAGCTTTAACACATGAAGCTTTGACTTCTATACAACCAGAGGAGTCGCCCCCTGGTGGTCAGGAGAGAGAATGCAGCTTTAACACATGGAGCTTTAACTTCTATACAACCAGAGGAGTCGCCCCCTGGTGGTGTCAGCCTGCCTTCACCAGACCCCTAAAGTACTCGTTACATGAGTCATGTGTATATTTGATCCGCCCTTCAGGAGGAATGAAGTCCTGGTTTACCTGCTGGATGGGACTCTGGGCTTGGAAGAGGATGCGTCTCCCCAGCAGCTCGGCGAAGATGCAGCCCACGGACCAGATGTCAATGGAGTTGGAGTAATGGCGGCTGCCCATCAGGATCTCTGGAGCTCTGTAGTACTGCGTCACCACTTCCTGAGTCATGTGCCGAGACTCGTCCGACTCCTCCACCCGGGCCAGGCCGAAGTCACAGATCTGGAAGAGTTGGTACATATTCACTAAACGATAACATCACAACAACGACCACAAGACTTGACAACATTAAGACACCATTAGAGCCGTTGACCCCCCCCGACCCCTCCCCGAGGTCACCATGGTTTTAGGCCACTAACGTTAAACCTGTTACAAACATCCACAGCCAAAGTAATGCCAGGTCCACGCCCCTTTAGGAGACCAGCCACGCCCATCTAGGACAAGCCACGCCCTTTTAGGACACCAACGACATCTATTTAAGAGACAAGCCACGCCCATTTAGCCTACCAGCCACGCCCCTTTTTGGCGAGCAGTCCCGCCCCTTTATGAGACTACCAGCAGGTCTAATAAGTGAACGTGAACACAAATTATGACCGATTCTTTCACCAAAGACATATTTGACCCATTCTTTTTCACAAGCTACATAAGCTAACATTCAGACACTAAAATCACATTTGAGACAGAAATCTGTGTTAAAAAACTTACGTTTACTAATTTCCACAACGCTAAATCTGTTAGCTGTGTAAATATCTAGCGCTAGCAAAAGAAAAATATAGACACACGATGCAGATATAACCCGATCAGCCACGCTGCGCGGCGCTGGACGCACCTTGAGCACACAGTTGCTGTTGACCAGGAGGTTTCCAGGCTTGATGTCTCGGTGGAGAATGCCAGCAGAATGAAGGTATTTCAGTCCTGGTGGAGGAGACAGAACATTACAGTCCTGTTCTCAAGACACAGCTCACCAGAACAGTGTTACAACACTGTGAAAGTGACAACAACAACAACAACAACAACAACAACAACAACACGTAGAGGAACTAAAAGAAGAGCCTCACCTCGTAGAATCTGATAGAGGAAAACTTTGGCGTGGTCCGAGCTCAGAGGCTGAGGTGATACGATGATCTTATGGAGGTCACTTTGCATCAGTTCAGTCACCACATAGCTGAGGACGTCGTCAAGGAGGACAGACAGGAGGGACTTCCTCTCTCACATCAGTGTTAAACCAGGAGGCGACTCCTCTGGTTGTATAGAAGTCAAAGCTTCATGTGTCAAAGCTGCATTCTCTCTCCTGACCACCAGGGGGCGACTCCTCTGGTTGTATAGAAGTCAAAGCTTCATGTGTCAAAGCTGCATTCTCTCTCCTGACCACCAGGGGGCGACTCCTCTGGTTGTATAGAAGTCAAAGTTCATGTGTTAAAGCTGCATTCTCTCTCCTGACCACCAGGGGGCGACTCCTCTGGTTGTATAGAAGTCAAAGCTTCATGTGTTAAAGCTGCATTCTCTCTCCTGACCACCAGGGGGCGACTCCTCTGGTTGTATAGAAGTCTATAGAAAATGACTCTACTTCTCTCTTGATTTATTCCCTCAGTAAACATTGTAAACATGAGTTTATGTCTCAATCTCTAGTTTCAAGTCTTCTTCAATACAGCACGATGTTCATTTAGTAAATTATGGTCCATTTAGAGTCAAACAGACCATAAAGAGGGGATGCTTTAGGGGGCGGGGCTACAGGGTGATTGACAGGTCTCTATGTCACTCCTCCTCAGTCCTAATATGGTAACTTCCTGTTCACTGGTTGTTAAAAAACAACAACATGGCGACATCTGGAATCCAAGATAGCGACTGAAATAATTATCTCTAAACACTGAGGAGGAACTACAGACATTATAACCGCCGTCTGTCCACAGGGTTAAAATGTTGAAGACATCAAGGATACATTTCTTCAAAGTAGTCGATGTGAGGAGGTTGTAGAATGTCCAGAGCAGAGAGGACCTGAGGACATAGTTAAAGACAAGGTCTGTGTTTACAGGTTGATACCAGGAGACAGACGGAGACAGATGGAGACAGACAGAGACAAACAGAGACAGACGGAGACGTCTCAGCATCAGCTGTGTCCTCACGTTTTCATGTTTGAAGAAGCACAGCATCTTCAGCTCCCGGAACACCCTCTTGCAAGACACGAGGTTTTGGAAGACATTGGGCATCTTTTTGAGGGCGACTCTCTTTCCGTCTCGGGGGTCCGTCACCGACCTGTAGAGGACAGAGGACAGAGGACAGAGTTACTCACGCCGTCTTCACCGCTAAATGAGAACACACACAGAAAGATATGCAAGACCAGCCCCGCCCGCCTCCTCTCCAGGTAAGCCCCTCCTCCCCAATTAAGCCCCTCCTCTCCAGGTAAGCCCCTCCACCTCTCCAGGTAAGCCCCGCCTCCTCTACATCTCCATGATCTCTGGACACTCGGGGTCCCCAGAGGATGATCCCTCATCACTGTTATGACTCCACTTATCTGAGAGACTAATATTGTATATTATATTGTTGTTGTTTATGTTGTTTGTTTTGTACCATGTCAAGAGCCTTGAGTACCTTATAAAGCACTATACAAATAAAATGTATTATTATGATTAGAATTTTGGAAAGGAGGCTCCGACCGATTGTCGAACCTCAGATTCAAGAGGAGCAGTGCGGATTCCGTCCCGGTCGTGGAACAGTGGACCAGCTCTTTACCCTCGCAAGACTACTGGAGGGGCTCTGGGAGTTTGCCCAACCAGTCTACATGTGTTTTGTGGACTTGGAGAAGGCCTTCGACCGGGTCCCTCGGGGGTTTTTGTGGGGGTTGTTGCGGGAGTATGGGGTGCCGAACCCGTTACAACGGGCCATCCGATCTCTGTACGACTGCAGTAGGAGCTGTGTTCGTATTCTCGGCAATAAGTCAGACGTGTTCCCGGTGGGTGTTGGCCTCCGCCATGGCTGCCCTTTATCACCGGTCCTGTTTGTGACTTTCATGGACAGGATATCTAGGAGCAGCCGGGGGGAGGAGAACGTCAGGTTCGGGGGTCTCGGGATCACCTCTCTGCTGTTCGCAGATGATGTGGTCCTGTTAGCCTCTTCGGACCATGACCTCCAGCATTCACTGGGGCGATTTGTAGCCGAGTGTGAAGCGGCGGGGATGAGAGTAAGCACATCCAAATCTGAGGCCATGGTGCTCTGCCGGAAACCGGTGGATTGCTCCCTCCGGGTGGGGACGCAGTGCCTACCGCAAGCGAAGGAGTTCAAGTATCTCGGGGTCTTGTTCACGAGTGAGGGTAAGATGGAGCGGGAGATCGACCGACGGATCGGTGCGGCTGCAGCAGTAAAACAAGCTGCACCGGACCGTCTGGTGAAGAGGAGCTGAACCGGAAGGAAAAGCTCTCAAGCTCTCAAAAAGGCCGAAATGAGTTTTCTCCGTAGGGTGGCCGGGCTCAGCCTTAGAGATAGGGTAAGGAGATGAGTTTCCTCTTTAGGGTGGCCGGGCTCAGCCTTAGAGATAGGGTAAGGAGATGAGTTTCCTCTGTAGGGCTCAGCCTTAGAGATAGGGTAAGGAGTTCGGACATCCGGAGGGAACTTGGAGTTGAGGCGCTGCTCCTTCGTATCGAAAGGAGTCAGCTGAGGTGGTTCGGGCATCTGATCAGGATGCCTCCTGGACGCCTCCAGTTAGAGGTTTTCCAGACACGCCCAACTGGCAGGAGGCCCCGGGGAAGACCCAGGACACGCTGGAGGGATTATATCTCCAGCTGGCCTGGGAACGCCTCGGGATCCCCCAGAACGAGCTGGAACGTGTTGCGGGTGAGAGGGAAGCCTGGGTCGGCCTGCTGCCACCGGGACCCGACCCCGGATTAACTGATGAGAATGGATGGATGGATGGATGGATGATTAGAATTATTATTATTAAATCCAATTCACAAAAGCTTTGTTTTACAACCAGTCCTCTGAAGGCTGAAGTCCCATGAAGCATGCGGTGGACATGCAGAATGTTTTCATTGACCCTTCTGACCTTTTAATGGTTAAATAAACAATAACCTTACAGTTTAGTCAGGAAACTGGACGAAGAACCATTCGGTGTGTTAGTGGACCGTTCTTATGAAGTCAGTAAAGTGCAGGACGGCCTGGTGAGGAACTAGGGAGGTAGACAGGTAGACAGGTAGGTTGGTAGGTAGGTAGACAGGTAGGTAGACAGGTAGACAGGTAGGTTGGTAGGTAGGTAGGTAGTTTGGTAGACAGGTAAACAGGTAGGTAGGTAGACAGGTAGGTAGACAGGTAGGTTGGTAGGTAGGTAGTTTGGTAAACAGGTAGGTAGGTAGACAGGTAGGTAGACAGGTAGTTTGGTAGGTAGGTAGTTTGGTAGACAGGTAGGTAGGTAGACAGGTAGGTAGACAGGTGGTAGACAGGTAGGTGGTAGGTAGACAGGTAGTTTGGTAGGTAGGTAGTTTGGTAGACAGGTAGGTAGGTAGACAGGTAGGTAGACAGGTGGTAGACAGGTAGGTAGACTGCTGAAGAAGATGACCTGTCTACCTGTCTACCTGTCTACCTGTAACACCTGGTTGTGTTTACGGTGCTTCAAACAGCAGAGGAATAGAGACGCTTCTATTATAAATAGAATATAATAAATATATAATATATATATCTGGGCCAAGCTGAGCAGTTATTACACTGTTCCTTCATCTTCTCCTGGACACTGTGCATGTGTAGCTCTCTTCTATATATATAGTTATTTAGTTATGTAGTTATGTGGTTATGTGGTTATATAGTTATATAGTTATGTGGTTATATAGTTATATAGTTATGTAGTTATGTAGTTATATAGTTATGTAGTTATGTAGTTATATAGTTATGTGGTTATATAGTTATGTAGTTATATAGTTATGTAGTTATATAGTTATGTAGTTATATAGTTATGTGGTTATATAGTTATATAGTTATGTAGTTATGTAGTTATATAGTTATGTAGTTATGTGGTTATGTGGTTATATAGTTATATAGTTATGTAGTTATGTAGTTATATAGTTATGTAGTTATATAGTTATGTAGTTATATAGTTATGTAGTTATATAGTTATATAGTTATATAGTTATGTAGTTATGTAGTTATGTAGTTTTGTAGTTATGTAGTTATATAGTTATGTAGTTATGTAGTTATGTAGTTATATAGTTATGTAGTTATATAGTTATGTAGTTATATAGTTATATAGTTATGTGGTTATATAGTTATATAGTTATATAGTTATGTAGTTATATAGTTATATAGTTATGTAGTTATATAGTTATGTAGTTATGTAGTTATATAGTTATATAGTTATGTAGTTATATAGTTATATAGTTATATAGTTATATAGTTATGTAGTTATATAGTTATATAGTTATATAGTTATGTAGTTATATAGTTATGTGGTTATATAGTTATATAGTTATGTGGTTATATAGTTATATAGTTATGTGGTTATATAGTTATATAGTTATGTAGTTATATAGTTATATAGTTATGTGGTTATATAGTTATATAGTTATGTGGTTATATAGTTATATAGTTATGTAGTTATATAGTTATATAGTTATGTGGTTATATAGTTATATAGTTATGTGGTTATATAGTTATATAGTTATGTAGTTATATAGTTATATAGTTATGTGGTTATATAGTTATATAGTTATGTGGTTATATAGTTATATAGTTATGTAGTTATATAGTTATATAGTTATGTGGTTATATAGTTATATAGTTATGTAGTTATATAGTTATATAGTTATGTAGTTATATAGTTATATAGTTATGTGGTTATATAGTTATATAGTTATGTAGTTATGTAGTTATATAGTTATGTAGTTATATAGTTATATAGTTATGTGGTTATATAGTTATATAGTTATATAGTTATATAGTTATGTGGTTATATAGTTATGTAGTTATATAGTTATATAGTTATGTAGTTATATAGTTATATAGTTATATAGTTATATAGTTATGTGGTTATATAGTTATATAGTTATGTAGTTATATAGTTATATAGTTATATAGTTATGTAGTTATATAGTTATGTAGTTATATAGTTATATAGTTATATGGTTATATAGTTATATAGTTATGTAGTTATATAGTTATGTAGTTATATAGTTATGTAGTTATGTGGTTATATAGTTATATAGTTATGTAGTTATGTAGTTATGTGGTTATATAGTTATATAGTTATGTGGTTATATAGTTATGTAGTTATATAGTTATGTAGTTATATAGTTATGTAGTTATATAGTTATATAGTTATGTAGTTATATAGTTATATAGTTATGTAGTTATGTAGTTATATAGTTATGTAGTTATGTAGTTATATAGTTATATAGTTATGTAGTTATATAGTTATGTAGTTATATAGTTATGTGGTTATATAGTTATATAGTTATGTGGTTATATAGTTATATAGTTATGTAGTTATGTAGTTATATAGTTATATAGTTATATAGTTATGTAGTTATGTAGTTATATAGTTATGTAGTTATATAGTTATATAGTTATGTAGTTATGTAGTTATGTGGTTATATAGTTATATAGTTATGTAGTTATGTAGTTATATAGTTATATAGTTATGTAGTTATATAGTTATATAGTTATGTAGTTATGTAGTTATATAGTTATGTAGTTATGTGTTATATAGTTATATAGTTATATAGTTATGTAGTTATAGTTATATAGTTATATAGTTATGTAGTTATGTAGTTATGTGGTTATATAGTTATATAGTTATGTAGTTATGTGGTTATATAGTTATATAGTTATGTAGTTATGTAGTTATATAGTTATATAGTTATGTAGTTATATAGTTATATAGTTATGTAGTTATGTAGTTATGTGGTTATATAGTTATATAGTTATGTAGTTATGTGGTTATATAGTTATATAGTTATGTAGTTATGTAGTTATATAGTTATATAGTTATGTAGTTATATAGTTATATAGTTATGTAGTTATGTAGTTATGTGGTTATATAGTTATATAGTTATGTAGTTATGTGGTTATATAGTTATATAGTTATGTAGTTATGTGGTTATATAGTTATATAGCTATGTAGTTATGTAGTTATGTAGTTTTTGTAGTTATATAGTTATGTAATTTTTGTAGTTATGTAGTTATATAGTTATGTAGTTTTTGTAGTTATGTAGTTATATATATAGATATATATATCTATCTATATAGATAGATAGATATATATATTATGCAGAGATTTATAAAGTTAACAGACTTTAATGTTTGTTGTTTATTAACTTGAGGTTTATTTATGTGCTTATCTAGAGGACACATTTTAAATACCTGCACAGTTGATAGCGATGCAAACTAAATAAAGCTGTCACGTGACCCGGTCGGTCCGTGAGGGTGCGCGCGCACTCACCAGACGACCCCAAACGCCCCGTAGCCGATGGGCCTGTCCAGCTCCACGTCCAGCTGCGGCTGCAGGTGCTGCCGGTGATGGTGCGCCTTGGCCGGGGCCGCGGCGGCCGCCGGCCCGGGGGCTTGTCCCGGTGCGGGAGACGGGAAGTACGGCTGCTGCTGCCCGGGGTTGAGCATCACCGCGGCGGCGGCGGAGCCCGGGTGCTGCAGGTGATGCTGGTGGCTGTGGTGGTGGTGGTGCACGTGGGGGGGCGGAGGCGGGAGGTGCGGGAGCTGCTGGTGCGTGTGATGCGGGGCCACCGCGGAGGAGCCGCCGGTGTAAGCGGCCATCATTTTAGTGACATCTGTAGCCGCCGGGCCGCAAAGAGCCATCCACTGCGAAGTGATGGAGGTGGTGTGATGGAGTTATAGGATTAAATGATCCGACACCTGCTACATTGTGTCCGGTGGGCCTCCTTAGCATAATGTCCCAGCATGCACCCGGGCAACATAGCAGGGGACCAGACCTGTGCAGGATGAGTAACTAATATGAAAATAAATAAAAACAATAAACTCCTAGATGCCCCTCATGGTGGAGGTGGAGCCCCCCTCCTCCCTCCTCCCCCCTCCCCCCGGATGAGATCAAGCCTCTTGATTTAAGGTGTGATATCAGAGCGGGTCACGTGGGTAGCGGCGCCTTCATCTCTCTAACTTTGTCCCACCGGTCCTCCTCCTCCTCCTCTTCCTCCTCCTCCTCCTCCTCCTGGTGGTGCAGGCCAGGGTAATCTCCGAGCCCTGATTAGCGCCGCTGATCCGGGTCGCACGGGACCTGAATCCGAGCCCAGACCACGACGGTAGAGCGGGCGGACCCGGGTCTCCTCTGTCATCCGCGACGAGCCGCGCGTCCCCCACAGATCCCTCCGCGGCCCGCTGCTCCGGCGCTCTACTTCTCGTCCCGCTCCGTCTCCACCGACATCGTGAAGCTATTTTTTGGGTCGGACTGTGACGACGGCGGCCGATCCAACATGGTGAGCGCGCGACACTCCGCTCAGACGCTCCCCGGCGGCGGGATTAGGCAGCATCGCGGCAGCCAATCAGCGGCCGCTCCGCCTGTGACGTAGCGGTAATCTCCGCGGTTGTCACTCGCGTGCCGTCGGCGGCGCATGCGCGCTGGGGGTGACGCAGCTGCTCCTGCTGCAAAAGGCCCCACGATGTCAACACATAAACACATGTATACGTTTACAAGCCAAATGCCTGTTTATTGTGTTTTTTTACAGAGAATTTGACCCGTATATCAAAACTATTAAATTCTGTACCAACAATGATTATAGTTATAAAAGTTATAATAGTTATAATAGTTATTCTGTCTGTATATATAGTATTTCAGTTATTGTGGATTGTTTACTTTTTTTTATTGCTTATTTGCTTATTTAAAATACTTGTTTTGATCTGGTTTCTTGTTTGCACTATACACCATGCTGCTGTAAATCCTGCAAATTTCCCCGCTGTGGGACTAATAATGGATTATCTTATTTTAACAATAAAACCATAATAAACAGTAAAGGCATGCATTGCCTGTTATATGTCTGTAATTACACAATCAGAATGTGTGCCTAAAATTCACCTTTTTCTCTTATATTATTTATTTACGTTTTTCTAGTTTAATTGTTTTATTGTTATATTTCTCATCCTCTGCGGTTTCCCACCTGCTATATTAGTTTTTGCACATATGTATTTTGCATTATGTATTATTGACAATTTGTAAAATTGTGCATGTGCAATTGTTCAATAAAAAAATTAAATAAATAAAAAATACCAACACAGAAACGGTGAAATGTATTTACCTTACTCTTATTGCTATTGTATTCTATTTTGCACTTATTATTTATTCCAGAATAATTGTTATTCTATTGTTCATATACATTTATGTGTTTTTTTGTTATTCTTTTGTTGACTCTGGCAGAATTATCTTTGGGATTAATAAAGTTATATCCTATTTTATCTTAAAATAGTATATTTTACTCTGTAAATCCACATTTTGGGGCGAGAACAAGAAAGTGAAACAGCACAAGTTCGATTCTCAGTCCAGCAGTTAAGAGAGAAGAAGAGCTACTAGCATCATCAAAATATATGTTTTTCAGATGGATCAAAACACACAAGCTTGAAGGAGTGGACACAAACAAACAACAGTAATTTGTTTGTTTACGCAGCAGAAGCGACATCATCAGTCTTCAGTGGGTTGAGGAGCTTAAACCAGTTAAAGTGGAAAGTCAGGTCAAACCGTTCCAGAGGATATTTTAACTGAAGTTTATATGTCATTATTTAATTTACGGCAAGGAATAGATGTTTCCGTTGGATACCGGCTCAGGTTAAATAAAATATAAAATTAAATTAAGTTAAGTTATATTAAGTTAATTTAATTTAATTAAGTTAAGTTAAATTAAATTAAATTATTTTTTTATATAAAATAAAAATAAAAATATCTTCTAAAAAGATCCGTGATGGTGCTCACTCTTTGCCAGCAGGTGGCAGCATCCGCCTTCAGAGTTAGTTTGTCGTCCACCAGCAGAAAAAGACGTGAAGTATGAAGTAATTTCTTTAATGTCACGTTCAAAGCCCCCTAAGAGCACTTATTAGACAAAGAATACTTCTTTCTGAAGTTGAGCAAGAACGCAATCAAACAAACACAAAAATGATAGAAATAAGATAAGATAATTCTATATTAGTCTCACAGCGGGGACATTTGCAGGATTTACAGCAGCAGTAAAGTGCAAACAAGAGACATAGTAAGATAAGATAAGATAATCCTTTATGTATATATAGTAAAAAGAAACAAGATCAAAACAAGTATTATAAATAAGCAAATAAGCAATAAAAACAGTAATAAAAAACACTAAAGAATCCACAATAACTGAAATATTATATATACAGACAGAATAACTATTATAACTATTATTGCACAATAATAAGATAATAAATAAGATATAAATACAAATAATAATAAGATAAACAAAAATACAAAAATCAATCTAATACAAAAACTACAGCAGGGTTATCTCAAATTAACTTAAATTTATCAAATAAAGAAAACAACTTTTGAGAGTTCTAGTCTTTAACAAGTTTATTTTGAAGCATTCTATATAGTGGCCAAACGGTGGTATTACAACTTCCGGGTTGGTCACGTGACGCTCCCAAAAGGTGAATAAACGTCCCAATATGAACACGTGAGCAGCCATAATTTAAATCATTAGGTCCTACAAATTGTAAAAATGCAGTAACAGCTGAATCCAGAGTGCGGTGAGGGAGGCGGGGTTAAAGGAAACGCGAGTGCGCATGCTCCGTGGGCTCCTCAGAACATCCGGGTGCTTTCATCTGAAGCTCACGCTCGGAACCCGGAAGCTTCCTAGGAGCGAGCCGGTGCTCTTCACACCTGCGCGGGCACGTCACAGAAATCAGGGAGTCACGCAGAGGAAGAGAGGAGGGCGGACAAAGAGTGAGATAAGAGTAAGAGAGAAAGTACACGAGATAACGGGAAGGTCCGGCACACAGCGACCAATGGGAGACAAGGACGAGAACACGTGTTGACATGTATTTTTATTTATTATGCATGTTTAGTGAGCTGCCTCTGCGGGGGAAAGGGACGTTCAGGGACTCATCTGGCTGACATTGCATGTAAGTTTTATTGTTATTTATTATTAAAACCCGGTGTGCAGGGAGCAGCTCACTGCAGGAGGAGGTGCATGTCATGTCCCTGCTCAGGTTTGGACGCCATGTACCATTTTAATTATAACTCCATAACTGTGTCCAGACCTCCAGGAAAGACCTGCTCTGTCTTCTGGAGGTGAGACCGGTAAATGGTTTAAAACTGCATTTAAATAAACTGCATTTTAAAGAGAGATAACAAAAGTCACTCTTAGAGGCTGTAAAGTTCAATAAATGAGTATTTGAAACAAACATTCGTGTCATCGGAGAAGCTCCAGTGTTGTGAGTAAAACTGTAACATTCACCCTGAGGGTGTCCTACTCATTCTATGGAAGTTCACTGGGCGTATACAAACACATATTCATCTTCCAGATTCACTTGGCTGACTTCCTGTTGACTCCCTAAACACATTCAATGACATACAATATTCATGAATTTGTCACTTCTTCATTTTTGGACTGAAAGGATCAAATAAATATAATTATTGTGTTTAAGGGAATGTCTTCATGGGTCAGCGTGTCACGTGGTACTGAACTGTTAGTATTTGTGACAGTATGGACCTTTAACTCTGGTGGTTCTGGCGCCCCCTGTGGACTAAAGAGGTAGTGTCTCTGAGCACCAGGTGGTGGTTCTAGCGCCCCCTGTGGACTAAAGAGGTAGTGTCTCTGAGCACCAGGCTCCCTTTAGATAGATAAATAAATACTTTATTAATCCCGCAAGGGAAAATTGTTTTCGGTGCAACAGCATTTTTACATAAGAAAAGAACAATATATACAAAAATAGAATAAGAAGAAAATAAGAAAAATGCACAATATATACAACAAATATAATATAATAATAATAATATTAAATTAACTAACAAAACGAGAAAACACTTAAGTTCTTTTATTGTTTCTCACTTTGAATGCTAACCCTGTTTCCACAGAGCCGACATAAAGAGGCAGCGGACAGAAGGATGAGCTCGCTGCACAGGTTGGTGACATGTTGTTCTGTTCTCCATCCAACTATACAAGCTCATAGGTGACAAACTCAATGATTAATATCAAAATGTGAGGAGCTAGCTGGAAGTCTACGTGTCACAGGTGATTATTGTCACGGTCACTCCTAACAAGTAATGAGGAGTAAAGAGCCTTCTGGGAAAGAAACATTACCTTGTGAGGATTATGGTGCAGGTTAGAGGTGTTATTTTAACCCAAACGACGATCTTTTTATAAACCAAACCAAATAGTTGTGTTGTCTGAACCTAACTAAGTAGTTTCCTGTGAAGAGGGACGTTTATTTTGAGGACTGTGTTCATGTAACCAGATGACATTGACACGAGTTGCTGGACTTTAGTAGGAAAACACACGAAACATTTGGTAGGATATCATACGAATGATTGGCTGAAGGTAGATGATAACGTTCTCATGGTGCCTTCAGGCTCTGCTCAGTGAACATGAGTACTGGCTGAAGGTAAATGATAATGTTCTCATGATGCGTTCAATGTAATCTAGTAAAATGTAGTGTTGGTGATGAACTAGAATAAATCCAGATGTTTTCACATGAATATAAAATAGATATTAGAGATGAATTATGATGTTTAACTTCCTAACACGCTCTCAGCTCATTATCAGACTTCATTAAAACTACTCTATTTAAATCAAAGGAAATATATACATACAAATAGCCTAATTACCAGCAGTTCTCTGCCAGTAAACTCCATGTGATGCAGACCTGGGATCAGTTTGATTAAACCACACTGAGGGACGTGCATTGTTGACTGTGGGAACCAAGTAACCTTTCTTTTGCATCCTGTGGAGATTGTGAACCGACCTGCATGATGTGTTGTGTTTTCTCTGCAGACAGCTGAGTCAGCTGCTCGGAGCATGGAGGAGGAAAAGGAGGGTGGAGGTTTCTCTGTACACCGCCTCTGGTTTCCACTGCAGGACCTTCTGCTCCACCGCTTCAGAACCAGGTGCACAACCCCTAACCCCAAATACCTGCCAGCAGGATGGAAAAGCATGTTTTCTTCAAATAAATAAATAAATAAATATATATATATATATATATATATATATATACACACACATATATACACACACATATATACACACACATATATACATACATACATACATACATACATGTGTGTATATATATATATATATATATATATAAATAATTTGTATATATATATATATATATATTCACACACACACAAGATAGAATATGCAACAATAGAGATCAAACACAGACCGTATGAAGTCTATTGTAGTTAACTCTGAGCAAAAGTTTAAAAAAGTGCTACCTCCTTCTTTTGTCCAGCAGACCCCCTAGAGATCCACAAGAAGAAGGTCTTCCTGTGGTTCAGCCACCTTCCTCAGGAGGAGAAACAGTTCGGAGGTTACTTCAGCCCAGAGACCATGCATGTGGATCCCCTGGTCCTGGAGAGGGCGGCCGAGGAGAGGGCGGGAGTGCTCAGTTCCCCTCTCCAGCCCCAGACCCCCTCCAGCCCCTCGGTTACTGTGGAGCAGCTGTTTGAGCCCACCGATACCTGGAGTGAGGGCCGGGGCATCAACGTGCTGCTGTACGGAGCTGTGGGAACAGGGAAAAGTACGGTGCTCCGGAAGCTGGTACTGGATTGGTGCGCTGGCAGAACCCTGACCAACTTCAAGTTGCTGGTTCCTTTCTCTTGTGAGGACCTCGGACAACTGTCGAAGTAAGATGATCTTCTGTAACTCAGGGATATTTTTCATTGTTTATTTATGTCACATTTATCTGATATCCACAAGACCTACCCTACCTACCAATCAACAAGACCTACCCTACCTACCTAATCAACAAGACCTACCCTACCAATCAACAAGACCTACCCTACCTACCAATCAACAAGACCTACCCTACCTACCAATCCACAAGACCTACCCTACCTACCAATCAACAAGACCTACCCTACCTACCTACCAATCAACAAGACCTACCCTACCAATCAACAAGACCTACCCTACCTACCAATCAACAAGACCTACCCTACCTACCAATCCACAAGACCTACCCTACCTACCAATCAACAAGACCTACCCTACCTACCTACCAATCAACAAGACCTACCCTACCAATCAACAAGACCTACCCTACCTACCCACCAACTGACAGACCAACCAGCAGACCTATCTACGGATCGGATAGACTGACCTACCTACCTACCTACTTACTCTACTCCACCTACCCTACCTAACTACCTACTCTACCTACCCTACCGACCTACCTACTTACCTACTCCACCTACCCTACTTACCTACTCTACTCCACCTACCCTACTTACCTACTCTACCTACCTACCTACTCCACCTACCTACCCTACTTACCTACTCTACTCCACCTACCCTACCCACCTACTTAACTACTCTACTCCACCTACCCTACCTACCTTCTCTACTCCACCTACCTTCCTCACCGACCGCTGCTGCATCACACTGCTGTTGGAACAGTATGTTAGTGATAAAGTGCACAAAGTGATGAATGTCTTCCCTCGTAGGGTGGCTTCCTTAAGGGACCTGGTGAGCAGGAAGTACCTCCACCTGAGAAAACACCCCTTGTTGAGTGGGGAGGGAAACCAGGCCAAGGATGTGCTCTTTGTCTTCAACGGGATGGAGAAGATGAATCTGGATTTCAGAATTGGAGCCACGGAGCTCTGCAGTGATCCTAATGAGGCGCTGCCTCCAGGTGTGGTGGTGGTCAACCTGTTGAGGAAATACCTCCTGCCCGAGGTAAGGGACAGTCCACCGTCACCGCAACGCCATTCCTCTTTTCTGTTTCTCTGAACTCTGTCTCAGACGGTCATCTCTCTATCTGCCATGTCACGCAAAGATACATTGGTAAGCTTTAACCATCACAGTAGGACAAAGTTTTACTGACGATCGTTATCAGTCGATATTTATAATCAGGAGATCGGCATTAATGTTTCTAGTAACGATTCCTGTTAATGTTACAGTGTGAACGATGAATCTGTGTTGAACTCAGCAGGAGGAGAGCTAGTACCGTTAGCAGCACCGGAACTAACGGCTAACGTACGGAGGTTCAGTTCAGCTACATTACGATGCGTTCAGGCTCTGTTCAGTAAAAATTGTTCTCATGATGTGTTCAATTTTGTAAAATGTAGTTTTTTAGTGAGAAACTTGAATAAATCCTGATGTTTTAACATGAATATAAAATAGATATTAGCGATGAATTATGAGCTGTTTTACTTCCTAACACGCTCTCAGCTCATTATTAGACTCCATCAACACCAAGAATGAATAGATGTATTTTAATCTCAGCAAATATTTACATAAAAATACAATCCTTTATTACCTATTCATTTGAACGACAATGACAACGTAAAAAAATAATGTTTTGATGCTTTACATTGACTTTAGGACAGTTGTCATACCAGTGCTCTCCCATTCAGCATTCATATCGGAAAAATTAATATTCCTTGAAATATACCGTTACTGTCAATGCTTCAAAATTATACTGTTACATACATTTTAGGCCATACCATAATTTCTCCCCATCTTTTATTCTTGGGGACAAAACGCAAAGTAACTCAGGAAAAACAAGCTTTGGAGTTTGCAAAAGTATCCTACGTAATCAAAAACATATATTTATTGACTCCTGTGTGTTGTTTTTAATATGTGTGATGGATGCTAATGTCAGGTGGCTGCTGTATGTTCCTCAGGCCAGCATCTTGGTGACCACCAGACTGTCCGCCCTGGACCGCATCCCAGTGAAGTATGTGAGTCGCTACGCTCAGATCTGTGGCTTCAATGACCCGGACCGCCAGCGGGCCTACTTCAGCAGCCGCCTGCTGCAGCAGAGCGGCGAGTCGGCCCGAAAGCACGAGGCCCAAGCGCTCATCGAGCTGCTGTACCTCAACCTCCAGCGAGAGAGCCAGCTGGCCGCCGCCTGCTTCCTGCCCTCGTACTGCTGGCTCACGTGTGCAACCTTGCACTTCCTCCACTTCACAGACGCCGAGGCGCCCATCCGCACGCTGACCGGCATCTACACCAGCTTCCTCCGGCTGAACTTCGGAGGCGAGGTGGTCGGCGCGGGGGAGGGAACCAACGCGCCCGCTCAGAAGAACCACAGCTCCCTGATGCTGTACGTGGTCCGCACGGTCGGGAAGCTCGCGTTCGACGGCGTGACCAACAAACGCCGGTCGTTCTCGGAGAAGGAGCTGGAGCAGTGGATCGGAGGCCAGACCAAGACGGACGAGGAGCTGCGGCAGCTCGCCATGTTCCGCACCGACGTGCTCGACTTCTTCTTGGCTCCCAGCGTGGAAAGCGGCGAGCGTCCGCCGGGAGAACCAGGCGAGAACGACGAGAGGCGCTACGTGTTCGCCATCCCGGCCATGCAGGAGTACCTGGCGGCTCTCTACGTGGTCCTCGGAGAGAACAAGTCGGCTCTGGAGAAGCTGACCAGTCAGGTGTCCACGGCCATCGGCCAGGCGAGCGAAGACGTCAACGCTATCGTCAACATCCTCTCGAAGTTCATCCCCCTCCGGATATTCGCCGTATTCAACCTCCTGAAGCTTTTTCCGAAGCTCTACGAGAAAATCAGCAGCCACAACAAAGCCAGCATCGCCAGAACCATGGCGGCCGAGATGTTCCGCACCGAGGACAGCTACAACGAGGACGTCCTGGACCAGGTGGAGCAAAGCCTGCTGGGAGTCCACGGCCCGCGCCCGAAGCAGTACAGCGAGGGCCAGCCTTTCGAGCTCTACCCCATCTTCATGGGTGGACTGTTGCATTATGGTAACCGGGTGCTCCTCCAGCAACTCGGGTGCAGCATTCAGAGCACCACCGTGGCCCAGATCACCCACACCCTGAGGAAGTACCTGGTCAGAGGTAACGGACTTCCCAGCATGCTTTGTTTTTCATGTTTGAAGAACTTTAACTGACCTTGGTGTCAAACATGACACATCTACTGACTTTAAATTTGATATTAATGATCGTATTGTTCAAGTCACTGTGAGGAACCTTTAACTGTTAAGTTCTGTGAGGGTTAACTTAAAACATCTTCAATACCTTTTTGGTAAAACTTCATACCCTTCCAGTCCCTGTCCTGAGCGATCCTCTGTCTCTTTTCTCTGGTTTTATTCTAGAGCTCAGCAAACCTCAGCCGCCTGAGGAGCTGATGGATCTACTGGTGCTTCTGTATGAGTTCCAGAACCCCAGAGTGACCGCGGAGGTTATGGCCTCGATCAGAACCATCAACCTCACCAACATCCGGATGACGCCACTCAAGTGCTTCGTACTGAGTTCTGTGCTCTCGTGCACACCTGCAAGGTAAAGTAGACCAAATAATCTCCTTCTGAACTGGAGCTGTGGATTCAACTGTTGGTCTGAGTCTGAGCCTTACTGACTGAGTCTTACTGACTGAGTCTGAGTCTTACTGCCTGCGTCCTGGTCTCCCCTGTAGTTACCACCTGGAGGAGATGAACCTGTCCTCCTGCCTCCTGACTCACGACCTGCTCCAGATGCTGTGGCCAGCCTTCAGACACACAACCAACCTCAAGTGAGACCGAAGGAATGTGTGTTGTTGTTGTTGTTGTTGTTGTTGTTGTTGTTGTTGGCTGTACATTGTTCATGTTGTACTACTGAGACGTTCCCAGTGTTGGTTGAACCTCATAATCCAGGTGGTGAATGTGTCCTGACACTAAGCTGCAGACTGTTGGCGTTCACAAGAGGACGCTGAAGGAGGAGTGAAGCATTCTGGGGGTTTTGAGGCTTACTAAATTGAATTTGCTCGTTAAAAAATATCGACGAGAAATGTACGAAACACAATGTTTTACAGTGTAAAAATCAACGTGTCAGCGCTCTCTGGTGAACCAACTCATGTTCTGTGTCATGGAAACCGATTATTAGGAATATTCAATAACAATAACAACTTTATAAATATGACTAATCACAACAGTAGCCGTGGGCAACATAACTGAGAGCTGGTCCAAGGTCAGCCTGAGCCGGCCCTCAGTACCAGCATGACCGTGGACTGGGTCATGGTGTTCCCTCATTAATGACGTTTTTAAATGCATTTTTCTTGACTTTGTGACTCCCTTGCTCGTCTAGCATGTGTGTGTGTTTGTGTGTGCTTGTGTGTGTGTGTAGTGATTGTTGTGTCTGCCTGTCTCTGTTGTCCTCAGTCTGGAGTTTAACAGCCTGGGTCCTGAGTCCTGCGTCCTCCTGAGAGATCTGCTCCTAGACCCCATGAGCTCGATTAGATCTCTGAAGTAAGACCACGCCTTTTATTCTCTCTTTACTCTCACCTCTGAAGCGGCTCCGGGGGGATTCATCCCATCGAAGGGATGTTTTCACGTGTGGAGTCGAGTTATTTTAACAGATGCTCGTGTAACAGACTTGCACGACGAGCAAAATCAGCCAGCAGAAGGCTTTTATTTTGAAGGAGCTGGAGGAAATGCAGTGCGTTAGTCAGAAGATTAGTGGAGCTTTGTTTGAGGATCGTCCTCATTCTGCTTCACAATGAAAAACAAAAGACAAACGGTAACTGTTGTTGAATCAAAATGACAATAAGATATGAACGAGTTCAGCTCGAGGGACGAGGTTCAAACATTACAAAGTTAGCTGTTAGACGTTGATTAGTTAAAATTAAAAACATTCCAGTTATTACAACATTTAAATCCTATTAAATAGAAGTCGTATAGATTCCCTTTATCTGCAGGCGACAGACTTTTACTGCACTTTGTGTGAACAGACACGTTAACATTTCCCCTTTTTACCAATAGTTAAAACACAATGAGCCTCATGCAGGAACATTGTCTCACCTCAGGTTCAGGTCTGACTCAGCAAACGCTCCTAACTTCAGATAAATCTGTAAATGAGCAGCGTAAACATGATGAGGATTAGAAATTAGCATAATTAATCCCTAGTTCTACCACATAAGCCGAGGCGCCCTGCCTCATATCTCTGCACCAGAGAATAAAGAGATAACTTTACAAGTTTGTAGATTTTAGTCCTGCTTTCATGATCCATAAAGGAACATTTGTACTTTGAAACCGCGTCAGCAGCAGAACTAAGTGACCTAATAGACAAAGGAATGGGAGGAAATATAATGCTGTCACCTGATGGTCGTACTGTCACTGGAATTAAGAAGAAATTAATTCATATGAAAAAGGCTGAAAGAATTTATGTTTTACTGGCGATGGTTCTCCTCCAGTATCCAGTAGAACATGTGATCACGACATCATGTGATCCGTTAGCAGCACCGCTAACGGAGAACCAACAGGAGGAGAGCTAGTAACGTTAGCAGCACCGCTAACGGAGAACCAACAGGAGGAGAGCTAGTAACGTTAGCAGCACCGCTAACGGAGAACCAACAGGAGGAGAGCTAGTAACGTTAGCAGCACCGCTAACCGAGAACCAGCAGGAGGAGAGCTAGTAACGTTAGCAGCACCGCTAACCGAGAACCAGCAGGAGGAGAGCTAGTAACGTTAGCAGCACCGCTAACGGAGAACCAACAGGAGGAGAGCTAGTAACGTTAGCAGCACCGCTAACGGAGAACCAGCGGAGGAGACTATAAGTTAGAGCACGCTAACGGAGAACCAACAGGAGGAGAGCTAGTAACGTTAGCAGCACCGCTAACGGAGAACCAGTGGAGGTTCCCTTCAGGTACATGATGATGCGTTCAGGCTCTGCTCAGTGAACATGAGTACTGGCTGAAGGTAAATGATAACGTTCTCATGATGCGTTCACATGTAATCTAGTAAAATGTAGAGTTGGTGATGAACTACAATAAATCAGATGTTTTCACATGAATATAAAACGGATATTAGAGATGCATTATGATTTGCTTCCCTTTTTTCTTTTGTGAGTGAACAACTAAACGTTACATAACAGCAGACTAGCTGCACATGAGAAGGTTCTCCTAAAGCACTCGTACAAGCCACTGGAGAACGACTGTGTGTTCTGGTTCTTGCATGAGGCCCAGTCAGTCCTCCGGTCTCTGGTTGGTCTGTTCATGCTCCCCTGTGCTCCTCAGACTGTGTGACAACCCTCTGCTGGAGTCCGGAGCCTGCACCCTGTTGGAGGCTTTGCCGGAGAACCGGTCCCTGACGCACCTGTCCCTGATGCACACGGGTCTGGGGGACCGGGGGGCCCTGCAGCTGGCCGAGAGGCTCCGGCAGCACACGGGGCTCCTGGAGCTCAACGTGGCCTACAACAACATCGGGGACAACGCCGCTCTGGCTTTGGTGGACGCCTGCAGGGAGCATCCCAGCATTCACACCGTGCAGTAAGTAACTGCGAGCTCTCTCCTGGCCACCAGGGGGCGACTCCTCTGGTTGTATAGAAGTCAAAGCTTCATGTGTTAAAGCTGCATTCTCTCTCCTGACCACCAGGGGGCGACTCCTCTGGTTGTATAGAAGTCAAAGCTTCATGTCTTAAAGCTGCATTCTCTCCTGACCACCAGGGGCGACTCCTCTGGTTGTATAGAAGTCTATAGAAAATGACTCTACTTCTCTCTTGATTTATTCCCTCAGTAAACATTGTAAACATGAGTTTATGTCTCAATCTCTAGTTTCAAGTCTTCTTCAATACAGCATGATGTTCATTTAGTAAATTATGGTCCATTTAGAGTCAGACAGACCATAAAGAGGGTTTGCTTTGGGGGCGGGGCTTATCGTTTCCTTGGTGTCTTGCAGCCTGTACCTGAACGCTCTCAGTGACGTGGGGAAACAGTCGCTGTACGTCCGAGGCGTTCCTAAGAGCCAGGGCGGCCGGCGGGTGAAGGTCCTGGCTTCCGTCACCGAGGGCTCCGACATCTCCGAGGACTGGCACCCGATCCTCAGCGTGATCCGGGAGAACGCCTCGTCCTGGGACCGGCAGCGCGTCCAGCAGCAGCTGAAGGTAAGGACTCTCTCTGTGGCCTCGTTTGTCCCTTCAAAATAAAAGCCCTGCTCCTCTGGAGACAGAACCATGAGGACCAGAAGTAGAACTAGAACACGTCTTTAGAAAAAACACAAGTTGAATTTCTTTGATAATTTATTTTACAAAAATTGGAAAACAATATAATCTAAATATCCAACAAGTTTCCAAGTTCTAACTCTCTCCTCTCCTCCTCACTTCCTCTCTCGTCTCGTCTCGTCTCCTCTCCTCCTCACTTCCTCTCTCGTCTCGTCTCGTCTCCTCTCCTCCTCACTTCCTCTCTCATCTCCTCTCCTCTCCTCCTCACTCGTCTCCTCTCCTCCTCACTTCCTCTCTCGTCTTGTCTCGTCTCGTCTTCACTTCCTCTCCTCTCCTCTCCTGTCCTGTCTCCTCTCCTCTCCTCCTTCACTTCCTCTCCTCCACTCAAAGTTTCTCTGATTTCTTGTCACATGACTGTTGGTCTCAGATGAATAAATCATGACGTCATAGTTTCTCTGAGCTCAGAATTTAATGTTTTTAACACAATCTGATTAAAGTAAACGGTTTAATAGAGGAGAGATTTTAAATGACTAACCCTGACTAACGGTGACTAACGGTGACTAACGGTGACTAACGGTGACTCCCTCCCTGAAGGCGTTCCTCAGGGACCTGGACTGGGGCCGCCAGCAGCAGCAGAGCTTCTGGAAGAGGCTTCACTTCAGACGGGTGGAGAACGGAGTCAGGAAGACACTGAGGATGCTGGAGAAGGACAACCCGCCCCCCACCTCGGGGTCCAACCAATAACCAGAGAGACCAGGACCAGGACCAGGACCAGCTGATCAGAGTCCGTCTGGACTTCATGAGACTTCATCCAGACGTCTTCACTACGAGACGCCCGGCTTGGTTTTATCTCTTCTGAAGGGTTTGAACCAGGAAGTATTTCCTCCTGCTTCCTTCTGCATTACTTACCCTCGTTCGAGAAGGTAAATAATAAATAATAACAAACTGTTCATGAGGAAACTAAGTGTGAATATTCAGTGTGTAATGTACTTTTTATCTGTTGTGGATCAGAACAAAAGAAATAATAATAATAAAAAATAATTTTCTGCACGACGAAGAACAAAAAAAGGGGTATTTAAAGAGATATAAAATATCCTAACCCCATATATTGTTTATATATAAACAATATTTAAAATAATGCAATAAATAAATGCTCCTTCTTTAAAATAATGAATTCCTTTTTTAAAATAGTACAACAATATTATACAAAGCTTGAAATGATAAATGGTTTAAAATTCCAAATAAAACTGTAAACTGCATGTTTTGAAGTGATGAGATTAAAGTTTATGATCAAATTTAAATATTGCACTTCCGTTAACTTGACATGATGGATGTTTAACCCCCCAAAGCCTTAACTGTAAATACCAACAAACAAAAAAAAGAAGCACTTTACTGCGACATTTCACGTTACCATGACGACGACATATCACGTCACCATGACGACGCCATGACACGTTATGAGCAATCGTGATTTTATATTCGTTTGTTTTTTTTACTCGTCTTCCAGTTTCTTTTCCTCACAAAGATGAAAATATTCTAATAATCTGTAACTAAAATAAGTGTGATGAATAAGTCGGTAATATTCCTCTGATTTCACGTGTTTTTCGTGCTCCACCTTTAAGCCTTAACATATTATTCCGGCCCCGTGTTTTGACGTCGCGTCGCTGTGCATTGTGGGTAAATTCTGCTCACGGTCAAGGTCACAGTAGAACTGCAGGTCTAACTGACGGGTAATAACAGTCACCTTGGGGCTTGTTATTGTTTTGATTAATTACAATAAAGTAAATGTATGTAATGCTGTAACCCGTCTGATCATCTCAACACCGACTGTGTGTTTGTTATAGTTAAGGATGAAAGGTTTTTGAGAGAGAGAGAGAGAGAGAGAGAGAGAGAGAGAGAGAGAGAGAGAGAGAGAGAGAGAGAGAGAGAGAGAGAGAGAGAGAGAGAGAGAGAGAATCAGTTGTTTATTTTCAGAGCAGAAAGATGCATGTTAAGAGCTATATATCTATATATATATATATCTATATATCAACCACTGGTGCTGTAATGTTAGTGATAAAGTGTAATTTCAACCTGTTGCATTAAATGTTAAGATTCAAACTGTGTCCTCTTATGTTTTTGTTGAACACATAATAAGATTAATTATTATTTCATATATGTGTGTGTGTGTACATACACATACATGTAACACCTGTCCTATGTAGTATTATGTGAATATGCTAGGTGTAGTAGTACTATTTATTATTATATTTATTAAGTCCTTTTCTTGTGTTTTAATTGTATTTTACCCCTTTTTTAAACAGTTCTTACCAAAAACATGAATTTGCCTATCTGTGCTGAACCTTGACACACCACAGATACTTTAACTGCCTTAAAAACACAGTTTGGTATTTATTAGCGCGGATACACCATGTATATCCATTATGTAATACATGTCAATAGAGATACAACTCAATATTCACAAACTCAAAATAATTATGAATTCCTCTCTGTAACATTTTCATTGGTTACCTCTACTTAGGCTCTAATATCCTGAATGAAAATACATCTTTAACATGTGAACATCAATATACAGTGAACACACACACACAGCCTAAAACTGTAGAGGCCGCTTCACTTGTTCACACAAGCAATAAAAGAAAAGGCGCGTGCACGTTTTGTTAGTACTCACGGATCATCACGGGTCCACAGCAGCGCGCGGGAAACAGTTCTCCTTCGTGGTCCAGAGGAGCTTTCCTCTCTCAGTCACACGTCCTCTCCTGAATCACATAACCCGCTCAGACACCAGTCTGTAGCTACTTCATGTCGCCATAGCAACAGCTAGTCCTAACAACGGGCTTCAAATACACAGCTAACAGTAAAGCTAACGGACGTTATGCTAATGCTAATGCTAATGCTACTCGCGATTAGCAACACAATATTGTTTTACACTATAACATTTAGTCACAGTATATAAAACAATAAACAACTCGTATTTACCTCTTGTAGATCAACACAAGTCCAACCCAGAGGATGACTGGTCGACAGCCACTAAGTTATGAACATTAATGCTCTCATACAGTATTCACTGTTTCCATGGCGATAGTTCGCTTCTGCATTCCTCTAAAAACACGGTGCGTCGTAATACGCTTAAGCCCCGCCCCTCTACCGTAGAATGGGATCTGATTGGCTGTTAGTTTTAGGACAACCCAATTAAGACAAAGAAAAGCAAAGATTGACATGTTACTCTGCTAAACAGTTAGGGTGTGAGGCAGAATGCACATGCTGAATCATGGACATATCACACAAACTATGATCATTTTCATGAACTCTAACCTTTGAACTGTAAAGATTCTGACTCTTATTTCTATACTTATCCACTTTTAGAAAACTATGTACATCCTGATGTCTAAATGATTATTTGTAGACCGGGCTACACATATATATATATATATATATATATATATATTTTTTTTTTCAATATATCTTTTTATATGTATATATATATTTATATATATATATATATTTTTTTTTTCTTTTTATATATATATTTTTTTATATATATATATATATATATATATGTATTTTTTAATATATATATATTTTTTAATATATATATAAATATATTTTTATATATATATTTATATATATATATATATTTTTATATATATATTTTTTTTATATATATATTTTTTTTTTTACATGCCGTAGTTTCAGTCTTCTGAAATGTAAACATATCGTCTGTCTCAGAAACATATTTCATGACGTCATGATGATATACTTTAACCTTTCGTCTCTAAACGCCTCAGAGAATCTGATTGGCCGATGAACGAAACCAAACCTGCTGCTGAGATTCACACTAATACTTAAAAAGAGACGTCTCCACCTGGAGGAGGAGGTGTGTTGGAGCCTCCTCCTGGAGGAGGAGGAGGAGGAGGAGGGGGGGTCTGGTGGAGTCTCCTCCTCCTCATGAGGAGCAGCCGGTCAATGTTTAACCTGAGAGAGGACTCACCTGCTGAAGGCGTCTTTTTATTGTCTGTGTGTGCTGTGAACCTTGTCCGTCCACACACACACACACACACACACACACACACACACACACACACACACACACACACACTCACTCTCTCTCTCAGGACTCCACGAGGACCTCCACAGGTAAGCTCTCTCTCTGATTCTCCAGGATTCAACTATTCAAGTAAAATAGATTATTATTGTTGTGTCACCTCCTCGGGGGTCACCTGTGTGTCGGGTCACCTGGGGGTCACCTGTGTGTTTGAGCGGTGAGGTGAGAGTAGCTGGTAGCTGGTTCTGATGTTTTCCTCCTGGTTAAACAGTCAACAGTCTCTGGACGTCTGTGTGGAGCATCTACGTCTTCTTACCGGCTGGTTTTTAATGTTCTGGTGCGAAGATCTGTTTGTTTTTGTTTGTTTTTGTTTGTTTTTGTTGTTTTTTTGTATTCTTTTGTTGGTTTCCTGCATGTTGGATGGGAGATGTAGTCCAGGTGAACTCATGGGACCCCCCCCTCACCCCCCCACCCCTTAAGAAGGTTATTGATTACATGACTTGACCCTCACATGAACGGACTCCTGGCCAATCAGTGACTTCCTGTTGATCATAGACGAAGGTGATTGATATTGTCTCCACTCACACTGAGCACAAAGCCTCCATCAACAATAACGAGCTTATCAATCAGACTTTATCAGATGTTCATCAGACATCAGAAGACACGAGCGACTCAGCAGGTTAACGATTCTACAACTTGAGGCCATAAGATACAATAAAATGATAACAAAAAAGTAATAAAATAGTAAAAACAAGTAATAAAATGATTAAGAAAATAGAATAAAATGATTAAATACATAAAAACTAAGAGGATATTTATTTATTTATTCATCAAAAATTTTGTTTTGTTTTGACAAAAACGAGTAAATATATTATTTTAATGCGTCTCGTCTCGTGAGGAAAGACCCTGGAAGACGTTCAGATCAGAGAGGAAGAAGTATAAATAAATACCTGATGTCAGGGAGGCCTGAGGGTTCAGGGTCTGAGGCCTGAGGGTTCAGGGTCTGAGGCCTGAGGGGGTCACGGGGCCTGGACCAGACCTCTGCATTAAAAAGGACCAGGTCCTGGAGAAGGGCCGGGTCCTGCAGAAGGACCGGGTCCTGGAGAAGGACCTGGTCCTGGAGAAGGACCTGGTTCTGGAGCCCCACGTGTTCTCTCCTCAGAGGTCCTCTGCTGGTTTTAAGTGAACTTCTTTGAGGAAACATGATTTACATGTTTAGAACAAAGACATCTTGAGCTTCTTCCTGAAAGTATCTGATCGAATCCCCATCTCTCCACAGGAGGCCAGGATGAGATGGAATACCCACGGTAAGATCCAGACCCTTTATTATATATATATATATATATATATATATATATATATATATATATGGTAAGATCCAGACCCCTTTATTAATGTTATTATATATATATCTATATATATATAGATATATATATATCTATATATATATCTATATATGTAAAAAAAATAATATATATGATTTTCTATACATAAATATTTATATATATATATGTATATATACATATATATATATTAGTTTTTATATATAAATATTTATATATATATATATATATATCTATATTTAAATATAGATATATATATATAATAGCATTAATAAAGGGTCTGGATCTTACCGTATATATATATATATATATATATATATATATTTTATAATAAAGGACCAGACCTGTGTTTTAACTACACCTCATTTATCTTACGACACAGAACGGAATAGATCGTAAATACTTAGTTAGGGTTAATAAGATGTCGACAGTTGTCTTTGTAATCATAACTTTGATCTCACTGAAGCAGATAACAGCTGAACTGTGAGGTCTTTATCTTCTGGATACTCTGACATCATGAAACAACCTTTCATTATTCTATTTAACGACATCTTGAATGATATCCTTGTTTTTAAATGATCAGAAGTGAGTCTACTAATGAAACAAGCCTAAATGCTCCTTTAAAAGAAGCCATGTCTCCTTCTCCCAGTTTCACCTTCAACCCAAAGGAAGGGATCGACAACCCGGCTCTGGTCATCGCCGACGACCCCGGTGAGGTTTACACAGAAGTCATGACCTCCCGTGACCTCTGTAGCCCCTCCCTGTGACCTCTCTAGCCCCTCCCCTGACCTCTGTAGCCCCTCCCCATGACCTCTCTAGCCCCTCCCCTGACCTCTCTAGCCCCTCCCCTGACCTCTATAACCTCTCCCCTGACCTTTGTAGCCCCTCTCCTGACCTCTGTAGCCCCTCCCCTGATCTCTGAAACCCCTTCCCCTGACATTGTAGCCCCTCCCATGACCTATGTAGCCCCTCCCCTGACCTCTGTAGCCTCTCCCCCTGACCTCTGTAGCCCCTCCCATGACCTCTGTAGCCCCTCCCCTGACCGCTGTAGCCTCTCCCCTGATCTCTGTAGCCACTCCCCCGTGACCTTTGTAGCCCCTCCCCCATGACCTTGTAGCCCCTTCCGTAACCTCTGTAGCCCCTCCCCATGACCTCTGTAGCCCCTCCCCGTGACCTCTGTAGCCCCTTCCCGTGACCTGTGTAACCCCCCCCGACCCTCGTGACCTCTGTAGCCCCTCCCCTGACCTCTGTAGCCCCTCCCCCCTGATCTCTGTAGCCCCTCCCCTGATTTCTGTAGCCCCTCCCCTGACCTTGTAGCCCCTCCCCCTGACCTCTGTAGCCCCTCCCCTGACCTTGTAGCCCCTCCCCCTGTGTGCAGAGCCCCAGAGCCCCGCCCCCCGGCTGTGCCTCCTGAGGCGTCTGGAGGGTCAGAGCTTCGGCTTCGTGCTGCGGCCCCTCCTCCTGGAGGTCGGGGCCGTGGAGCCGTGGAGCCCCGCGGAGCACGGAGGCCTCAAGGTCGGGGACCGAGTGCTGGAGGTCAACGAGGAGTTCGTGCACCACGTGGACTTCTGCAGGGTCAGTGGTCGCCGGGCATTCAGGGGGTTGATGAGCAGGAATATAATAAGAACTATGTTTTCATTCCTGTATTAAAACTGGGAATTAAGTTTTATTTAGCTTAAAGCCATTTATATCTACAGTCACTGAGGAGCCTGGAGCCTTAAAGGGCCGGTGCTGAATAATTAAAGACCGTCATCATGTATATATATATATATATATGGCATAATATCTCACACGTTACAGGTGCTTTTTATTAGTTTATTATTATTATCACATCTGCTCTGCTCTCCCTGTTGGGCATCAGAAACATTTTATTCTACGTCTCATTTAAAATGTCTCCTCTAATAAACGTTTACTTTAATCAGATTCTATAAAAACATTAAATTCTGAGCTCAGAGAAACTATGACGTCATGATTTATTCATCTGAGACCAAGAGGAGAGGAGAGGAGGAGAGAGGAGAGGAGAGGAGAGGAGGAGAGGAGGAGAGGAGGGAGAGGAGGGAGAGAGGAGGGAGAGAGGGGGAAGAGGAGAAGGAGGGGGAGGGAGAGAGGGAGAGAGAGGGGGAAGAGGAGAGAGAGGAGGGAGAGAGTGGAGAGAGGAGGGAGAGAGAGGAGAGAGAGAGAGGAGAGAGAGGAGGGAGAGAGTGGAGAGAGAGGAGGGAGAGAGTGGAGAGAGAGGAGGGAGAGAGAGGCGGGAGAGAGGAGGGAGAGAGAGGAGAGAGAGGAGAGAGAGGAGGGAGAGAGAGGAGAGAGTGGAGAGAGAGAGGAGAGAGAGGAGGGAGAGAGAGAGAGAGAGAGGAGGGAGAGGAGAGAGAGAGAGAGAGAGAGGAGGGAGAGGAGAGAGAGAGGAGGGAGAGAGAGAAGGGGGAGAGGAGGGAGAGGAGGGAGAGAGAAGGGGGAGAGAGAGAGGAGGGAGGGAGAGGAGAGGAGGGAGAGAGAGGAGGAAGAGAGAGGAGGGAGGGAGAGGAGAGAGAGGAGGGAGGGAGAGGAGAGGAGAGGAGGGAGAGAGACGAGGGAGAGAGGAGGGAGAGAGAGGAGGGAGAGGAGGGAGAGAGAAGGGGGAGAGAGGGAGAGAGAGGAGGGAGGGAGAGGAGAGGAGGGGGAGAGAGAGGAGGAAGAGAGAGGAGGGAGGGAGAGGAGAGAGAGGAGGGAGGGAGAGGAGAGGAGAGGAGGGAGAGAGGAGGGAGAGAGGAGGGAGAGAGAGGAGGGAGAGGA
>JACSYO010000365.1:2500-95000 GCA_016806645.1 Ophiodon elongatus
TTTCCACCTTGTGGGTCTGCGTGTCATCACGGCACAATGTGTTCGCCAGTAGCGGGAACTACTACAGATGCAGTCTTGAGTGGTCGGTCGGGGGGTTTGTATGTCGGTCTGTCGGTGCACAGATTTTGACACAGAGATAGCATCACTCACAACCGAGCGAGAAGCAGTCGCAATACTTTACAGGTTTGTAGCTGAGATCAAGATGAAAGCCAAATTCTAAGATGGGTGTGGTCCCGCCCACCACCCACACCCACACACACACACACACACACACACACACACACTCACACACTCTTTATGCCCCGGGCCCAATTTGCCGTTGTGGCTGGTGTGTAGTCTCCAGTTTGTTTTATAGCTTTTGTGCTATCAATCACTCCGAAGCAGCAGGTGAGCTTCCTGTCGACTCTCGTCTTGGAGGGGGAACTCGACATCTGTAGATGTGAGGGCGGTTTTCGGGCCTTACAGCATCCCCTTTGACGGCTGTCGCTGCCGCTCCGGGGACCGAGTGATGCGGTGACCCTGATCCGAGGCAGCCTCCTCAGGGCTGCTCCGGGGCAGAGGGACAAAATGTCAGGAAAGGTTTGTGCGAGATGCTGTGACTGCAGGAATTTCAGAGTGTTGTGAGCCGGCGTACGTGCGTGCATGCATGTGTGCGAGGGGGCAAGGTATACGTATCGATAACCTGTGCTGCCTTGCTTTTACTTTGCTGGTGTCACCTCTTCGCAGGCCCCTCTTCGTGCTTTACATTTAGACATTCATGAAGATAAACTTGGCACCTTTTAAATGTTTAAATGCAAATGGCGGAAGGATTAAAAAAACAATCAAAGTTATTGATTTATCAAAGGGTCAGTAGCCGTGTCCCCAGTCCATACTATTGTACACAGTATATAGGAATGTATGTATGTATGGCTTCTTTTTTTTCTTTTTCGCAGCTAGGATTCAAAAGTATACTAATACATTACAGTTTTACACACGATGAGAATTATGGAGTATGTGCACCCTCATATGTCAACTGAACTGTGAGCTGTCTTCCCATCATTCACAATTTTCTTGTAATGTGCAGCTGTGAGCCATTGCATTGTGGGACAATATTGTACACCACAACACGCTCACTACATTTTGTCACTATTACAATAAGAACACACAACTCAAAACCTGCGTGGAATAATGTAGTGTGGAATCAGGACGCAGCTACAGGCTACAGAGGAGGAAGAGGAAGCAATCCAACATTTATTTACAGGACGGAGCTCTCAGTCACTGCTGTGCAGTTGACAGTTTTTCTTCCCCAAAAGAAAAGTACTGGCCATCAGAAGTTCATTTGGGCTAATAGGCTAAATCTACTGGGCAACATTTAGAAGACAGTCCTCTCTGTCGGAGCCTCATTTGTTGAAGGTAGTGATTAAATGAGCATTTTGCAGGATTAAGGGGGATTTACTGGCATGAATGGAATATTATATTCATATCTTTGTTTTCATTAGTGTGTAATCACCTGAAATTAGGAATCGTGGTGTTTTCATTAGCTTAGAAGGAGCACTTCGTATCTACGTATGGAGTGTGTCCTGTTCATGGAGTCCGCCACGTTGCACCTTTGTACAGTAGCCCAGCACGGACAAACCAAACCCTGGCTCCAGCGATGCCTCTGGCGCTTCTTACGTTTCGTTTCCACCATTGTTCTCTCGAGAGGAGAGCGTCGGGGTTTTATTTGGTTGCAATCTGCAGCCTCACCACTAGGTGCCACTAAATCCTACGCGCTGCTCCTTTAACGATGCATTAAATTATCTTAAAGGTTGCTTCACCTTTAGAAACATGTGTCCCGTTTTTTTTTTTGTGCTGAGATTTCTGCCTTCATCCATCTACTTGAAGGTGAATGGATTTTCTTTTGTGGTGGTCAAAGCATTGAAAATGTATATGTATTTCTTCATATTCTGGAAAGAGATATTCTAGACACGTCTTATATGGAGTGCCTTTTAGTAATCGGAGTGAAAATTTAAAACAAAGCTTTTTATCAAACATCTTGACAAGTGCAGATATCAGAAACCTGGTTCAACATTCTGCTGTTCACACACTTACTTTAATTTCTCCGGCTGTCCTTATATATGATGTACTGTACATTTCACTCCACACATATCGATACACCGCTTTTTCCCAAGACAGGCTCATCACAAAATGTTTTACATTCCATCAAAGGACATAAACGCAGATAAAAACAAAAAGCTGCAGCATCCGAAGCACTAAGACATGCTTGATCATCAGCATTAATTGGATAGAGAGGGAGGATAGGAAACTTTGTTGCCATAAAAATCAAAATAAATAATTGCTAGGTGAAACTCCGGGAGAATGCGTTCTCTATCTGGTCGATCATAAATCCTGAAATAATGACATGCTTACCCATAAATGACTAAACAAGGGGCCATTAAGGCATGCATGACTTCTCCTGATGTCTGTGCAGCAGATGTTAATAATTTTTTCCATAATGGAGAAGGAGAGAGGGAAGGAGGAAGCTGCTCTGTTTGATCATATCAAAGAAAATGTCAAATAAGGGTCAGCAATGTAAACATATGTGAAAGTGAACCTGGAGGTTGAAATAGAGGAGGAAAACATTACATTTATTTCATGTCTCGTTAAAGAGGTTAGAAATAAAATGAAATGCTTTTAATGAAAATGTCAGACTTTACGCGATGTTCACGATTGATTTTATAAAAAATGTAAGTTGTCAGTTAGACGTAGAGAGTAAGGTGACTTAACAGCTCAGAGCAGGCGTAGATGTTATCCCTCCCCACAGTGTATCTGTACATCTCTGTCTGTTCTTTTTTTTTGTGTGTGTGTGTGACTTCTCCTTGTTGTTTCCAGATCTTAATGGGAGATATTTTCACGTTCTGGTCCGATGTGACGATGCTGCTGATCCGCCCCAAATGTGAGCCCCCTTATCGCACACAGATTGGTTCCGCCAGCAGTGAGACGCGAGATTATCAGTCTTATTAGATTCATACTGGCATATGGCACCGATCACATTAGTGCTGATCTTGATTCACCCCCACCTTAAACGTCTTATTTTCTGAAGGCTTCGCCGTGATCTTATCGTCCAGACTGTCGGATAACAGCCTCACAAAAATGTCTCCTCCTTTGTGATGAGACGCTATCTTTACCATTGTCTTAATTAAGCACTTTGTCACTTTTGTGTTTGTCGTCATTAACAAAGTGGCCTATTTCTAACTGTGTATATTTGACACAAGAAGTAAAATCAAGATTCAGTGTACAAGTTTGAACTTCTTTTTCTTTTTTTTTTACTCAGGGGGCATCTACATTTAATACGGAAACGACTTCAAACATCATCGCTGCTATATTAATCAGAGCAATATTGTCGTCTTGAATGTTATGCTTTGTTTATATTGCTTTTCATTCTGACATTTTATGATTGCTGTTGTAATTAGAGCAGGTAGGTTATTGGAGCATGTTATGAGACTTGCTGCTTTATCACCTGGTATAAATCCAGAATATTTATGCTGCTTGTGTGATGAACAACAGTAGTTTTTATTGACAAAGAAAATAAAAATAAAAACTTTGAGCCAGAGTACGTTGTATTACTAAAACCAGCCTTTTTAATTTTTTGGATTTTCATCAGTTTTTTTTTTTTACAACTGATGGTTATGAAACACTAAAAAGTGTCTTTTGGTATATTGTAAAAGAAAGAAAATCTGTTGAACTTTTAACTACAGACAAACTAAATGTCATTTGACATTTCTTTTCATCAGAGGATTTCACAGAATTTCGGCGACTGACACAGAAAGCCACTGAACAGTTACATTTAGGAGATTTCACAAAGCATTCGGCAACCTTGAAAACTTCTTCTGGGCTCTGTTCAAATGACAGGCGAGGCAATTTCACACGCCTCGACAGTCCAACCATATGTGCTTTGATTTCCCTCTGTTCAGCAGCTTTGTTCCGTCTTTTCAAACTCTGCCAAGAAAATAAAAAAAATGGACGTTAAATAAAAATAAAAAAAGCATCATAAAATTATTAATGACTTTGATTCATTAGCTTGCAATTAGAGATGAAAAAGACGTTAAACTGCAGCCTTGATTTTCTTTTTTAAGTGCATCATTCACTCTATATGCATTTATTTTGGTGAAAGCTTTTATCAGCTCAATCAAGTCCCCTTGGTCTATTTCACTTTCAACAAGCAAGACAAATAAAGCTTTTCAAGTTACATGATTAATTAAAAATATCATCTTAAGGTGTTACACAAAGTCAGCCTTTGTATCAAGACTAATGTTAAAACTGAGCTCTTTGTTAAGGAGCTGAGGTACAAGCAGAACCAAAACACCGGGTCGGGACCCTCTGGTGGGTCGCAGGAGATTTTATTAGGGTCGCCAAATACATTTGCAGAATTTTCTTCCATAGTTTTATTTAACATTTATATCGGCACACCTTTGAGCCACACGAGAGAGATTAAGTCTTCGTATTATTCTGATAGTTGTAGCCTATCGGATACAACATGAAAGGCTGCCGTTTGTTTCACTGATGAGACGAAATGAAAAGAACGAGAGCCTGTTAACTCCACCTAAATGTATTTATTCAGTCTCATTTATGAAGACTTTAACATGTGTATATGTTTTCTAAATTACACAAGAAGTTATGATTTATTTTCTCTCCTGCGTGGCTTGTTTACCTATTCAAGATAATATAAGTTGAAAGGGAAATGGCAGTAAAAATGGTCAGGAAGGTTAATTTATGCACAAATTTGCAGGATTGTGAACTGGTTCGTGATGGTTTGTCCTTTTTAATTAGTGGGTCCCCATAATGTTTTTCCCGCATAACTGCAAAAACATAGACGTTCAACGTGGCCGTGGTTTTCAGAAATGTGCAAAACAATTGGTGTCCAAATATCTGACTGCGGTTACCGGCAAGATGGAGCCCCCTTTGTGTCTCATCTCACCGAGGCCACGGGAGCCCTTCACTCAGAGAAAGGACGAGGCTGTTCGCTTTTCAAAGGGAAGAAATATCATCGGATCAGTTTGGTTTCTGGTTGGGACTTTGCGAGTCAAACAGCTGCAAGAAGGCCTTCTGTACGTAAAGGCAGGAACAAAATATCAGTGTGGAGAAAAGCCAAAACAAACTGCCGCTCCCAAAAACCTCCCCACCAATATTAAACCGGTCTCTAAAATGGAAACATTATTTCAAAAAAACTGTGCCAGAAGTTATTTGCAAGCAAATTGCCCTGCATTTAACAGAACACATTCTCACAAGTTTATTGTACAAATAAAAGAGATACAGATTTAGATTTAGCATTGAAAGTGACGCCCAGACACACTGCAGTCGGGACGATAGAATAGAGTTGATACTGTTCGGCGAAATCCCTTTGTTTGTCCAAAACTCCATTTCAGTTTATTATTCAGTGTTTCCAGGACACCCTGCCAACAAAGAAGCTATGCAGTGCCAAAGTAAAACATTAACAAAAACTGCCCAATAAACTGCTATAGCAACAGAAGTCATGAAAACAGAAAAAAAAATGACTTTAAAGTTACAAAGCCGTGGCTCCTCAGAGCAAAAACATTGCTGTAGAATCTGCAGTGACTGCTGCGACCTTGAGAGCCTCCGGAGAACCTCAGGAAGTTCTTCCCACAGAGATTTGGCCGCACTGCTGCTAGATATCAGACTGTGTATTAGACACTGATCTGTTTAATTACAGTCTGAGTCGCGCGCCATCTGCAAGAGCACCTCATCGCCTCTCTGCACTATCCAAACGATTTTAAAGAATCCAGAGATATTGTACTCCAAGGACGTGCTTAATTGAGTTCTGAGCGCAAAGTGCACTGCGGCATTCTTCGACTCCAGCGATGCGAGCTTGGCCTGAGCAGGCAGCTTCGAGTGCTTTGTGGCGATATGAATTGATCGGAAATTGCCTGCGATTGTCAATTACATGCAAAACAGGGTTCTGAACAAAGCACGATTACAGATTTGCTTAACTCCTCGGTAGGAATTTCGACTTGTGCGACGGAGTGGGCCAGAGCGAAGAAGGTAAAAATAACCCCAAACATGTAACAATATTGTTTCGGGAGGCATGAAAACAGACGTTTAGCAAATGGATTTGGAGGGAGTGGGATGAGGCGGGAGGGCTAAATCTGTCTTGTTCATTTGTGACGGACTTGGCGTGAAGCAGTGACTTGAGCTTGGATAAAGAAAAGACACTTGCAGCAGAATTCTGCCAGTCTTTGGTTCCTCCGTGTTCTGCATCCTCCCCCCCCCCCCCCCCACCACCACCACCACTGCCACCACCACTCCATCACACACACCCACACACTCCCTTACCTTCCAACACGCTGCCGAAACCTGGTGCTCCGCAGTCACCCATTAATCCCTGCATGTCGGATCCCAGCCAGGTAATTACTGTTTAAAAATATTTCATCCCATTCTTTCCCCCGAAAAAAAAAAAAAAAGAGAGACAAATGCAAACAAAGGGAACACAGTTCTGAACAACGACAAAGAGGTGCTTTAAATGCATTCTCTTTTCTCTGGTGGAAACGGTGGCTTTGTTTGCACACAGTACAAGGTGTCTGAAACCAAATCGGCAGCTATTTCATATTTAAATGCAGCTGTCACGCTCTAGTTTTTACACCCGGTTTGGAAAGTTGGTAATGCTGCTTCTTACAGAGGGAGAAAAGGGAGCTTCTGTTTGTGGTGCAATAAAACCTGTTTGGTGGTTCACTGCCAGGCAACTTCCAAACTAAAAAATTTGAAGAGGGATGTCATTATGAAATATTTCAGTCGGTCGACAATTTGCAGACCTCAGACTTCTCTTTTCATCATATGGACAGTTTTTCATTTAGTCAAGACACATTGAAGACTGATTTAAAAACTTTATTCCAAACATCTGACCCTTCCATGACCTCGCCCTTTCACATTGTGATGGCAAAAGTTTTTGTTTTATTTAGATTGTTCATTAAGCCCCGCCCCCCTTATTTACTGTTGCTACGATGGAGCTTTCGATTCTCACAGGGTATATAGTTTACAATGAGTATGTGCCAGATTTACCACCGAAATCCTTAGTATGTTCTTTTTTTTTTACTATGACTCCTTTATTTCACAAAATGTAGACATAAGCAGGCTTGTCATTTTTTTATCCGCTACAGCTAGCTAGCTAATAAAGCTAATGTTTGCTTTGAGTTGTTCAAAAAAAGGCTGTCTTCCGCCATTGAATGTTTCCAGCTGACTCGTTTTAAAACAAAAATCTAGTAAAAGTGGTCTTAAATATGCACTAGATGCCTACAAAATTATATTGTGTCTAAAAACTGACAAACAAAAGTCAATGTCTTCTCCATTTGATAATCTATATCTAGACATAAATAACAGCATAATTCTTCTATTGCAGTAAAGAGCTATTGATGATAGTATTATGAGAAGGCTATTAATAAGTCTAACTTGTTCATTTTGTGCTCTTTAGCCTGAGAAGTAACGCTCTCTTACTCCTGTTGGTAGTAAGCTAGTTAGCCAGACATGCTAACTCTTGCGTGTTATGGTAGAGCAGACCAACACATTGTTTAATTCATTCCTTACACTTCTGCTGTTGTGTTTTTTAAATGCCAAGTATTGTTCTTTTTACAGCTTCATGCACAATGCTTCGACACGAGAAAAAATATCCAAGGTGTTCTATCCTATAGACACTTACAGTTTGTAAACAATGATAATATATATAAGTGTGAGCATGCAGTTTGACAACCCAACTACGGTGGAGTGCAATAGCTTGTCGAGCTATGCAAGGGGCCTTAACCAGCAAAGATTATGAATCCAACCTAAACAAATTGCCTTTCCAGATCCGTGTGCTATTAGTGAGTGGGGAGAATACTTTAGCAAGTAGACCAATATTTCAGTTCAACGAGTGACCGTGTTACCAGGTGACTTGTCGCAGTGACGGCAGCTTGTTTGAAAACAAACAAAACCTGGAGGTGTCCTCATAAAAGTCTTTTATCAATTTTAAATACATAATCATCTGTGTGTATTATCTACGTCAACCAATTGACGCAAGTTACTACGAGCAACGACGGACGCATTCGCCTGAAAGTCACCAGTTAACACGGTCCCTCGTTAAACTGAAACACCTGTCGCTCTGAAACGGTCGAGATCCAGTAGAACTTGACTCCGCTGTTGGAATATCGATTCCCGACCACCGAACATGCAACAACCAGACGTTTTGATGTCTGCAGGCCCAGCTTGTCAGTAGTGCTACACTATGTGCTGATCTCATGAGTTAGTGGCATGCATCGTCCACGTTGCATTTCTTGGTACTGCCACTAGGGGTGCCACAGTCAGAAATGTTCCAATTACCAAAAAACTATGCTTTTGTCTTATGACTCTTACCTATTGGTTTTCTGGAACTAGCATAATGTATCCTGACTTTACTTTTGCTTCACAAGTTAATGTATTGGAACTATGTAAACAAAATAATAATAATAAGTTCTGAGCACTTATTTTTATTCTCGCTGTCAATTTTATATTTCAGCACAGTAATATATAGTAACAAAGCAACACTTCCGACTAATTCTCTCTCTTTCTCTTGGCTTTAATATTCACACCTGTCCAACGCATATCACATTTCTCAAGTTAATAAAGTGCTTAAGTGTTAACCGCAATTAGTGAACTTGATGCTTTAATAACGTGTGAGGTGACTGTGTCTTATTCCCTGTTCTTTCTCACTAAATACTAAAATGCTCATGTTGTGACATTATGTCCCTAAGAATAGAGCAAAGAGAGGGGGTGGGGTGAGAAATCAATACGCTGGCAGTGGCAGGAGATGTAGTTAATATGCGGCTGGGTGGGTTTAGTGAAGGATGGTGGAGGGGGGCGGGGGGGCATCAAATGCATCCACCCGTCTGTCATTGTATGAACTTGCAAACCCGACAGCATGTTAATGCCTGTGTTTCACTTGGCGCAGCTCATTTGTCTCTTCAGGTTCCAGTGAAAGATAGATATTCTTTTCTTCTTAGTGTCGTGATGGTGAGAAAACTGCATCTTACGATGGCTACATTCTTTCCGAATATTTGTCAAAAATAATTATGAAATTCCTGTTGTGGAGCTTGAACATGTAATCTAAATCAAATTGAAAGAATCACCCAATCAAAATTACAAAAAAAACAAAAAAAAACAATGCAGTATTGGAAACAACTGCCACTCTCACATTATTGGACTAATTGGTAATTTAACACAATGCTTAAAAAAAACAACTAAATCAAAATGTTTGTTTTTGGAAGAAAGTGTGTGTTGTCCATGTTGCAAACAAATATCAAAATAACTTATTTGAAATGATTATTGTGGATTTTAGTGTGTTATTGTAAAGTCAGTTCTGTGTGTATATAAACTGATATTTAGAAATGTATTCTGTCCCGCCTCAATCAGTCACCTGGAAACTTACATGTCAACACCTCTAAACATTAGTTAGAGTTTATTTAGACAGAAAAGATACTTTCAGGATTCAAACGCTGAAAAAAAAAAACTTGATTAATTGAGAAACACACATCACATTTATGTGGGGAATATAAAAAATCAAGAGTTCGGTGCAAAATGCAAGATTTAGCCGTTTGTTTTTTCCACAACCGCAGCCATGCACCTTGTGTTACAGTTTACAGTCTGCATGGCTTCATAGTATCGATTGTATTATGACAAAGGACGGCATATTGTTTCCCATGAATAATGTGCAGTATGTCACAGTATCTCTGCTGTTTTTGAAAAAACAAACAATGTGAGCGATTCAACATACAACAAATATTCTCAAGGTTTCATAAACCTAAAGTTCATGAAATATCAGTATTTTTAACACAAGACACACGACGTAAGCCATCAAGTAAGAACTTGAGCATAATTAATATGGGCTATATTCAGTTTGTGGTAATTTTTCTTCACAGGTGTATTGTAAAAACAAAGCCGGCTGGATATAATTAGACAGTGAATATGGACAAGAATGACGTCTTATGGCATATGGTAGGGTCAGATGGAGAAGCAAAGTCTTGTCATACAGCGGCGGAAATCTATTAACTTGCATACATATGGATTTATGACAACAACTGGCATGAGAAATCATGAATAACTTACAGACGGATGTTCTTATATAAGCATCAATTGTTAATTGAAGAAGCTGTCACACTCCCTGGGGCTGTCAACACAGTTTTATAAGCGTTCAAACTCAACTTTATCAAATCAACGGTATATTCAGTGCTGCCTGATTCTCCTGTAATCCATCTTCCGCGCTTTCTGCAGAGAAAATACCGAAATGCTGTTCCTGGGACACACAATTCACCGTACGAGGAAGCCATTTTTATTTTATTTTATTTTCAAACAAACATCATCTCGGGCAAAGATGCCGGCGCTACACCGCCTCGGCGCAGGTGATTTCCCCGGACCCCCCAAGACACCCGACGACGACGACCTCTGTTGCATTTTTCATGTCTCGCCTCTGTAAACAGCGGCGGCGGAGTCAGCAAGAAAGGCCGGGTTGCTCGGAGGGAGCTCAGGTGTGCTGACAGGTAGATCTCTACAGGCCACCTGGGCCTCGCTGGGGAAATCATGAGTCGCACTGCTCTCACAATGTGCATGTTTTTACCACACAGAAGAAGAAGAAGAAGAAGAAGAAGAAGAAGAAGAAGAAGAAGAAGCAAGGGAACGTGTTGATGTGGGACCATCGAGTGGACTATCTGGGTTGAACAACTTGAGATTTCTATTGTGAGAATGCTGTTAATCCTTATTACTTCTGTGGGACGTTGATGTCTGTAAAGGGACTATGATATGTCTTCAGTTGAAAGGCTTTAATAGAAGTAACTACACATATCCAACGCCCACAAAAAACACACAAAAAACATTAAAATAATGATCAGCGTAGGTATTTTTCCACATTGTTGAAGAGGCAGGAAGGCCAGTCGCCCCCAACAATTACAATTTTTTTTACCCTTAATAAATTCTACCAAGTAATAAGTTCTTCTGCAGTGTATGATTGAAAGAAGCAGGGCAAGTTTTCCTCAGCAGGTCAGTAAAATAAGGGTGAAAGGTATTTTTCTTAGCCATACTAACATTTTCAAGGTGAGATGGTGCCAATTTATTCCAATTATGAAAGTTGGTCTCCCACTGCATACTCCAAAGAAAGTTTCCCCTCTTCCTGGACTTGCCTTTGTATCGCGCGGCTCTCTGCAAATACATGGCCTTCACACTTAAGTGAAGTCGGACCAGATTTAACTCAACATGAATTTCTGCGAGACGTGTAACATATTTGTTCCCGCTCGAGGTTTGACTCGTCTCGTTTGCTTTGAGCAAAGTTCAATCCGGGGCCAACTTGAGAGACAGGGAGGGCCTTGCCTCTCGTTCAAGAAGCAGTAACAGTTCATATACTTTATGTATTAATATTTGTAATACAGGCACCGGTGACCGACAGAAGATGCTTGGCTACAGCGCGTGCATGGAGGTAGATGTCAACGGAGCGCCTGATAGGGGGGGCAGGGTCATTTGCAACTGAAGCGGGATGACGTAGTGGAGCCATGCTAGCTCCAGCGGTGCATGCTTACAGGCCTAGCCACTACTTCCTGTTCATTACAGCACAAGAGCAAACTTTTCCTCGTGTTACCCAATCCGATCGCAGCTCTGGCCCCGTCAGCAACTTTATAGACACTGGGATGACACCACCACGTACACAAGCACCATTTTTCTCAGAGAGTATTTTATAAACATTAAATCTATGGAACCTTTTACATCCAAAAATATGCGTAAATACAACAGCGGACTCAAACTCTACACAAACGCTCCAGAATAAAACGAGTACGTACGGCCAACCTTTTCTCCTGCATAGCTATATTTATTTATTTCCCCTGTGATTTATTGTCCGACTGATATTAACACTCAGTTAAGAGTCATGTGAGTTATGAATTATTGTGTGCAGGCCCTTAAAAATAACATTAAATATCTACTATACATTGCCTCTTTTGGTATCGTTTGAAAGTTTTTCTCTCTGGGCTCCTCCTATGTTAGCGTGTCAATCGCTCCTGCACATGTACAGCATGTGTGGCCTCCAGTGAACACACCGGAAGCAACGCATTTGTTACTCTGTTATCCACCAAACCTGGTCCGTTTTTTTTTTTATTGACGTGACACTAAATGCGAGACTGGCAGACTGCAGTCAATATTCTTCTTCCAGCGGGAGTTGTTTTTTTTAAGTTGGAGGATTTGCCTCGTCATCTGTGAGAATAAGTAACACGGCCGTGATCAACATCCATCTCTATTAGAAGCTCAGTTTGAAAAGAGAGGAAACAAGTCTGGTACAAACACTGGCCAAATCAGAGGATAGCAGCGAAAACAGAGTGATAGCTGCGCGTTTGAACTCGGTAATTGGTTGGTTACTCGGTAGGCAATACAACAGAGGACCTACGGAGGGTGGTGTGTGTTTCCCAGCCCCACTGTGCAGCCTCATAGAGTACAAAGGCAGAGAATGAACTTCAGAGGGTTTTAATGCCTGAAGAGAAGAATATGGACATTAAATTATCAGGGGAAAACAGCAGGGTGTGAAAAAAGCAAAAAAAAAAAAAAAAGAGCCTTCTAAAGCCTGCGAAACGCAAACGTACATACAGGCTGCTTCTGACACGGAAACCTGGCCAAATTCACAGGCTCCTTTATTCTGAGCTTCACACTGATACTCTCAGTGTTTGTGTGTCTCTGTGTGTGTGTGTGTGTCTCTCTGTGTGTGTGTGCGTACGTCGATATCCCGTATGTGTGCACTTGCTTTACTTGTTTTAATTGGAGTTTAAAACAATAAGCTACCATAATGCACAGCCACACATCCTCTTCTTGCATTGAAAATGGTCATATTTGTAAATGTGCATAGTATTTAAAAAAAGAAAAAGCTAGACCTAAAGTAAATCTGTTATAAAAAAATTAAATAAAAACACTGTAGCTCATTTACTACATCTGAGAGACGAACCTTGTGTACATTTAGAGTTCGACATCACTAAATAAATGTGTTTTACTGCAGTTTTTAGATCATACAATGTGCCCCCAAACCATGAAAACCACTCTCGTTAGAAACAGAAGGCATAAAGTCAGCTGTCAGCTACAGGTTTGTTTCTTGAAAGCATTTGGTGTCTTTTTTTTTTCTAAAATTAGTGCTTTGGAAAAGACAAAAGCCACTCTGATCAGATAATGAGAATAAAATGAATGCTCTCTATTTCTTCAAAATAAAAAAAATAAAAAAAAAGCTAAATATTGAATTCCTCCTGTCATCACAACTTATTAATTAATAGTCTCATTTGAAAAAAACATGGAGACACACGAGACAAATATAATTTCCGTCATGCACGGCGTCGAGCGTTGCGTCTGCGATGACTGACAGGTTCAGCTTAAGATACGGTTTAAGAAACAGCGTGTACGCCGCGTCACACAGCGACGCCGACGAGGCCTTTGAGGGTCTCTCCAAATAGTCTGAATTACAAAGTGAGCGAAGGATAAGATGGGACAATGGGAAATAAAAGACTATAGCTAAATGAAAAGAATCACTCTCGAGAGTTACAGCTTTACACACACACACACACACACCTTATTAATCTTTAATATCTTGTCTCGCTCCCCCTCCCCCCTCTCTCCCTACCTCTCTCTCTCTCTCTCTCTCTCTCTCCAGTTTATCTCTTCTGAAGCAATTATACCCAAGAGGACAGAGCACATAGGACATGCTCCCACTACCTAGAGCAATAATATATCATTACATACTAAACATATAGCAGCTACGCAAACAGCCTTTATTGCTACTCCAGGGCGAGTGCTATTTATAAGCACCAGCATCGCCACAGAGATCACTCCTCTACCTGAGCTGCATTTATTTGTGTTGATATTATTCCTGCTTTTCTCAGAGCGCTTGTGTGCTGTAATGATGCCTGTCAGTTTGTCCATTTTTTTTTTTTTTTTTTTTGGTCCTTTTAATTTCAGTAGCTTCATATTGACATTAGGGGGTGCTGGAATTCTTTAGATTTGAGTGATGAGGTGTTGGATTTTGAAGCAGTGTTGAAAAACTGACTCCAGTGTGTGATGTTGTTCTTTCAGAAACATCCAGCGTTTAGGAGAGTTTTCATTTAAATATAGATTCAACAGCACAGAAAAGCTGCTCAACTTAACTTTTATTTTCTGTTACACTTGATCAACGACAGGTGATAAGGAGAATCGATTGGATACGGAATTTAAAAAAATGTGCTAAACCGTGTTCCTCATTTGCTAAATCTTGTGGATGGAGACCCAATAACTGTGATGAAATTTGCACAGTATCGCAAAAAACAAACAAAAAAACAATCCCGAAAGTTTATTTATACATTTTGTTTGTTGAAAACCTAATTCTTTACATTTGATCAAGTGAAAATATTTTACATTTAGATTCCACTCAGCAGACAAACCTGCTCCGCCGTCCAAACTGGAATCAAACGTCTTTCAATCTGTATCTGCCACAAACAACTCTTTTATACTTGCTGGGGGAAAAAAAAGAGAGAGAGAGAGAGGAAAAAACTTCTACTAAGTAACTTATTCAAAGTACAACTCATGAATTATTTAAGAGAACACATTTCCCCTTGTTTATTTATATATACATATGTATAAAATATCATTTATTCTAAGAGGGTCTATAAATCAAAAGTATTCCCAGAGAATAACAGATAAGTGAGGTTATTGTGCAATGAGGCCAGCTGGTGGTAATAATTTAATGACGTTTTACAGGCGCTATAAAGACAGCAAACAGATGTGGCATTAAGGATTATAAAGTTGGTAAAACTTTTAACAAGTGCTATGTATTTCGGCGGTACAACAGCACAACCCCCAGAATAAAAGGAATTTACACATCCTTCAATTCCAAAGCTATCAATCACACGCGTGTTATTCCCCTGGGAGCGTCTTTACATGCATATTTATCAGCTCAACATGCTAATTCCCGCTGCTATACGCCCGCCAGGCACGTCTCCAGGCGTGTTTATGACTCGTAATTGTTGATATCCTTTGATATATTTCTCTCAACTAAGACATCATTTGGTTTTTGTGGTCGAAAGTCAATGAGGCACAATGACCCGAGCTTTCAATTCAAATTTACAGTTCAATATCTATTATATGCTGCCTGGAGAGGAAGCCTCTTTCAAAGCAGGGGGGGGGGTGATGGTGGGGGGGGGGGGGATTGAGCTGCACTGTACAGCACTTATCAGCAGCAAAGCTCATCTCAAGGTTAGTTAATTGATTTGGAAATAAAATAAGGAAAACGGAATTATTATTGCGGGGAAACAGCACCATGTTTCATGCTTTTTTAGCAGGATTTAGCTCGTCAGCGTGTACCTTCAGGGAGAAATAAATAAATAAAATGTGTGTTTGTTCTAAACTTCCGTAACTTGGATGTTGCTCACAGGAGCTCCGGATAGTTTATCATCCTCTGCCAAACAACTAATTGTGAAAAAGTTTCCACGGTGTAAGAAACATGTGCCATATTGTTGCAGGATCCAAGTTCATCAGCATGCATTTACATTGCTAAAGAGCATATATAGCAGATGAAGCATTTCGGCATAAATTCAGCTCCAAATCGGAGAATGAGTGGGAGATCTATCTTTTCTTCTTCTTCTTCTTCTTCTTCTTCTTCTTCTCTTTCCCCATCTTCCAGCGCCTCTTCCTCTCCCCTTTCCCTTTTTCCGCTTTTCCCGCAGACACCTGCCGACAAGCGCACACCTCCAGGGAACCAACATCTGAGAAATGCAATTTGAGCATTTCGGCGCCACAAAGAAAAGACAAACAATGCTGGAAAAAACTGGGGGGATAAACACTCTGCCGAGTTGATGCTGGACAAACATGTCGCGTTCCCTCCAATTCACAAATGGCCCCAGTCGCGCTCGGCGCTCACAGGTGTGGAAATTCAAGGACAAACTTGATTGCGCCCGTGGCCGCTGTTGTTGTTTCTGGGTTTGTTTGCTCGTCGTGCTTGTCTCTCCACTTTTGTTTGACGGATACGCTCCTTGAGGGACGCGCTCCGCCAAAAAACGACGGGAGAAGGATGGGTGCTCTTAAAAGACGAGAACGTGGGAATTAGTCTTCATCAGACTTTGAGATTCGTGGAGAGAATCAGCGTCGGATCGGGTCCACGGGCCGAGTTGCAGAATCGAGCGTCTCATTAATGCCGTTTGGCCCGAGAGAGCTACAAGAATTGGCAAAAGCTAATTTGTTTAGTTTTATTGACAGCGATTGGAAGTTTGAGCAGCGAACCCCGGCTCGATACTTGTTGGTAAAAGTCTTCGCCCTATTAAATCTTTCAGCTGCACAGCAAAGGGACAAATAAAAGCCTTTTCACAGATCTGCGAAGAGAAGAGGAAAAAAGAAAAAAGGCATCGGTTCTCGGTCAGTCTGTGAGTGGAGAGTCGTTCCTTACAATATGGACATTGTCAGTGGCTCATAAAAGACAAATAAGTAGGTGTCACTGCAGAAATTACTTTCCATGATGAACTACACAGCCATCATCAGCAATGACACAGCGTCATTCACATCAACAACACACAGGTGCATGAAAAATGGAATGGGCTGGCAGGAAAATGAATTATTAATGACACATTTAAGTATTATAACAGAAAATCAATGAGCATACCTGGTGTAATTAACATGCACAATGTTTTCCATAATCCAGCACAGTATAATTATGCCTCTCTATTCCAGAACACGTTAGCATTAGCTTTTTCTAAAGCACACAACACCTGTTTATTTGGTTTGCTTGTTCTCTGCCTTCCCTTTTTTTCCTCTCTCTCTCTCCTGTAATGATAAAGAGGCGGCAAAATGTTATTTAGCTACACTCGGGTGTTGGATGTGGACCTGCAGTCATTTGAAGCTGGCCGCGGACCTTAAGCTCAAAACCTAAAGGGATCACAACTGTGCTGTTAAATTGCCCGTTTTTACAAAATGGATTTGTGTTTCCTCAGCAGTCCGTGTTCCGGCCAGAAAAAAAACATAAATAATATATTTATTTGTATTCCTTTTGAAGTTTACAGTTTTAGTTACATAAATAGATTCCTACAAACCCTTCGTGCTTGTTTTGCTGGTTAATCACAGAATATCTACCACCAAACATGTACATTTTTATGTATTTCATGTGCCGCTATTGATTCAGATTGAAGGGTTGGGGGGTGTGGGCTTATCGCTGTATACTGTAACATGTCCACTAATCACTGATTACCACCGTCTGTTTGTGCTGTGACCAGTGGCAGCGTACAAGATTTCCCATCGTTCCTGAAGGATGCCGGGGAACAGCTTGAGCGGAATCCAGCGCGGGACTGGGATTTTTTGGCAAGTCAAACTTTATCAGCACAAACATGCGCAAAATGAAAACAAACACAACCCAGACTGCTAATTACCATCCGCTTGGACCTCTGTCCCCTATTTTTCTCAGAGAGACACAAAATGGCCGACTGCACCGTGCGCTCCCCTGTAAACAGCAGGAGGAAGCTGCAGCTATTTCCCTCTGTCCAAGAGACAACCCCTGTCGCCTGGATAATACAGGTTGACACGCCGGTAGCCCCGGTGATTTTTCAAACCCATTATTTCATGTGCAAAGTTATAAATTACACGACTGACACCAGTCTGGTATCTTCTGGGCCATGTGGCCTGAATCAACGCCAAATCCTGTGCCACTAATTTTACTAATTGCCTGAGCCCGGCCAACACTTTTCATTGGTGTGGAGCCTACAGTGTCACAGGAAGCTAATGAGCGCTAAATAATGTATGTGAACCTCTCTAATTGCTTCATTTCTCATTTTGCTTACAAATTCTCATATCATGCTTAGGGATGCCAATTTTTCTTTTTCTCTTTTTTTTTTTGTGTGTGTGCTGATGATTCTAACGGTGGTTAATACTAATAACTGCATGAGTCTGTCAAAAGGGCAGATCCTGGGGAAATGAAGCTTGTCACAGCACTGTATTATATTGTATTATATTGTATAACAGAGAAACACACGGTGGTTGGGATTGTATTTATTATTTATCAAATAATCCTCTCTTTCTGTGAAATATTCAGACAAGGAGTCTGAACTCCAACCATCCCTCTTCGGGTAAACATTGCATTATTTTGGATGCGCTCGTTGATGCATACAGCATCATCAGGTAAGGCGGCGTATGCCAGCATGTGCCACCTGGGGCTGTGTGTGTTTATGTGCTTTTGTGTGCCTCTGCTTGTGTGTGTGTGTGTGTGTGTGTGTGTGTGTGTGTCATTCTAGCTCCCACAGACATGCATATGGGCGTCTGATAGTGTGTGTGTTTATGTGCTTTTGTGTGCCTCTGCGTGTGCCTCTGCATGTGTGTGTGTGTGTGTGTGTGTGCGTGTGCGTCTGTGTTGTTCCCCTCCCTGGCTGGGTTCCCACCGCAGCACCCGTTGGCCACCTCTCCTCCCAGTCCTATCAACGGGGAAGCTGTAATTTAGCAGCAAATTTGATCATCCAAATAGCTGAATATTTAATGGTATTAAATCGCAGCGTAGAAAAAAGAAAAACTGTATTATTTATTTACTCCCTATAGTGTAACCTCTATTCAGGCAACGCCAGGTGGTCCTGTAAATATACTCTATCTGACACACATGTTGAATTATTGACCGATAATTTATCATAATTCATGTCACTGAAAACTCAATAATGCTCTCCAGGACCTCACCGCCTCCTCCTGCCTGTGACCCAGGCAGCAACTGTGGCCCGTCAAGGTGGTGACAAGGTCGACGCTCCCATAAAAACAGCATCATAGTGACTGTTCATCAGGGCTGCAGTCGAGACCAGAACCAGGGCGAATTTAGTCTGAAACAAAGACACTGATTTGACTAAGAAAGATGAAAAGGAACACTGAGGTGTCTTTAACTCTAAAAGTAGTTATTTGTTTTGAATGCATTGAGATATATTTGGTGTTAAACAGAAGGGTGGCCTTAAAATGTGTGTATTACAAAGAGAGAGAAACCCCCATTTGTCATTAAAACTACCATTTTTTTTTTCATACTCTTTGGGAAAGACATTATCCAGACAGGTCAGAGTCAAAACAGGCGCGAGACACGAGTCCAAAACATCATGAAGTGTTCTTGTAGACCAGATTTGCCATAACAAAGACAACGAGGGTAGTTTTTAAGCTGTCAAGATGTTTATTTCTAACCGCAACAGCTTCAAAAACCACCTGCAGCTGCATCCTTCCACTTTCTGTGACGGATATAATGCGAGGTAGCGAGTTTGAAGTGAAATGCAGGTGGCACACTGGTCTGATGTGGCTTTTAGAGTTTGTAATGTGCTCCCCTCCCCCTCCCTTCTATTTAACACACCTCTGGGTCATGTAGTCTGTAGGAAACGGTGTCAATAATTCAATGTGAAATTCAGGAAATGTGCAGTGTGAAACCCAAATTACTTGTTGGTGACACAAATATCTTGGCAACACTCTCACAGCATAAGAGATGAATAGACATAAGTTTATGTTGCGCCAAGTTACCCATGAGTTTAGGTTTGATGTAACATTTAAAAGCCTGGTACTCGGTTTAACTTGAATTAAAATATCACTTTTATTCTCGAAATGAATGTATTTTGTTTACATGAAATTACCTACCATTAATTATTCATGAAGACATTGAAATAACAGTTTGAGGATAAAGTAAATGGTAAATGGGCCTGTACTTGTATAGCTCTTTTCTAGTCTTCCGACCACTCAAAGGGCTTTAACACTACATGACATCATGCACCCATTCACACCAGTGGCTAAGGTGCCACCTGCCCATCAATGGGGTAACTAACGTTCATATTTGGGGTTAAGTGTCTTGCCCAAGGACACATCGACATGGGCTAGCCAACCCTACTCACCACTGAGTCACAGTCGTCCTCCCAGTGTTTTAAAAGTGCATTTAGCTTCACACTTAAACACCATTTGCTTAATATTAATTTGATTTCAGACTTGCAGTGGTTAACAACCTGTATAGTAGCAAAGACTGATATTTTCTCACAGAACAACAGGTATTTTGATTATTTGAAACTGTAAAAAAAATCGGATTCTGACCAGTAAAATCATCCTTACGGTACCTGGCCATTAATCCAGTCTTCTTTTCGTCAGCCGTATGGTTTTCACTGCTCGTTTGTCTCTCGTAAACGACATTGCCTCGTCTTAGACGCCTTGTTTCAGTGAAGTGCTGGATGAATTAAGATTAATTAATTGATTGATCGATGAAAGGGATCTTGTGGCACATTAGAGCAACAAAAGTCTGCAGCGGGGATTGTTTAGGGATAATGAAAAATAGTGGTATGCTGAAAGAAATGTCTAAAAATACAAAATGCTCTTATTATCCATTAATGACAACACAGTACAGTAGTCATAGTGTCTAATGCAACACCCAAACAGCATGTCACTGGCATGCAACACAACACCGCATCCCTTAATAGGATTGTGCCTGTATAGCAATTTGTCAAGCCAAAATATCCAGTATTTATGAGACAAATATAGCACAGTGGAACAAGTAAGAGAGAGAGAAATCACTAAATAGTCAATAGGATTAACCGAAGCATAAACTAAATGCTCCTTGATGTGTCATCGATAAAAGGATTTTTGATTATTCGTCACCATAAAATGCGTGGCAAGATTGTCATGCCGTCATTGTATTACTGTATCCCTTTTATCTGTCTGTCAATCTAGCTGCATTAGAATCTGGGCGCTGTTTTTCTCCCCCGCCTTGTTTTTATTTAAAAATGGATTTAACACACAGTCTGCATTTAGAGTGCGAGAACAAACCCGGCAGATTACCTCATCGCCTCGGGTCCCTCACGTTGTGTTAATAAATGGTGAACTTCCATAAACGTGCCCTCGCCAAATTCACAATGCCATGTTCAATTAATCCGTCTGCAATCAATACGTTGGATTTGACACTTTAGCGCATTAGTCACCGTGAATCATTTTCGTCACAAACAACGACAAAAAAAATAATAACCCAGCAGCCCACCGCAACTATTCTAACGGAAAAATAAGTAATGTTCGCGTTTTGGATTAACTGAATGTGGTATTTTGGCACAACACAGTGGCCTTATAGTTAAACAGAGTGCATTGTGCTGGAACAGTTTTGAATCTCATTACAGATGGTGCGTGATGACACCAAACTCACGCATTGCACCTCACTTTGGTTAGGAGGCCCATTTTAAATCAGTAGATGACAACTGCACCGACCATTCCCTCAACTGGAGGTGAAGCCCGTTGCTCCTCTACGTTATGACATTGGTCTTGGTGAACACACATTACAGTAAATGTCATTTTTTACGAATTAGCTATATTATTTTTTTATATTATAAAACACAAGGCGAGGGGATTGGTTAAATTGCAGTGGACTTTGGGACGATCGCCGCCCTGCACATCATCTTCCGACCACCAAGCCAGACCAGTTGGACCAAACGCCACCAAAAGTGGAGTCGAACACGCCCCAGGAGGAGAGCCGAGACGGAAGCTAAGCTAACGCAGAGAGGAGAGCCGAGATGGAAGGTAAGCTTACGCAGGGAGGAGAGCCGAGATGGAAGCTAAGCTAACGCAGGGAGGAGAGCCGAGATGGAAGCTAAGCTAACGCGGGGAGGAGAGCCGAGATGGAAGCTAAGCTAACCCAGGGGAGGAGAGCCGAGATGGAAGCTAAGCTAACGCGGGGAGGAGAGCCGAGATGGAAGGTAAGCTAACGCAGGGAGGAGAGCCGAGATGGAAGCTAAGCTAACGCGGGGAGGAGAGCCGAGATGGAAAGTAAGCTAACGCAGGGAGGAGAGCCGAGATGGAAGCTAAGCTAACGCGGGGAGGAGAGCCGAGATGGAAAGTAAGCTAACGCAGGGAGGAGAGCCGAGATGGAAGCTAAGCTAACCCGGGGAGGAGAGCCGAGATGGAAGCTAAGCTAACGCGGCTAGGAACTAAGACTATTCCACTCCCAGGTTTGCTTCAGGCTGTCTAATGTCAGGTCACGGGAAAATAAGATGGATAAAATAAAACGTACAGCCGAACCCAGCAGCAGGAGGTTGGTGAGCGTTGTGATTGGTATCAGAGCGCAGGACTCCGGTATTATTTCCCTGATGCTGAATTTCTATTTTTCACATATCTGGCCAGCGAATAGCGAATTGTTGTTGAAAAAAATGCCTTGTAGGAATGCGCTACTCTTTTGTCCGATTTTTCTAGTGTAGCAAATGGGCTCTAACTGCATTTCACTGTGTTGCGTAATGGCAATAATAATATAATAATATTATTTTTTAATCCTTGAACCCTTAAATCATTGTCAGACGATAACCGGTGGGTTATGAGATTTCATTTCGGTCAATGCTTTCCGGCTTTTTTTTTGCTCTCCACACAGACTGTTTACTTACATTCAACCAAAGTCTCATATAATACAATACTACAAACGGAAACCAGAACTCTTCCGATCTCAAAATCTCGTCACGTTGCCTACAGATTCAGAGTTTACTCCTCACCAGACTTGTAATAAAAGATATGTTGTTGAACAAACAGAGCTTGTTTCTTTGTTTACCCGAATACAAAAGAAAAAAAGGTGTGTTTCGTAATGCAAATCTTTTTATGTTGAATTATTAAGACAGTCTGTCTGTAACAAGACCGGCCTGCAGTCAACAGTGAGAGAAACCGAGACAAAAGTTGACATAAAAAAATTAAAAAGTCCATTTCGAACAACAATTAGATCTAAACCTTCCAGAGTGAGATACATGTTTTGAATAATTCAACTAAAGCAAACATTTCTTGTTAATTTCGGGCTAATTATAGCGGTGCTAGTAGAGAGAGTTGGTAATTTAAGCTCTTGGGCTCCGCTTGTCACAACGACTCCTTGAAGCTTCAGTGACTGCCACAAATAATAATGTGTGCACTTACTTAATAAAAATTAGCCTCGCAATCGGGCGAGTTCAAAGGGAATTCTGTGTGGCGGTGGATTAGGCGGTCGGCATTACACTATAATGGCTGCGGATTGTTTTTGCAAAGGAGCACCAGCCCAAATCACACTGGTCAAATTACAGCCTGTTTTATGTTGTTCAGATGACAGCAATGGGGACATGAGGGGATCATGAACAAATCTATGCCGCTTCAGCTCCGCGGGTGAGACCCAGGCAGCATTCATGGCTCTAAACTGTGAGCTAAAGGAGCCTAAATAACTGGCAGAAAAGCGTATTTAATGAGCCAACATCAAGGCCCTCATAGGCAGTGAAGGCAACATTATCAAGAGGATGCAGGTGAGTACAAGTGGATACGAGCATGGGATGTTTGGATAGAAGACACCGTGTTCCGCATTTATCTCTCTATTTGATGGGAAATGACTCAGACCGAGCATGACGCGGCTGATCATTGAGGATGCGATGTGTCTTGTGTCGGTCTCATAGGCAACACATTTATGCATGGAGCAAATTCACCCTCAGGCAGAACAGGCAGAACCTGGACTGGTGAAATCACAATGTGTCGTTTCAAAGAGAAAACTAATTCCTTTGCAAACAGCGACACATCTCAAAAAACACCGGGCTGCACAGTTTTGCAAGACGTAGAGCCTTATGATCCTGTAGTGTAAAGTACATGGCACTATTGTTTTCACTGTATTTTTTGTATTTGTATTTGCAGATACTGGACAAAACTCATATACTACACAATCTATTGCAATTAAAGCATCTGTAATAAATATTTTTGGAATATTTAGAGATCAAATGACTGCTTGTTCTCATACATTGTTTGTACTTATACCTATGAAAAGTAATACACTGTAATTCCTATGTTACCATATAGACATGGAAGTGGAAGTATTCACCGTGAGGTCAACCATTGGCCGTCGCCATTTAGATTTTTCCAACCAGAAGTGACACAAGAGGTTGAAGCAAAGTCTGATTAAACATTGAATAAAACAGTTTTTAGGCGACTAAAAATGTAATAATTAACTTTCATGAACTGAAAACACACTATGTAAGGGTTAACGGTTTAAAACGAAAACATGGACAACTCCCAGACCGGACAACACCGTGGTAGTGACCTGTCAATCACAAGTTAGCCCCGCCCTAAAGCATATCCTGATTTATGGTCTATTTGACTCTAAATGGACCATAATTTACTAAATGAACATCATGCTGTATTGAAGAAGACTTGAAACTAGAGATTGAGACCACAAACTCATGTTTACAATGTTTACTGAGGGAATAAATCAAGTGAGAAGTAGAGTCATTCTCCCATAGACATCAGACTTCTATACAACCAGAAGAGTCGCCCCCTGATGGGCATTAAAAAGAATAAAAAGTTTAAGAGGTTGCCGCCTGCATATAACCCTCGTAATTATGAGCCAGGACGCGCAGGGCTGCCGATAAGGAAGTTCAGTCTCGGTCCAATATGATCGTAATTGGTACAGATGCTGGGCTGAGATTTTCTGTTCTACAAATTAATTTATGTGAACATCTCATGCTAAATGCAATCTTGAACTACAGTTAGCAACGCTAGCGAGGCTACTGTGCATGGTTTTCAGCTCTGACCACTTAAAGTAATAAATCAACATACCACCAGCACAAAAAACATCATTGAATTTAGTGCCACATGCTGACTGGGAATGTGTAAAACCTTATTCAACTCAATCTAACCCTGTGAAAAGATACGATCCAACCTTCTACTAAACAACCAAATATGCATGGAAGCTACAGACACACCAGACAACAACAGGCCAATGAAAATCCTACAGTAACAAAGATATCCCTGCTGGCAAAGCCTCAGGGTGCTGATAAACTAAAGCAGTGTAGATGGGCAACACTCCCAGCAGTTTCCGACAAAATTGAAAAATCTTTTCAAATGTTTCCTGGCAACAAAAAGTCCCTCAGTGTTCGAAGCAACAGTCTTGAGGCAACTCCAAGGACGCTGCTGCTCATCGTATCAACTAAAATATAGTGTTTCTGTTTATCACTGCTGCTTGACTTTTCTTTGAAGTGGTTCAAGAATAACTCAACTGATAGCTACGTTTGTTTTTGACAGGTCCAGTCTCTTCTCTTTGAGCATCTGCACCGCGAGAGTGTGTGTGTGTGTGTGCGTGTGTGTGTGTGTGTGTGTGTGTGTGTGTGAGACAGCTGTTTGTCTGATTGGACATTCCAAGTGTTTCATTTACAGTTCGCATGCCATGTTGCGAAACCGATTTTGACACGTTTCCATGTTGATGCATTTCTACTTAACTGCACATATTGTTTATTTGCCTTTCAATATGAGAGAGATGTTGAGAGAGAAAGAGACAGTGACTGATCGACATGAATATTTAGGCAGGTACGTTGATGCGTAACGATAAACCCACTGCTCATTTTAAGGTCGTCTCCGTCTACATTTGGTTTTTCCAAATGGAAACGCCCCTCAGCTGTTAGCAAACAGGAGTGACGTAGGTTACCACAGTAAAGTAAGCTAGCACTAGCTGAGTCAACGTTAGCTGTGCTAAGTTTGGGAACATCTGAAAGGGTTAGTGTGGATTTTTCAAAGTGGGGTTGTATGAGGTACTTTCACTCAGTTCGGAGAAGCAGACAGGAGTACCGGTGTGGACGTCATATTAGTTCTGATCCGATAGTCATACAATGTCACAAACAAATTAACCAATCGAGGCAGCGGTAGACCAGAAGCTCATGGTTCTGCGAGGAAAAATCACTGGTTTTATCAAAGGAGTTTTGTGTCTTTAATGACAGCATAGATTACGGCTTCAGCTACCCGACAGAAAGCTTTTCTGTCGGGTATATAAAAGTGGTATATTTACACCACTTTACCTCACCATACGAGGGCCGTTTACGATGGAGAACTGAAGCCGTTATCTATATGCTCTCATCAAAGCCACCAGACCCTATCAAAAAAGTTTTTGAACATTGAAGTTGCTGTTCTACCGTTGCCTCAATCCGTTAGCTTGTTTGCATAATTGTGCGACTTTCGTAAATGAACCTTCGTGACCATTTTCACCACTTCCACATCACCTTATATTATCTTGAAAAGCCATATCAAGCAATGCACGTTTGATAAATCATGACTTTGTTTCATGCATACATTATTGAAAACATATACACATGGTGAATGCTTTAAAAATGAGACCAAATAAATGCATTTAGGCGGAGTGAACAGGCTCTTGAGTTTTACTGCTCAGCTTTAAAACAGATTGTAGGCTAGCCTAAGTAAGCTAAAGAAAAACAAAATAATACCAACATTCAGGCCCCCTCATTGGCCTCAAAGGTGTACTGCAGATATAAATGATAAAGACTGTGGAAGAAATTCTGCAAATTTATTTTTGACGAATCCAATGAAATCTCCTGCGATCTGTGGTTCTCGACCCAGTCTTTGGGAATGACTGCTTTAAAAGGAGCTAAAACACATTATATACCAACAACTATTTGTAGGATGGATAGATGGATAGATAGATGGATTGGAAACTAGCAGCTCTACAGACTTGAACCTTAAGTGCAGGAGCAGATGATGCATAATCTATCTTCAGCTATGACACATTTACTGCAAATGGTGATGCAATCAGCTCTTGTGGTTTTAAGCTAAAGATAAACCAGGTCAACTGAATATTCCCTGTGGCTTGTGGTAAGGCTTTGACTTATACATTATATAGTCACAGTGTGTCCTGTCTTCATGCGCTGCAGTCTGCTGCATTTCTTTGTCTGTCCCCCCCACCCCCCCAGAGTTGCTCCCAACTCGCCCTTTTTACCCCGTGCCACGTTTGCAGCTGCAGGTGGCGTTTCCGTACAATATTTAACAGATTCACACATGCCTTCGTCTCCCCCTGCACCCTCCGCCCCGCTATCCCTGCGGGACCTTGCATGGCGTTTGAGCTCCGAACAGCATTACCATCAGTCCAGTGTAAATAACATGAAGTGGCAACTCATAAATAGTTAATGATGCAAAAAATCCATGAAGTCACTCCCCCGGCTCTCTGAACGCTGTGCTGCTGCCGGTTGCTACGTTTCCTGGAGGGTCTTGTGGGGCGCCCAGTGTTGGTTTGAATCATTGCCGGTGCCGTGACGAATTCACAGAGCGATTAGTAACAGGTGGTAAAACGCCACAGCAGGTTATTCAAGGCAGGCTGATATCACAGAGCTAAAGGTAATTATAAATGTTTGCACTGCATGTCAATAGAAGTAGACATGAACATAAGACCTCAGAAGCAAAAAAGCGACGAGCACTTTGTTGTTATGCTCAAAGGAGCTCACTGCGCTGGACAAACTACAGGCCTGCATGTCGAGAAATGGAGCACAGTGGGGGATTTTGAATGGGATCCACTGCTGCTACTTTTTTGAATAATGCAAGTACTCAAATCATCCTCAGTCCTCAGTTCCACTTTGTTTTTAAATGACCTCTCCAGCTCCTCCAACAGTATGGAGGGCTTTAAGGGCCAAAACCAAATATATAAATACATTGATTATATGAATAAATATGAATAAATAATACATGAATAATAATGCAATTTAATGCTCAGTTGTCACCATAAATAAATTAAATAAAAAATTGATTAAAAAATGTATTATATAGTTGTTGAATTTATTTGTGTATTTATTTATGAATTTATGTATATTGACACATTTATATACACATTTTATTATATTTATTTTATTTTTTATTTGTATATTAATTTATCCACTTATCCATTTATTCACACTTTATTTTATCTATTTATCAATTTATTTAAATATATACTTTTATTTATTCATAACGTAACTCGCTACAACGAAATGAATAAATCTGTCAACTTCCTCCATCCACGGTCAGGGGGCCGTTCAGAGTCTCTGACTGGTGGATGAACAGTTTTACAGACAGGGAAGTCCCGCCCCTACTCTGTCTCCGATTGGCTACCCTCCCAGACGTTCAGGTGTCTGATGAATGCTAACGTTGGCCTAGCCATGATGCTAACGGCCAATACGAACTAGACTTCGGTTTGTGTGTCGAGCACAAAGGCAGCAGAGAAACAGACCAACACAGGTAAGTTATTTATAATCTCCGTATGCTATTCCATCATGAAATTCACTAATACGAATCTTTGAGGCGAGAAATCTAAATTTGATGACAAATAAAAAAATTTGGATTTAGGAGTTGAGCTGTAGATTTGTTTAAACTGTTGAAACAAGTTATCATGTTTATAAGCAATTGTCATAAAACCAGGAACAATCATGAAGTATCAAGGTGATCAAACAATGTTGAATACATTTTCTGTACCCATATTTAGTACTTATTTATATCCATCCCAGTCTTTATGTTTAGCTATTTCAGATATGAATAAAGCAAATGAGACATTTGCATAATATTGCGTTTTATTTTTTTCCTTTCCTGAAAGCTCACTAACTTTAGCCAAATACAAATGTACCAGTAAGCTTCACGCACTAATGTTGAAAACTGATATAACCAGCAGGAACACCTGTCATGTATAATACAATCCAAGATAATAGCCTGTCATAAAATCAACCAAAAATAAATACTACCTTTGTCAAGATTGCGGCATCAGAAAGACATTTATTTAATTATAGGGTGTTGTAACAGCCCATCGTATTATAATATTGAGATATTTCTATTATTGTGTCCACCCCCCAGTACTTTCCTTCAAACATCAGAAATGTGTCTGTTGTCTTTGGGGTTTTTTTTTTTTTTTTTTGTCAGGGAGTGGAAAGTTGCCAGTTTGGAATCTGCAGCCAAGGCGGTGTCTCGGGAACAGAATAAATAAATGAATAAATAAGTGAATAAATACATAAATAAATGAATAAATAAATGAGAAAATTCAGGAAGGATCTCACGCGACAGAACCACATCCAGACTCGTCCAGACCCGGTCCAAACGGGTCCCAGACTGGACCTCCTCCTCTTCCTCCAGGGCCGCCACATATCCCCCCTTGATGCAGCACATTAGTTTCATTGCTGAATTGGATCTCCTCATGCACGCAGCGAGTTTCCCCATCAGCTGCCTGTCTGTCAGTATGAGGATGGTAATTCGGTAGGAGGCTGGGGAACAGCTGCTCTCGCAACAGCCAATAATAATGCAAAAAAAATAAAAAATTACTAACCTTAAAAACCACAGAGATGGGGAGTAAATTGGGAATGTATACAGCTTTCGCGGGCCCTCTCCCGTGAATTGTCTCTTCCCTGACAAGCAGCTCATTGCATTTCCCATCATGCATCTGATCGGTCATTCAGAAACACAAAACACAAATAAGTCAAGTCGACCATCTGCTTGTTAGTGGCGTCTATAAAAGTGCCTGTTTTAAAATAAACAATAAAATTACTTTGACGGGCCGGAGACCACCTGAATGGAAAATCAAATATTTTGTGTTGTTTAAGGTAGGTGTCTGTCAACTATAAAACAAAGCATGTCTTTAATTTATTACAGCAACACACACAATGCTTGTGTTGTCCTCATTTTCTAAATCAATAATCAGCCCAGCATGCTTCATTAACAGTGACCAATCAGAGACAAGCTGGGGATCTCATTTTACAACATGAGCATTCTGAAGACATAAACCATCTGCTACTTGTAGGAACAGAAAAATCAAATTAATCCATTCTTATCATGCATTCAGATTTTAAAGCAATTAAAGATGTTCTCTGTCTAATCGCAGACACAGAAGTAGCTTGGTAATGAGGAAGGCAAACTCTTAGGTGAACTTTCCAGGGTTCTCAACGGCGCGTTTGGAAACTTTACAAGTCTTGCACACTCCAGTGAGCCGTTAGCCTGTACAATACAGATGTTGGCAACAACAATGAATTTTTTATTAAGCATTTAATCATTGTGCAAACCCAGATTTCCCATAATAGAGGGCTCAAATTCAAAATCCTGGGATGCCAAATCATCTACAGTGTAATGTTTTCTTTTTTAATATAAGAAATAAACAGCTGCCAAACAAGCGCAACTGGTTTTAAGATTATATAAAACCCAGTGATGAACTAGAATGTTGAATTTACCTTAATTAAGCTTGGGGAGTTCTGCTTGCCCAGAATGCTAATTTGAGCTCAGATGTGGTGCCGGTGCTTTGGTAACCTCGGAGGGCTCGGGCATCAAACCCATGCAACCACAGCTTATTACAGCATGATGCTGTCCAATTAAAGCCAAAGTATGGGTGGCTTTAAGACAAAACACAACACGGAGTGACGTTTAATGCTCACATTGACTCCTTAACCTCTATCATTAACCTACAGCACATACGTGGGACAACAGACACTCTGCTGCGAGCGTTCGCTGTGCAGTGAATCTGTCATTAGCGGCGGTGCTCTGGGTCATTATTTCTTCTCTTTCTTTCCGTGTCGTCAGCGGCAAACAGCACAAATTGTCTTAAAAATAGCCACTATATTAGTAAATCCAAATCAGTGTAGTCGGCATGCATGTTAGAGTTGTGAGTGGCGACTAAAATGCGACATTCCACCAGCGTGAGGGATTTCTTTAATAAAAACTCTGGAACAGGCCTTCCCATGACAGTCACAACAGTCACCTGTTTCACCACAGACCGGTTAAAAAAAAAGAAGAAAAAACATGATATACTGGAGGCTACACACGTGTAGATGAAGTGTACACGCAGGCAAATGCTCAGGAAGCCTTGATGGGGCACGACATCAGCGTACTCGCGTCTTTTAGCTTGTAGTTTTCCTGCTTAAGCACCGCCTCAATACAAGTCTTTCAGTTGAAATTGGCCTTCTAACTTCAAAGCATGCATGACAGACTTAAAACAAAATAGTCTTTTTGCATTCAAGAAACATTGTGCTGCTCACATGAGGTATTCATTTTTCCTTTTACTTCGACTGTGATTATTGTAATTATCGGGGCTATATTTCAAGTTAAGTCCCTTTCCCTTCACCCCAGCACAATTTTCATGTGCACTCACATTTGTGGCCCCGGTTGAAATTCATGAAGTCCCCCCAGTGCTGGGGTTTGCTGGGCTGGCGACCAAGCCAAGAGCGCAATGAGCTCATTGTTACGCTCCGACTGCTGCTCTCGATTTCAGAGCTATCAACAGCTGTCGATCGGAGATGTCCTGGACCCCGTCCATCAATCACAGGCCCCCATCATCAGGAGACAAAACAAATAACAGTCAGCCAAATGTGGAGCCCAGAGTCAAACCGGGTGCAACAAAACACCCCGACACAAACATGACTCAACTTTAGAATAAAAAAACAGGGGTCTCGAGCAGTTGTTGATGGACGCGAAAAAACAAAAACAAACCAAAACAAAGGGTCAAAAGTCCAGCAGTGCGTGAAGTTTGTGTGCTGGTCCTGTTGGAGCATCACAACAACGCTGCCAGGTTGTGAGTTTGACTCTCGCTCGCTCACCCATGCTGAAAGAAATAAATTAACTCACTGCTCTGTAAGGCTTAAAATGTTCAAATGTGTGTTATTACAAACAACAAAAACAGACAAAGGCTGCAATATGTATTTCTTTTCATTTTGATACCTTAAGAGCAAACCCTTTTCAAATTAACTGGATAAGCTCGCTAATAACGGGTCATTATTAATAGGATTCTGGTTATGGAATATCAAAGGCAACATTACAACAAATCCACTCAGCCACTTATTAGTGTTTGTTTGTTGTTGCTGCATCTGCACTAGTTTCGTTTTGTTAGTTAATTTAATATTATTATTATTATATTTGTTGTATATATAGTGCATTTTTCTTTTCTTCTTCTTCTTCTTCTATTCTTGTATATATTGTTATTTTCTTATGTAAAAAACTTTCTTTCTTATGTAAAAATGCTGCTCTACCAAAAGAATGTCCCCTTGCGGGATTAATAAAGTATTTATCTATCTAGCTATCTATTAACTACTTCATGTTTTGCCAGTAATCATAACTAAACTACTTTATGTTAAAACGTGACCTTAATCTGGTTTCTAAAAATCAAACACTGTATGGACACATATATGATACATGTGTACACCATTTAATTAAAGGTACCCTGTTGAGTTTTTTTTGCGCATATACCTCAGCAACGCTCCAGCAAAGGCAGTAAATAGCACTGCAAGCTACCAAACATTGATGGAGCGGAGGATTTCAAATATAAAGAAATCAGGTTAGGCTGTTTCATAAGTTTCCTCAATGTCAAATTGGGCAGCTGTAAAGGGGACATAATCACGCACATGTTCAGGTTCATACTTATAATTTGGGTTTCTACATGCTTTATTGTTCAGAAAACACATTGTTTTTCTTCTACTGTCTGAAACGCTCTGTATTAGCTCCTGTCTCTTTAAGGCCTCCCTCCCGAAAAAACTACTCTGATTGGCTTGCAAGAAAAAAAAGGGTGCACCTTTAAAAAAGTAGGTCTCAAGCACTGGCAAATGCTGAATCACAAAAAGTGAGTTTTTCATGAGAGGTCCCCTTTAAATCTTCGCTGGAAACATGGGGTGAGGCCCCTTGCAAATTTCGGTTATTGTCTTTGTTTTGTATTACTTCTTGTTGTCTTAAATGTGGGTGCATTTTGTGTTATTGTGCTTTACAATTCTGCAGTACTGCACGGCAGTAAGGATTTATACTGATTATTTACTGGAGAGAAATAGCTACCAAATAGATTAGTTGTAAGTTTCTATGTTTAATATAAATAGAGCTACAGTTTTTCCAACAATAGTGAGTCCAAAATAGAAGAAGATAGATGGACACTTTATTGATCCCACGCAGGGAAACTGAAGGGATCAGAGTATTAATAAAGCAAACTGTGTACTCATAATTTAGTGTTTTATATTGATTGGAAAGCAAAGAAAAAATATGCCAGTCATAGAAGTATGTTAATAGGCCTCATTTTTGATGCATGCAACCCTTTTCAATATACTGCCCTTCACAATACAGAGATACATTACAGTGCTGGGATTACAGCTTTCTGTCAGTCTCAACCATATTGAACACCGTGCTGACTTGAAGCACACAGGGGCCGCAAGATCAATGTATATTTGTTGAATAATACATCTAAAATACATATCTCGAGTTGAAACAACAGTAATATTTCAGGCAAAAGTTATGAAATATTCCCCTGGTTCCAGCTTTTTTTTCTCCAGATTTTATGCTTTTCTCTGTTTTATATCATTTTAAATTGAATATATTTGAGTTTTGGATGGTTGGTCAGACAATTCAATCAATTTACAGACCAAACTTAATTATTATTTTTGAAAAAAGTTGTTAGTTGCAGACCTTTGCATACAGTATCGACCTCATATTGTATATCCTGCCCTGTCCTGTACTGTATCATGACAGCGTGTTACAGGAGTGTAAGTATGGATCTTACTAACAGAGTGCAGGTAAATAAATCATCACCCAATCTTACCCGGCCATTAAGCACTTCACCATCTGTTAGCATCAAAACTATATGACACAAAGATACATAATTAATAGTTAAACAACAATCTAATTAAAACGGACAAACTGGATGCTCTTGCCATTAGGGAGATCTAATTAAGGGCTAAGTTTTAAGCTAGAATGAAATATTTAAACAGGAAAATTATCCTTTCACTTTCCAGTCCTGAATGCATTAATATGGATATGTGAAGTGCATTCGAAGTGGGACCTACAAGATGTAATTTTCCTTCATCAAAGCATATACTAATTGTTAAGTTTGCTGCCATGCCATATGTGCAGCGTTGCTGGATGAGAAATGCAAAACAGCGTGTATTTATATATTATTTTACCTATCTCAGGTCTATAGAAGTGTTGCCCAGTCAAAGCCTGCACACTCATGTTTAGAGGAACCTGTGCGTTCTCACCACCGGTTAACCAGCTGCTCTGTGTATCCGCGTGCAGCCTACTTGACCCCGCTGACCCCCATTTGTATAAGTTACGTCATCCTAATGCATGTCAGCACTATACAGAGCCCTCCGCCTCTCGAAACGTTACAATGGACTTGATCTTTGCACGTATACCGATGCACGCGCGCAGACATGCAGACGCACGCGCGCACGCGCTCACAGTGGGTAACATGATGTTCCCCTCAAGGCCTATCAATTCCTATGTGTAGCAACCACAGATTCCAAGCCGCCATCAAAATCCAAACAAGATCCGTCAGCAATTAAGGGAATACGGGGGGACATTAGAAAGACGAGCTGCTATCCGGCCTACATTCCCATTCCCCGCACAGCGGGCAATGGGATGAGTCTGGCATGGAGGCACTCATGGAAGACCCACGCATACCCTGGGTCATCTATATTCCACCCATGTTATGGCAATATTGATATTGGCAGGCAGGCTGCTGATATTGGGTACGTAATGATGCAATTAAAACAGGAGCCATTTTACTATTATTGGCAGGAATGTGTGCCCCCCCCCCCCGTTCCCCCTCCCATTTTAGGAGGCAAATATGATTTGGAAGCAATGCAGAGATATCCGGAGAGAACCCACTCGTAATAAAGGAATTCATCTTGTCATATCAGTGTCGTTTTTTTTTTTTTGGTTCATCTGTTAATGCAGTTTATTAGTGGGAGGAGCTCAACTTTTTGTGGTGGCTCGCATATTTACATAAATCTATCATGCACGCGCTGGTCTGTGTTCTCCACAAATCACCAAGTACGGTGCCACATAATTCACCTTGCAACAAACCATTGAGCCGAGTCTTATGTTTTGCTTAACTGCACTCAAGTTGAGAATCAAATATATAACGAGGAAGAAATGCTTTTCTTATCCATTATTGGAGTCATCTGCAGAGATATGAGATCTGAAAAAGAGCCCAGAATGAAAGAAAAATGCAAATCAGTCCAATAATATTGGTTTATGCACAGGTTATATACCTTGGAAATAAAAGACCTGAGTGCTTTTAGAGCCATATGTTGTTCCTTTGTTCCAAGAGGGGAGATGCCTTCATGTCACTTATGTTTCTGATTAGCAAAATGATTTATGCCACAATCACTCAAAAATTCAGACAGCGAATGTGAAAATGCATTGTGACTCCACCAGATGTGCACAATAAAACAAGATTCCCATTGTAATCTGGGGTACTTAGTTTATATGAAGCTAATATAAGGCACACTTGGATGTGGCAAAGTCACTCTTTTTAAAATTTGACTATAAATGATTGGAAATAAATTGTGTGTTTTATGCTGGATGGCATGAGTGGGTTGATAAATTAGGAACAGTTTTGTACCCTGACTTATCTACAAGACAAACCTGGTGGAGATCACAGGGATTAATTGCTTCAGAGGTGTGAAACGCCGCTTTCCCATTCTTCCCCGTGCATTCCTCGCCTAAACAATGATTAATCACCCTTTAACTATTCTCCAGAGTACGCCGGCATTTGCCAAGCCTGGCCTTATCCGCCGAAATCCGCCTGTGCAGGTTGGGTAAGGTACTTGCCAGGTACAGCGAAGGCAACCTGTCCTCATCCGTTATCAGATTAGGGAAGTGTCAGGGAGCAGACGCACAGGAGCAACGCTGTTGTTCCTCACAGATCCCAAACCACTGCGCACCAACACCCCCCCCCCATCTCCCTCCTACCCCCCCTCACCACAGCCTCCCACCCCTCCCCCCTCATTTTTTATTTCCTCTTCTCAGTCCTAACCCACTCTCCACCCGCCACTCACTCCCCAAAACCATCAGCCTCCCAGCCGGTCACGTGACCAGGCTGCTCTGGCAGCTCGCGGCGCTGCTGATCTTCTGCCAGCAGTGAAGGCTGCATGCGAGTCACATCACACAGCCTCCAACTTCTAAAAAAAAAAAAGTGCCCTTCAAAAATCATTATCACATTATCGATAACTATACCTGCAATAACGGTAAACCTCCACGTCACTGTGTCACATCTGCAGTGAAGCTATATTCACATTCTTATGAGATCAATGAAGACGACTTCTCTTTGAACGCCTCAGCTTTCAGAGAGAAGTCTTTCAGATCTTTGACATTAGGGAATAAAAAGGGTCCTTCATTTAAATATGAGCCGCCCTTAATTACTGATTCTGCATTTTGTCATTAAAGATATACAATTTGTTTGTCCTTATCCTGTTTGATGTGACGGGCATATGTAATAATGTAAAACTCGGGAGGCCAAACTTTATTCTTAAACTAAATCCTTGGTTCTTAAACCAAACTAGAATGTGGCTTGAGCACTGTAATATCGCACATCCTCGTTTAAATATCGACTAAATGTTGTGAAATTATCTGTCTGGGCACAGAGAGCAATTTTTTTTATATATTTTCTGACTGTTCTGTTTGTTACATCTGATTATTAGACTTATAGATCTACCTTTTACATTTTCCTCGTTATCTTTTAAGAGGGCCCTTTGGCCATGAACCGTAACCAGTATATGTATTTTTTAAAATTTCTACCAGTTTTAACTTGACTCATTGACTGATTTACATTTTTTGAGAGCAGCAGATATAGAAATACTTTTATAAATATACAACTGTCATGTCAAACTGTTTAGTAGTGTTGCATAGTTACTTTGATAGAAATCATTTTTCACGTAGGGTCTAGAACTGCCGATTGTTTTGCAGTGTAACAAGTTGAAAACTTTGCATTTTAAATGTTTCTACATATAGCCCATAGTCAAAACAGTTTGCTCGCCCCTGATGTAAAGGCGCATTTGGAATTGTAAATTACATTAAATGAGTTATTGCAATCCTATTTAGAGTAGTTTTTGTACCCCATTGTACATCAACCAGAATGACCGCCCACTGGAAATATGGTACAGGTTCCTCACAGACTTTTAAAAAGGAATAGTTTAACATTTGAGACTTTGGTTTTCCAATTGAAGGAGGAACATAAATCCTGCAAAACTGAGCAAACAGCCTGCTAGCTTAATGCAGCTTCATATTTAGCTTACAGACAAGAGGGTCGTCACGATCCTTTCATGTAACGTTTGGCACGAAAGAAAATAAAATGTCAAACAATTCTTTAAATTAAATCTAATATATTGGTAATTCTATTTGCGCACAATCAAATAGATGTTGCGGTTCCCCCCCTGCTTCAACGTGAAACATGACACCAGCTGAAAATCTTGTTTCTGCCGACCTCCAGTGGCTTAACTTCTCATCTCGCTGCAGTGATGTAGAGGTGGACTCCAGGACACTGTGACATCACTGTTGGGCGTGGTCAAAGGTACAACAGATAGATAGATAGATAGATAGATAGATAGATAGATAGATAGATAGATAGATAGATAGTGATTATATTGGGTACAAGACAGAGTTGAGTCGCTGGTTACTTGCACAAGTGATTTGCAGGACAAACATACATAATCAAACGCTTAAACACATTTTCAGTAAGAGGGGTTTAAAAAAAGATTACCTCATTCAGTACAGTTGTTCAGGTGCTAAAAATAAAACAATCCTCAAAGAAAAGCCATAAAGGAGTCACACTTAATAATGGGAGAAAGGAGCCTCAGAGGGAAGATTTTGAATCATAGATCCCAACAGAAAACAACAAAGGAGGGAAAATCAATAAGCCGGAGACCTCGCACAACCCGAGGACACATGTGGCAACTTTGCTCTGGTCAGTTAGCAAAACGAGGTTATCCCTTTAATATTTCATGCCACCTGCAGCGAGTGTCTGCTCGCGCTAATGCGGGAGACAGATAAACAGGCTGTCGGTACCTCGCTGATCTCTTTTCACGACCGTGGCTCATAAGTGCAGGAGTTATCTCCATATCGACTCAATATCCCAAATGGATAACTTGTGTTGCCTCTGATTTGCGTTGAAAAGAGGAGTGAGGCGTGAAAGCTGCGGCGAAGGCAGGGACACCTCCCGCTAATGCTGTTTGAGCTGCCTGGAGGCCCTGAGGGGCCGCCTCACACTCTGCCTCCGTCTCTCTCTGCCCCCCCACCCCCCACCCCCTCCTCACAGATGGACCACACTCCACCACTGTCTACTTAACGCTTCCCTGCTCTCTATCAGCTGTCAAATGCAATGTTATCACTCCGCTATACAACCAAAATAGCAATTACTCAACGGGGGCTTCGTCGCGAATGCCAAAACAGTGGAAATGCGCCACGGTACGGGATCGTGGTTCGGTCGGGCGGTTTTCCCTCACATTGTCGCCACATGATGACGAAACGGGGCATGTTTGCGTTGAATGAAACACAACTTAAAACCGGGTGTTCTGTCTTTACATTTTCTTTAGTCATGGTCTGCATGGGCAACAAATCCCCTGAGCAAAACCAACAGTGCATCTCTTAATATTTTCTGACTCCTCCTATTCTGTCTATTGCAGCTCCGAACCCACCAGTTCATACTAAAGACAAACAAATAAAAAAGAAGAAAAAAAAATGGGTCATGAGTAAATTATTCATTTTCATAAAACGGCTCAGTAATTTCCTAAAACAGTTGAGCTGTAGCTTTAAATAAATGTCACACAAACAAGAGGAAACAGTACATTTGCTGGGGACTAGTTTCCCGTGCGGATTGGAGGAACGCATCACCCAGTGCAACGGTGGTGTATTTTAAATAATTTCTGGAGCACCGTGGCACAGAGGAATGAGCTACATCAAGGGTGACACACAGAGGTGATACATGTTAGGATCAACTGACTGTTGATTTTTGTCTTTTCGTGGGATTTGTCGACAAGAAGTACACAATGGGGAAAAAGACAATTTACAGCTTGCGAACGAGTCAGAAAGCACTTGAAATCAAATACCTTCCGCTCATGCGTTCAGCATAGCGGCGTAACACGTGGCAACATCTCGGCTACGGCTCATCCTGCTTCAGGGATCAGACATTTTTAAGCCATTTCACCAACAAAGAAGTGCCAATCAGTTAATTTCCTGCAGGTGTGACGAGTGGCTACCTTCACTGAGAAAGGAAGGTGTCCCCAGATTTGCCTTGCTGAAAGTCTCACTCACCGACGTTAAATCAAGTTAGTGCATCGACTAAACAAAATGTACACACGTATTTAGATGACATTATAATGATATATAACTTCAGTGCTAAAACAAATGCAAACAATTAGATTTATTAACACCTCTACGACAGTGAGAAACGTAGGTATTGTAAAGTAGACTTTATGGCACAGCAGTTCTATTGGATCGCAATACGTTAGATGTGCAGGTGAGCTTAATAGGAGTTTATTTGTATTTCAATACGTAAATAGGTACATTTCAATGTGCAAGCAGTGACAAAAGCATTTACTGTTACCATTTTAGTTTGGGGGATATTTCACACTCTGAGAGTGTTTTGAGAAATAATGATTTTGAATAAAAAGTTTGTTCCAAAGCAACTGAGGGAAAAAAAAAAAAATCCACCACTAATTACAATTACAAATCACTGATTGTTCCCAGATTGCTCTAGCCCCATGTGGAATGACTAATAGAGACCAACATTGATCAAATTACTTTCAGAATACAAACATAGTATTTGTTTGTGGGATAACGGGGGTTTTAAAAGCCCTCATTCAAGCTCCGTGAACTGTGCTGTACACCTAGTTTACCTCGACAAGCCTCGCTCCCGGGAGAGGGCCTGCAGGAACTCGTGATCCGCAACTCTGTAATTATTCACTTGACAAGGTCTTCCTTGTAGTACATTGTGCATTAGGCTCATTTACACATGTGAAAAAAACACAAGCATTTTTGACAAGTCTCACATATGTTAACAATGGGAATGTGTTGCTGCGGCGCCGATTTAAAAAGACATCTTTACACCTAGAGACACATTCTCATAATGTTACAATATGCAATCTGTTATATTCAAATAAACAGGAAGTAAAATGTGAATGTACAACAGTGTTAATCAGTTAGATTTATACTTGTCAGATGTGGGAGGGGGTGACAGACCTGCTTTTATTTATTTATTTATTTAGCAGATTATCACATTTCCATTACGGCAGGCCCTTAAAACAGCTCAATCAATCAATCTGCTTCCATCCATCTGTCAGTCAGTCAATCAATCAAGATAGACAGACAGAGAAAAGGGAAAGATAACATAACATCAACATAAGATGAGGAATGTGGAACTTTTGTGCCCTATCTTCTTATTTCCAGCATCTAATTTAGCAAAAACTTAATTCCTTGTCATTGGCTAATAAAAATCCTCTCCACATCTTTATTACAGATACTTTCTGGTGTTTCATCGCAGCTACTAAAGAGGACTGTTTGCTCGTTTCAGAAACATTATGGACAAAAGTATATGGACATCACCATAGCAACAATGCCGAAGCTCTTATTTTTTATATCATGTCTCAATACATTACAAATCAATTAATCTTTACAACTCTACATAGCACGTGTTTTTTCCTTATTCCAAAGTCAATATTCCGTCCAATAATGTAAAACGCCCCAATAGTGCACATGTCCAAGGCTTCGCCCTCAATAACCTAAATATCTTCCCTTTCCAGCTGCAGTCATGTTGCTCTTGCTGTCGCCATTCTGCAAGTTTTGCCGTGTTCTACAATCCCACTTCTCTTAATCGGAAAAATGCAACATTCGGAATATGCTGCGGACATGAACGGTAATCAAATTCTGAATATCGTCGTATTCTGAATGATTGTGGAAAATAGGTGTGCATGTAAATGTAGTTAATGGTATTTTAGACAAGTTTTTAACTTTGGGGGAAAAGACCTTTTCCCGTTTTCAACATGACAATGACCCATAAAGTCCATAAAGAAACTTCTACCTCCTTTTTGGTGAGGAAGAATTTGACTGGCCAGCACAGAGCCCTAACCTCAACCCCATCCAACGCCTTTGGGATGTATCGTTACTGTGAGACTTTATCACACGACGTCAGTGTCGGACTTTGCCTTTGCTTTTGGAACGAAATGTTCACAACAATCACACGTCGGCGTGACGTTCAGGTGTCCACGTACTTTAGTCCATGCATTCCTGCCTGTTCAGGTGGTTCTTTAAAGATGAAGTCATTTAAATTGTCCAAATTCTTCTTCCCCCGCACATATCTACCGAAATAGTTGCTTGGATACGTTAGAATACAGAAAAAGCTGGATTTATGTTCGGCTTTATTGACTCGGCTGAGGGTCGATGCGACTGCCGTTTATAAATCAGACCAAAGTTGACAGTGTGGACATCATGAACAGAAACACTTCAATATCAGGCCCTGCTGTGCTGTTGTGAAAATGGTTTCGATAAGTAAAACTGTGTCTATATTTCCCCCCATGTCTGTCACCCGGCCTGCTGAAGGGTGGCTGTTTGTGTCAGGCATGGCAGAGCAAAGTTTGGGGTAAAGTCGTCACTTTCTGCTCCAAGGAGTCGTGGGACCAGCAGCTGGCAGGTGCAGCAGTTTATCGCAAACCCAGAAATAATTGAAAGTGACAACTGGCAGCACCACAAATGATTTATTAGTCTTTTACTCAGCTCCTAACCATCCTCGGGGCTGGAATCAATTATTCACCAACTATGTGTCTTCAAATCATTAATTCTACTGTGTGGAGCCAAACGCCGTCGCACTTCATGTACCTCCTCCCGCACCAGAGCGCGGGCTTGTTCCGCCAGGTTGTGCTCCGTCTGGAAGACATCTGCATCCGAGCGTCCAGCAAAGATACGGTCAGAGCGGGGTCACGTCGGGTCGCGTGAAGCACCGTGAAGATATTCTGAAATGTTTCAAACGACCGGCACAGTCAGCAATTATTCATCTCCCCCATTAGAGATTTACTATTCAAGCGATTGGAATTCATCACTTGTGCTGCACACAAATTAAAAGCTCAGAAACATCAGATATCACCATATACAGCCAAGTATTAATTCATCAGCCTGATATTACTTTCATTAAAAAATGGATATCAGCCAGTCAGTGTTGTCCCCACCCGAGTAGATACAATGGTTAGCTTTGTGGTTTTAATTATGATCTTGAATGGGAAAGTATGGGTTTAATATTTTTTTGCTTTTAGAGTTTTAAGCATCACTTGGGTCAAAATTAGACTTTTCCAACCTGCTGATGAAAAAGAAAAAATTACTGAGAAATCCCTGTTGGAGAGCAGCGTTTGGCATGACAGTTGTTGATACAAAATCTTTGGTCAAATGTATCATTCATGTCAGTCTGAAGGAAATCTATTTGGGTGGAAAGCAAGCTAATACTGTCCAATAAAACTGCCATCACAAATGTGAAATGACTTAACATGTTGCAGTTCTCATCCCTACTCTTCATATTTTCAAAGTCTTGAGCGTAGTATGTTGACGCTGAAAGTTCGCACATCGTTACCGTTGGACATGTTCGCGGTTAACGCTGTGAAACAGGCGGTTTTTGCTTTTGTTTATCTCTCAATACTTTCTTCCCTATTCTGCATGTAGCTTTTATCCCCCAGCCCATTTGTTCCCACTGAAGATGTGTATCTTTTAAACAAATACAAATATATACTTTTAATTTCTTAAAAAAAGAGCAAAGTAAAACAGCAAGGCATTGTAGATTTTTTTGTATTTATTTATTTTACAAAACTTACAGAAACAGAAATGGTGTATTTATTGGGAACTATTTTCAGCTGCGCATTAATAAATATGTTGCGCTCCAGTGAGTATTTTACTGCACACGGATGGTGAAATATAAGTGGGATCAAAAAATTAACTGTCTACATTCAAAGTCAGGAAGGAGCAGTTCATTGATGAGTTTCTGGTCTGACATGCCTCATAAATGAAGTTTATCATTAAGAAGTTTATTGCCATGTACAGTAAATACAGATGGACTTGTCGAGGTGACGTCTGATGCAGAAATATGATCACAACGAACACCGAGACAGTGTGTGTCTAAATCTTTACAACTGAGCGTTTGAAAAGCTTTAACTGGCTCCAACAAGATGTGAGATTGACCATCACAGAGTGGGATACATCTGCTCCCTCACTTTATTCCCATTCAATCTTAATATATTTCCTTTTGTGTCTAGAATAAAAAATATAGTGTGTGAACCAGCCTGGCTCCCTTTTTTAAGTGGTGATTTCCTGTCATCGTACGGTACATCATACCGTGGTAATTATCTTCCTGTTTCCTTCATTTTATTTCATCTTATCAGTTATGCTCTTCCTCTTCAAGGTATCTAATGCAGACAAGAAGCGCTACGGCATTAAGGGGATTTTTTTTTCTTCTTGTTTTTCACTCAAAAGAGTTTAAGTTTTATGTATAATTAATCTGGTGTGGTTTTAAAGTTCAGCAAGCAGTATTTTATCTGTTATAACTCAAGCCCTCTCATCTTTATGAATACAAAGCATATATAATGTGCCGCCTCCCTATTATTAATTATGGAAATAACACAACAAAAGCACATCCTAAATCCATTACTGTTGTAAGCTAGACTTGTCTCAATAAATCAGCGTCTACAATCAAAATTGAAATAATTTTTTATGCATAATGTATGTGCTTGTTGCCACAACATCTGTTCATTATGCAGAGTAATGCATTCTTGTAGTTTTTAAAAACTTCAGTCCTATAAAATAATCATAATGACTGCTTCATTACGGAGCACGCGGGAAGACAGAAGTACATTTTACAATACGTCTCATGATTTACAGTTGCATCGACTTTTTATAGTCAAGTCAATCACAAGTTTGAGGGGAGAAGTGTGGGGGAAGACTCATTAAGGCAGATGTTTGTGAAATCACATGCGTTCATAGAAAGCACATCAGGCTCGTACGCGAAGTGGGTGTGAGGGTTGTTTGGACCCCGGAGCCCGAGTCCCCTGTCACTCATAAAGAGCCCCCCGAGGAAACGTTCAGCAGTCTACCTGTGCTGCATTTATTAAGGGGGTTGAGTTGCTTTTTCATTTTGTGCACATTGTGAAACCGTGTTCGTCACACGTGTGAAATAAACTCCTCATTAAATCGCGTCCTAATTGGCCACATGGGGGCGGTGCAAACTGAATATCACATTTAAAAAAAAAAAAAAAAGAAAATGCTTTTTTAAGGCTTCAACTTAACTTAAGTTACATTTACATGGAAATGGAATTTCTTTAAGTGTGGTTTGAGCTGTGGACGAAGGCATAACTTCTATGTGTCTAAATTACAAACTTGTTGAGATATTCAAGCTTGAATTCACAAAACAGTCACGCTAGATTTACGTATCACATTTAATGTGCAAATCTTTTTTTTTTTCTGGTGAAGTAATAGTATTATATATACAATACTATATATAGTACATGATATTGTACGTGCACAATAGTAATTGCCTGGGACTCCAATCAGTCGGAACTGAAGACGCCTTTAAGATGAGGCAACACGTCTTTAAGAATCTACGGGAAGTCTCGACTTAGCCCTTCTGGATATTCTTGGAAAACAGCATTACTGCATCTGTCTGTACTTTGTAAATATAATTCACGCCATAAAACTGTCAGCCAATGATGTTTGTTTCAGCGTGTTTTTATTTTTATGTCGGGATCAGAAACAGTAAAACATGATATTGTGATTTGTTGACTGATGAGTTTCTGCGCCAGGTGTCAGGACTCCACGTTTCCAAAACTCATAATGATTTTTATTTGAAATATTTTAGCTAAAAGTACATTAATTAAAAGGATTGATATTTTTACAAGTCTGTCCAAAAATAGCCAGGCTGCTTAAGCTTTATATTAACTTTAGATTTTATATATATTTATATATATATATATATACACACATATGTTTGCACAGAATGAGGACAATAGATTGTGTCTTCTGTTTCCTACAATGGAAAAGCTTTAGGAAGAGCTCTCTTAATGGCCAGCATGAACAGGAGACACATGTCTCTATATGTATTTATAATACATATGTGCACCTGACTATTGTTTGAAGACAAACTTTAAACCCATCCTTTACTGTGCCGAGCGGTGCACTTAGAGGAGACACTTCTACCTGCAACTTATTGTATTTTAAGGCGTGAAGCTCTCAAAATCTGTGCTTTATGCTTTAAATAAATGTAAGATGATTGAAATTGAAAATGCTGTTGACCACTTTCATAAAACACCACATATTGTTCAAGAATTTAAAACCACAGCAAGAGAACATTTTAATTTCTTTATTCTTCTGCAAAGATGCAAAAGGATTTATCATAGTGAATGACTTTTAAGTGGTGGCCATTTTATTTTGGGAGTAATCTCTTCACGTTGGACTGCGCTGAAGAGGCCATGGATGACTATCTTATCCATGAAACAGGGTGTAATGTAAAGAAAATATAAATAAGCACATAAGGCACTGTTCTTGGATCTTTTTCCGATAAGAACGGCAAAAGATGTGACAACATTATTTGCCAACACCTGACACGTTAAACACCCGACACACTGCGCTGCGGGAGAACACGTCGGCTCCTGAGAGCTTTTACAGTAAGAGGATGATGCTGCTTTGAGATGGGCTGCATATAAACAGTTATTATCTGTGTCACAGTACTAGTGGCAGCGCTGGAGTGATGAAGAGGAATATTCCTGTTGCCCCAGCCGCGCCGCCATGGGACCGTTATCTCTGCAGCACATACATCAGCCACTGATGCACACACCTCTTCCCTCTGAATGCAACATGACAGGTTCCTTTCGTTTCCCACTTCCAATTCAGATAACACGGCAGTCTTGATCCGGCATGAAGCGCTTAGGAGATGTCGACTGATATGAATTGAACTGTCAATAACGCGCGTGGCAGAAACACTGGGCTTTTTAAAAATGCACAAGGTCCCAAAGAATGTGTGTATTCTTTGATACAGAGATTATGTTATCAGTGTTCAGGGTGTCTATGCAGAGCGCTATTCAACAACTGATTGATAATGCAACAGAACCTCCAACATTTTGATTATTTACATTTACATAAGAAGCAAGGAAATTGATTTCCTTTCTAAACAGCGTGCACTCTTATATTTACATTTTAAAGGCCTTCATCATGATGCTCTCCTCAACGCTGACTTGCAATGGATGCAACACTGGAATACGCTTTTTTATTGTTAAGATTAAAAGCAACTAATAGAGATGAGTGTGAAAAGTTTCTATGTTGCTGTAATAATAATAATGCTCCTGGCGTATATAATGTATCCAGATGAGTTCACTCCTCTCTGTTTCAGCTGTGGATTAAATATCTGCCGTATAAATCCTATATACGCCGCATGCGTAATGTTGTGGTGAATGCAGATTAGAGATTTACATGAAAATAGAACAGAGGCAACCAGTTAATGGACGTACAGGGTGAATGAATGCGGCGAATTTCTGATAAAATCATTGTGTTTGTGATATCTTTGATCTCAATCCAGGTTGGTTCATTCACGATTGTTTTAGATCGTAACAAAAGGCCTGCATCAAAGGAGTTTAATAAAGTTTCTTGAAATGAGTGCAAACTCCAGAAATTAGACTCAGTTTCGTGGACACGATTAATGTGAGGATTATGATCTTGTACAACACATTCGGCTGTGTGATCCCAGAGAACATTGGTATCTTCTTCCATTTTTTAATCACATAACATTATTTATCAATACACACTCATGCTGCGCGACCAAGCATTGTTTCAAAATCTTGTCTTTTCATACATAAAGCTGAAATTTGGGGAAATGTTGTAAAATGTAGTATGAGACATCTAGAATATTTCCATTTGAAAGATTAGAACAGCCATAAAGATGAATACAGCAGATCACTATTAAACATCATTTGGCTTCAATAAAGAGCTGGAATAAGTTTTTTATGGTGCGGACATCTATATATATCTATATATAGATATATTTATCTATATATAGATATATATACATAGATACAAAGTATATAGAGATATATATATATATATAGAGAGAGAGAGATATAGCTCTATATATAGATATATATATATACTTTTTATCTATGTATAGATATATATCTATATATAGATCTATATAGACTAGAAATTAACTGTTTGTTAAACCCCTGAACATACAGCTCCCTACATACAGTAGATATAGATCTATATATAGATCTCTATAGATATATCTATATATCTATAGATATAGATAGATAGATAGATATATCCCCACCATAAAAACTACTTCATGGAAAAGGAGGGAACTGTATGTTCAGGGGTTTAACAAACAGTTAATTTCTAGTCTAGTAAAACATCAGTGTTGAGGTTATGAGCAAAGGTCAGGACAGGTTATATAAGAAAAGCTTGGCTTAAAAATTCATTAAATTTTTTAATTTAGAAACAATCGTGTGTAAGCGTACCTGTAAGAAAGTGTGTTTGTTGTAATTTCTTTTGAGATACAGTGCATGTAAGACATCTAACTCCAAACTCTGGTGCAGGGATTACTTTTAAAGACCAAACTAAAGACCAAACTACATGGTCTGTGTTTGTTTCTGGCCTCAGAAGCTTTGGTAACTAAAAAAAAACATTCTGCACCAGACGGCAAACTTTCATAAGTGTCGAATTACCCCGACTGGAGTTTATAATAAATTACAGAGTAGAAGAGAATGCAGCTGCTGCATTGTTTACTGATGTATATCTACATGCTGCAAATATGGGCGCTGATTTTACAATTATTATTATTATCGATATCAAGGTATTATCAATATCTAGTGGGTTTCATTTTCTATCTTATATTACGCATTCTTTGTAATGTATTCTATCTTAATTTTATAGTAAACTTTTTAATCTTATTTGACCAAGCCTGTGTTCTTCATTGTTTTCCATAATTGATTAATTTCCATTAACGTTGGCTTTCTCTCTGGGTTTTTATGTTCATTCTATGTCCATTTTCCTGTTGCATTTCTTGTATAAAAGTTTATTATTATTATTTAAAAAAGAGCATAGTTTGGATTTTCTGACCATTTTAACATATTATTGAAGGGCAAACACAGGTGTAATTAATAATATGCATTATGGCCCCGTTCCATTTCGGTGGACCCTGGTGTGGCTGTGATGCACTAAATAGAACGGGACCATAACTAATTGTTTTCAATTACACCTGTTATGACATGTCAAAATGGCTGCCGTGAAAAAGGACCTGTTCACCTCGAGGTGAGGAGGAATGCTTCAGCTCCAACGCACCAAAACTTGCATCCTCCACAATGGCGGCCCGTCACCGTAACCACCGTAGAACAGATTGCTATTTCTACCACAGCTCTCGTTTAAAGATCAATCAAATGGTGATTCAGCGATTGTCATGAGACTAATCATTCCTCCTCTTTCTGGTGTGACGACAGTTTGTATGTTAATAGCCGGCTTTCGGGATCATTTTTCTACTTCTTTCACTTCAACGAAAAATTGCCTGAGAGGTAGATTTAATATCCTTGTCTGACTTGATGTGAAAAGGCGACCCAACACTGCAACAATGCCGCATCGTGATGCAATAATCTCAAATTAAGTCATGAATAATGTAAGGAAAAGTCATGAAGAAGAATTAATAATTCAATAGATAAATAATTTACAAAATAATCAAATAAATAAATAATGACACGCCATAAATAAAGCATCAGATTAAATCTTTCCACCAGGCAGCTTCATGCAAGAAGCAGAGCAAACAAAAAACAGATCCAGAGAGAAAGCTGTGCGCATTGCTTTATAAGGTATTAGAGGATGAATCTTATTTTAAATGTGACATTTATGTTGTTTGACCTGACAGAACGGTTAAACTCAGAGATGTTTGTTCTGGTAATCACTTTGCACACATTGGCTTTCGCAACGTCATGTAAAATCATTGTAATTTCAGCATTAAACTAAATATTTATGTATTTTCAGTTGTAAAACATGGCCAACATATAAACATATCACATATACCTGTGTATGATTTTACATTTTAAAATAGTTACATTCGGACATATCCTGTTTCCCTTCATCTGCTGTGTAAACGCACCACCAGGCCAATTCAACAAGGTCTTTTTGCAGTTATAAGTCATTCATACTCTGTCATTAACATTTACCTAACCCCAATCACATCTAATTATAATAAAAAGATTTTCTGAACGGATCTAAAACTGTCCTTCTGCTCAATAACTTCATAATGTTCACGTTGAAATGACAAAGTCGTCTAGAGGCCGTAGGAATTATGACTCTTGTCTGTCGGGAACATAGTGCGAATTTGTTAGAAAACCACAAAGTTCACAGATGGAGGAGTTTAGGGTGGTTTGATGAGTCAGCAAAACTTCTTTGTCGTTTAATTTTGGAGAACTTGTTTGGGTTTGACCATAAGGCTAAACCTTATTTCCATAAAGAGGATTTATCAATCAGATTTTTCACCCATTTTAAAATAAGTACATTTTAATCCAATGAAAATAATGAGATTAAACAAAACCATTTTAAAATTTTACTCCAAAGCTCTAGATCTTAATCATGTAACAAAAAATGTTTGGGCCATTTGGGGGCAGCATAAACAAACTGTTTACGCCCAATATTCCCTCTTCTTTTAGCTCTTTTTTTGGTATCAACCTACTCCTGAGAATAATATTTGTATATTTAGCTTCTTAATGCCCCACTATGTTCACTCGCTAGTTGGTGACTGTAGCCAGGTTTTCATCCAAATGAGTCATACATTTTAATGAATTTTTTAGAAAATTGGCAAAAGAAATGAATGGATGCTTGATTTTCATCCATTAGCTTTTTTTTTTTTGCGATTATTAGGAGATGGTTCATCAAGATAAGCAGTTGGTGGCGAAAGATCATTACAGAGGAAGAGGGCGCAACAAGACGACGTAATTTTAAAAGAGTGGAACCTCAAATGGGGAAAGAGGATGTAGAAAACCATATGTCAATAATACATTTCTGTTTGCTTCATGAATTAATGTGAGGAACTGTGTGGAGCGATCAGGAGACACTTTTCCTCTCATGATATTTTTGGTCTCTGCAGCAGCTTCTGTGGATGTTGAGGTTACATGCTTCATGTAGGTCAGCATTTATTTGCTTTATTTGCTAAATCTGTGTCATTGTGTCACTGTATCGGTTTTTGCTTTCAGCAATACACCAACTTTTCCACCTCAGCTAAGCATAACCCCTTTTTTTGGAGAATATTTCAAGGATTTTTATGAATTTTCCACATTTCCACTCAGGTTCTTTTATGCACAAACTGAAAATGTGTGATGGAAATGCACCTAAAGTTAGAACCAAACAAGTAGCCAAAAGGTGCCTATGAAGCTGAGCTTTGCAGAGTATTTATCTTTGGTTTGTTTCTACTGACACATTTCACATCATGTGATATTTTGTTGATCTGTTGTTAAAATATTATTTACAGCAGCTTCAACGCAAAACCTGAAACATAACCATTTTAATATTTACAGGCTACCTAAACCCACCCTTCTGTCATGGTGGGCCAATCACAGGACTTCTGCCCATAACCCTGGTGGGATCCATACTTTCGCCTCACTTGCAGCACCTAAGTGCAAATAACTGTCCAGATTTAATGATGTCAAAAGAGCATCAGCATATCAGAAATAATGCATGAGGAGAAGTCTGTGTTTAGGGTGTTTGAGCCTAAGGGCAGGAGTGCATCCAAGTGCTCTTGAGTTCTGTTGATGTTTATTTTGTCTGCCAGAGTTTCACTAGAAATTCTGCGAAATTCTGCTTTAGGCTTATACAATGAAAAACTTCTTAGCCTATGTTGCTTTCTGCCCATTGAAGACATCGGCTTTCCGCGTGCCATCTGCCTATCAACCTTACCCTATCAAGAAACAATCAACAGAACCATCTGCGGTCTAGTCACTAGTCCTGTTATCCCTCCAAACCAAATAATGACAAACTGGAAAAAGCAGGGTGAGTAAGTCACTGGTGTATCTATCAAGGAAGGATGTCATCCAACCAGAGAGCTCAATCAAACAAACACAGTGGCAGAAAATACTGGTTGGCTTCTCACTTAGAATTGAAGCTTTTCGGAGACTTTTGTGGATTTAGAGAGAATTTAAAAAAAGTTAGTAGATAAAGAAGGGAATTAAAAACAGTTTAGATTATTTTTGGAATAATTATGAGATGAATTTCAAGTCAATCCTCTGATGATGAAAGAGAAATAAGTTAAAAACCGCACAGGTAGCGTTTGACTTTGACTTTGGATATTCTTTCAAACTAGTGCCCGGAAATCCAACAGCAGCTCCCTCTCAAGCCATTAAAATTCATTCACTCCTGGTGATTGCAAACAATGAGGATCCAAAAAAACGAAAAAAAAGTGGTGGCAGACACAAAGATTAATTAAAAAAAAAGAAAAAAAGAAAAAAAGAAAAGCTGTACAATGGACACATGGATTGTTTCATTAGAAGCCAGTTGTGTGGCTGCAGAAATGCCAAGAAAATATGTATGAGGGTCCAGGGATGGACAGCGCTTAAGATAAAACAGTCGAAAAATGTGCAACAGACAAAACCAGGCAATGTGGAATGGAGGAGGCCCCTAATGAAGCCAGCTGGTCCCAGTCCAGACAGGCAGAGGAGGGGGAAGGATTGATAGAGGGAGAGACCCACGGGGGTGGGTGGTGAGAGAGAAAAAGAGAGGAGAAAAGGGAGTAAGACATGCAGGATGTATGGCCGCCCAGGCAGCTCTATTGTATCAGGAGGCACCAGTAGGTGTATTTCTTCCAAACTCTGCAGAAAAACCTAAAACCATGCCAAACAGCACGTCTGCTAATCGTGCCACAATTACTAGCCTAATAGATGTTTTTTTCATTCCGGTTCTCGCCGCCTCACAGCCACCATGTTGGGAGGCATCATTATAACGGTGGAGAGGATGCAGAACACACTGGCTGCTTTTCCTCTTCCTCTGCAGCGATCGTATCCAGTTGCCGAAACTACCCAGCAGTCTGTTACTGTTTCCTGGTGCAGTCGTCCAACATACTGCCGGAGACCCAACCATACCTCCTCTGCAGCTGTGTCTGCACCCCACCACGCTGCCTGCACGCACACGCACTGATTAGATATGGAGGGTGAATTTTTGCAGTGTGATACGTATGGGCTGCTGCTTCTGCTGTCTGGTTTTCTCTGCACCCTTTCTGTCAGTTATTAAAGCTGTGATAATGATCCTAAACCAATCTTCCACAAGACAGATATATCTGCAGCTGTTCAAATGACACCATGTACTATCATGAATTTTACTTTTTGAACAGTCGTGGGTTTACTAGTTTGAACTGAATAGTTGGAGAAGTTCAGACGTGTGTTTCTTGGCCGGGACCAGTTGCCAGGCAACCAGGAAGTTACTGGTCCCAGGCAAGAAACAGTCCGGTGGATAAAACAAATTGCTTGCTGTTTCCCCCTGTTTCCAGCCTTTGTGCTAAGCTAAGCTAAGGAGTTAGCTTTATATTTACTCTCGTGTACATTTGTATCGATCTTTGAAAAAGCATGTTTCCCAAAATGTTGAACTTTTCCTTTAAGTTGATGGGTGACCTACAGTATCACGGCATGATATACTTCATTCTTACTGGAGATCACCAGCATGTAGTTTAGATAATTATATATATTTTAATAATCACAAAGCCTATAATCCCTTGACAGAGCTTCATTGGACAACATGAAATCACAACTCCACTCCATATATGTATTTTATCAATGCTGCTGGATGTAAATCTACAAAAGCTGATCTTTTAAGGAACCGTCTGTCTGAGAGATTAATTTTAGAAACATAGTGTAATATTTATAGTAACTTACTGCACTGTACGTGTACCCATTGGGAAATCTGGGGCACAGGATACTACATTTGAGGTGTCACAGTAAAGTAAGACAAAGAACAGAATGGATGGAAATGAGGTAAGATAGAAATAACTTGTGAGCACAGAACACCAAATGAAATATTCAACAAAACATTACACTTTGGGACAAGTTCAGTTCAGTTTAGTTCAGGTATAAGAAATGTTCATTTTGTTCTGACTCGGCCCTGTGACTAGCTTTCTTTATTCACATTTCCTGGTTTAGCCAATCAGCACAGTTTGTAAAATTCTCAATGGTTATGGTTGTATTTGGTTATTTAGTAATGCTCATAGAACCAGGGTCACAATATGTAACCTTTTACAAGGGAAAACTTTCTACTATGACTACTGTGAATCAGAGCTGATGACTAACTTCTTTTATTTATTTTTTTGTACTGTACAATTCGGTATGACCATGTGCTTCAAAGCCACTACAGTCCAATAGCAAATGTTTTTGCTTTAAAAAATAAAATGTCAGTGTAAAAATTAAATGTAAAAAAAAGAGTGTTGTGCACTATGTCATGTTATGCCCATGTGTAGGCCTTTAACATTTGATCAATAAGTAATTCCATCAGTATTGTTATGAAAAATGTTGCTTTGTGTATGTTTAATATATTGATTTTTGAAATTATGCAATGGAAAACATCCAACTGCAGCTTTATTACAAAATAAGTGCAGTTGTAAAAACAGCTTGATTCCCAAATGCTTGAAAATACTGGTCATTATAATAAAAAAGTATAATTACATACACACGCAGAACAGTGTATCTACGTGTCGTTATTTTAGGGCTGAAGAATGAGATCCTTCCTCCACATCTTTGTTTATTCAGGAGAGAGTTTCACGGAGAGCAATGCTCTGATCACATTCATTATTAAAGCAGTTTTCCCCATGACACAAAACAACATGTCAGGTTGTGAGCACATATTGTACAGAATTTTAACTTGTTTATTTGGATACACAGTATTTCTTGTAGAAATTAAAGCAACTCAATGTTAAGATCAATCTATAGTGCATTAAGCTAGCGTGTGTTACTGTCACACAGTATCACAACGTGACCACACAGTGTGGCAGGCGCTGATAGTTACTGATCAAAAACAATGACTCAATGATTTCTGAGGCAGATTTTTTTTTTTCTCTATGAATTCCATTCAAAAAGAAAGAAATCCCCAACAAATGTCGTTTCAATTAATCATCTACGCCAAACATTTCAATGGTCACAGTTTAATTTCTACCCTGATTAGCTCGCTCAGATGTGTCTCTATAACAACAAGGAAAATGTTTTGTTTGTGGACACTGAAGAGATGGGAACAATAAAGGGTGGGTATTGTACTGGGAAATATATATATTTTTTTTTACTTAAATTAAATAAATACTTTCAAAAACGTAGAGCTGAGATGAAACATCCAAAAAGTTCTGGCGTTGAAGAAACAAAACAATCACATTACAAGTCAAAAGACTGTGTGTTTTAATGCTGCTCCAGTTAGTAGACAATATACTACTGAGACTACTTCATCAGGGCTCCTACATGTTTGTTTGGCACGCTGGTTTTTTGATGAAAGAGGCAGCGAGATAACTAGTGGTCTCTGCTGAGAGTAAATCAAAAACATTCACTTGAAGAGCATCTAAAGACGATCTCCTGTGGGTGGTCGACTGCTCCATGGGTTCACACCTCTAATAGACATTTTTTTTTATTTTATAATCTGCAATTTCCTGCATAATGCCTGCAGAACCATTCTCTCGTCATCAGCAAAATTACATTTAATAAAGTTCCATCTCTAGCCCACTATGCATGATGTCTAAACCTGACACCAACAGAGAGTCAAAGAGGATGCCATTACATTATTTAGGGCTAATTTGGGTTTTCTTTTTTAGACGGCGTGTTATTGTTTTTGCGGGGGAGGGTTCAGAGAATCAAATGTAAATATGAGGCATCCTGGTAGATTTAGTGGAGTTATTGGCTTTGCAAATGTTTGAATAACTCCTCAAACACTTCGTGCTCTCCACGGGCTTCGGCGTCTCATCGCAGCTTTGGAGCTAAGTGATCGTTTGGCTAAATGAGGAGCCCCTGTCTCCACATGTTTGTGGGAGCTGTAATGGCACTGTACTCTCAGCAGGCGTGCGCAACACTGCACTGGAGGATGAGGAAGACTGCTGGGCCTCCAGCATGCCGTGGCTCCGACTCATTCCTGGCCTCCTATGGACCCATTACTCCATTACTCCGCCCGAGCAGCGGCGATGCCTCGTCCTATGGAACCATTAGTCTGCTGCACGCGGACCGTTAAAAAACCCAACAATGTGGATTCCAGATGCTGCGAGACGGTTCCCTTCCCGTTTGTTAAGAGTAGCAGTTATTTTCGCATCTGATTATTCAGATGTTGTACTGCTGCAAATTACTGGCAAACAAATAATAATAATAATAAAAAAATAAATTGAAATACAATATAAGAGATGAAAAGGGAGGATTTGAGAGTGCAGTTAACAGATTGTTTATACGATGTGGAAATGTTTTGACACTTAACATTTCATTTTGGTTCACAAAGTAAACAGGCGAAATCTGTACGCATGGTCAGTACACTCACAGGCACCAACTGATATTTATTTGGTTCTCTTAATGAAAAAAAAATCTAATTCAAGATCATTTTTCTCTCAAATCCTCTTTTGAGTCTGACAGGTTCCCCACAGAGATGTGCTGCAGGATGCCCAGGACCACCAAGAGTAAATATTTCAGAATTTCTTGACTCCAAATATCATCTCCCTGATGAAATTAGTGTCTCTGAGTTCATAAAAGCTCTCCTTACCGAAAATAAATCAGCTAAATAATTTTTCTGTGCAAGCAGCTTATTACGGCCCATATTTAGGTTTGTTGTCAGGCGGTAGTTGCCCTCGTAATTATGACAGGAGCAAGGAGGAAGTCAGGTGCCACAGTATAAAGAGCCACTAAGTCTGTAGAAGGAGGAGGTTGGTGTCGAGGCATGGGTGAAGCAAACTCATTACCTTCACCCGGGTGACCAGTGTTCATGCCCTGTGTGGAACCAAAAGTCAACAGATTGATTTAAGTTTCAGAGTTATTCTAATTTATCTACGTCGCTACGTGCTATGTTACACAACAAAAATACTTATCTTATTATTCAATCCAAACCACAATCTTTTCCTGAACCTAAACAAGTGGTTGTGTTGCATAGACATGAGCAAATAGTTTGGATTTACCAGTGAAGCATCATGTTTGCATACATAAAGGCTTCTATACATTACAATATTTGATATCGTCTCGTCTATGTTTTATGTGCATAATACTTTGTTCTAAGATTAGCGGGACTAAGAGTCTACAGGCATGCCAGTACTTGTCATCAGCATGCTAACATGCCTGCAATGACTACAAAGTACAGCTGAGGCTGATGGGAATGCCATTAGTTTTATTTGGTCGTAAAATAAAATATTGGACAAAAGAATTTAGTTAATATAACAACAATGGTGCTTCAGGGAACGTTAGGGGAAACCAAAGTGTTTGCAATTCATCCTGAGGAAAAGTGAAATGTCTGAAGCAACTTTAACATCAATCCATCCAATTATCAGACATTTCCCACAAAAAGAAAATGCAAATGTCAACCGTCATGTTGGCGGTAGAGGAAACGTCAGAGGATCTCTAAAGTCACTTCAATCAGGAGAGACAAGTCAAACAAAGAAAAAAGATAATTGTTTAATATTAACAGATGATATGTGATGAGAAAAAGTCTTGACAGTCTTTGGCGCTCGGACTCTATACAGGGAGATTTGTAATCGAGGGGCGTCGGCCCTGAGCAGCTGATGAAGGATCTGTGAAGACTGGGTGGAGACGGGGAGGTGGAGGGGTGAGTAACAGCAACATGAACGTACTGAAGGTAGAGAGAGACAGTCATATTTTAAAAAAAAGAGACAGCAGCAAGAGGATAGGCTAAACACGTAATTGTTTCGTTGTGCTCTTGGATCGAGGAGACCAGCTGATCTAAACAGCTGATATCGTGACTGACAGCCCCGAGCGATGACAGCAAGGAAATTATGAGTGAGCATGCGTGAGAGGAGTGAATGGCAGATGTATGAGAAATGAACTATGAGCATAAATATACAAGAGTATGTAGTCCTCCTGACTGAATTTACGCGAGAGCTTCATTGGGATAAACTGCCTGGAAACCATCAATATCTGTACTCAATTTATTGTTTATCCATCGTATAGTTCGTGAGACATTTCAGTCAGGACAGAAGTGTTGGACCGACCTGTAGTCTAGTTTCTATTCTGTTTTATTCTGTGGGGGCAAACAGATCTACTCTATAAAACACAAATGCAAAAGGGAAAAGAGAAAAGAAAGACTTAATTTCCGATATTTTAGGGGACTGGTTGGATCGGCTTTAAATTTTAGAAATTGCACAAAAATGAACCCTAACAAAAGCATCAAGTCGACAATAATGTTTGTGATCTGAGATGGGGCACTCACTATTGATGAAAACGAATAATCCTCTCCCTGAGCCACTGAGCTACAAAACCACAGAACAAAAGCTTTAATCTGGACTTTCACCAATAGACAAAACCCACAACTGCTTCCCTGGCAAATAATCCTGAAACTGTTTTTGTGGAGTTGAACTGTAACACGTTCGTATTCCAGAAAATAATCAACCCAACTTCCTCTCAGTGTTTCCTCAAAGTGTGTCTCTCCCTGACTGTCAGTGGGGCAGCTCCTGGGTTTATTGCTCTTAAATGATTTAAAGTCTTAGCTCTATTAGCTTTTTTTTGTGGGTTTTGATCAAAACCTTTCTGTTACTTGGCAACAAATGTTCCTGATTTTAAAATGGGAATACATAAAAAAAAATAAAAAAATAACATGTTTTAAAAGGTCCAGTGACAGAATTTCTGACAGAAATGGAATACAACATTAATAAGTAGTTTTCTTTAGTGTAGAATCACCTGAAAATAAGTGTTTTTATTACCTTAGAATGAGCCATTTTTATCTTCATACTGTTGTGGAAGATTTGTACGTTAATCAGTAGAATTCTATTAGTCACACACATATTTTTCCATCACAATACATTGCACATTGTTGCACCTCAATGATTCTACAGTAGCCCTGAATGGACAAACCAAACACTGACCATTCATGTTTTTGCGCCATAGTTCTTCGCGCTTGTCACACTGGGGAAGTTTCAGTTGCTTGCAATCTGCAACTTCACCACTAGATGTCACTAATTCCTGCACAGCGGACCTTTAAGACATAAAAACACTTCTTTTAACTGCTTTAAATAATCATTTGTCATTTTGTTGTCTGATTTTATTCTTCCCCCAAAAAAGTTCAATGAGCCTGTTGTTTTTCATGAAAGTACCATTACTCCATGTCCCTCAAAAACATTAAATCCAGAATCTGTGGACATGTAAATATTGTTTATTTTCATAGTTTAATTGTTGGACACAAGATGCCTCCTAGTTCATTGAAAGGTTTACTCTCACGTTTCCACATCACACTTTGTAACTTTCATATTAAACCATGATGGGCTTCCAAACTAAAAATCTAAAACTGAGATTTTAATTTCCGCACAGAGAACACTTCCCCTTTCAGCAGATGAATACGAAATCACAGATTTGTAGTGTCAAACTCTGCACATCACTTTGAAGCTCAGACATTCAATTTAAGTAACAATAAGTGATACAAATTTGAGTGGATAGGGGACTTTAGAAATCGTGCTCAGCTCCCCAGAATATCCGTGATGTTTTGTTCTTGACTAACTTCAGATTTTACCGAAAACACCTCTGAATTTGATGAAAGTGGTCGAGATTTTGCATTGTTGCCAAAAAAGACTTTTCACAGATTAGTTCCAGCCATCAAACAACCCGCTCTCACTCCCAATGCTTCAAGTAACACTGATTGGTCAATGCTCCACGGCGTCTGACACACATTTATCGTTTTTGTGAGCAACCGCGAATAGTTTAGAGAGCGAGAAAGTCACATAGGTAGTCAAGTGAATGTCAACCACGGTCTTTTCCTTCACCTAACTACGTGTTTTTGTTGCCTAAACTTTCTCTGAGCAAGGAAGTTCCTTGGCGCTGTGTTGTGTACCGACACACCGTCACTGAGTTATTTGACGCACTGTTGTGAGAATGTGTTGCATCAAACCAAGCATGAAACAAAAGATGACATTTTCTAAAGAGCCATTATAATTTGAGGAACATTCAAAGACTGTAATTCTTATTTGAAATTATTTTCAGCAAACAACCCCTCATCAGAAAAAGAAAAAAAAAAAAGTTAAAAAACAAAGCAAACAAATAGTTTTTTCCTTTTTCACTGAGGAGAAGAATAAACCTTCATTTGCAAAATTGACCACAAACAATAAAATCAGCAACAATGAAAAAATGTCTAAAGATGGATGTTGCCAAGACAGAACAAGATGCACTGACAACAACAGGGGGAAGCCATTGTCTGATTGTCTGTGGATCACACAAGAACGCATACGGCGGGCGTGTGTTCCTCAGTCATCAGCGACAGAAAATCATTTGTTTCAAAAGGAAAAGCAGCAGAGAGAAACAGAGAGATATTCTCCTGGGGGATGAAGGAGTCAGAGGGCTTTGTTCGCCCCGAGCCGCTGTGACGCCCCGGTGAGGGAGCTGGGCGTGTCCACCGGCCCACCTGGGAGGCCGTGTTGTCGGGCTGGAGGCCAAAAAGGGAAAACCCTCTGGGTCTCCTAAAAGACGGATCACGTCATGGAGAGCAAACGTGAACGGGCGCATTGGTGCCAGTTCAAGGGGGATGGGGCGGGGGGGGGGGGGGACAGTTCGATCCAGACCGCGTCGATCAAGTGCTAAATTGATGGACGCTGAAAGCTTCTCTTGGCACCGGTCTACCTGAGAATACACCTCGCTTATCAGCCCGAAGCACAAAGTGGAGCAGCAGCAAAGGAGAGCATCACATCCCGAAACCACACACTAATGATTTCTCTTATTTACCTAAATTACATTCTGGTGTTGGATATCTTCACTTCTCCACCAGCAGGAAGTGACTAAACGAACTTCTGAAGAGGGGACTGAGCGTTCGGTCCAAAGAAACCTGTACGTTTGGTCTCTTTTCTTAAAACATGAGCGTGTTTTCTGCCACGTACTGATTGTTACAGTAAATGCTTTCTTGGGATTAAAGTTTTTAGGCTTTAAATAGTTACCTCTAGCTACAGTTTGGGAGGACATCACACAAAATACAGCTTTGAAGAAGTAATAATCTGTGACATTTTCACAGAAATTTAAAAAGAAAAATTGATTTTTTTTTGTGGGGGAAAAATCCTTCAAACAAATTAGGTGACGTCTTCTACTTTTATACCAGTAAAACAGTGCAGACCGCATAAAATCTGATTGAAAAAGGAAGAGAATATTACTACACAATTCTCCCACAACAAATATATAACTACATCACAGTCGTCGTCCCCCAACCGATGGAGAATACGTCTTCAACTACACATGACTTTGCTGCCTCTTACATGACATGTTCAAACACAAAATAAAACAAGCCTTTCAGTACGTTCAGATCCCTCCTTCCTTTGCCGACTGCGTCGAGTGTTTAGTGACATGAAAAGAGGGAAGCCGCCTGTTTCCCTGTGGAGCGGTAACATCTCTATTTGTCGTCCCCGGGGACCGGCACTTGTCAGCGTGCAGCTCTAGAGAGATAGATCCCCTCTTCTGACTCTGAGGGGAAAAATCACCTCATTTAGTTTTGTGTCAATCCCCTCAAATCCTACGGCGGCATTGTGCTGCGGCTGCCTCGGCCCTCCCCGGAGAATACAGGCCGCGGTGCTTTTTTTTTTCTCTTCACGTGAGAAAAAGGTCATCTTAACAATACAGAGGAAATAGAGTTTACTCACCTTTTTTTTTTTCTTTTTTTTTCACAATGCTAAGCGGTAATCAGATTTAAATGTAAACGTTTGCCATCCATAACGCTTGCTTGTGATTGACTGACGGGAATCCATTAAAGCTGTATATCAGGAAGCCTTTACATGTCTGTAAAATGTAGTGACTCGCCTAAAATGTTTCATTCGTGCTTAAAAAAAACCTAGTTATTGTGTCGGTAAATTATCCAATGAAAACCAAAATGAAGAGTTTGACTTTTTTGTTGACACTGACTACGAACTGTACCATAAAAAAATGTCAGTTTTGTCCAGCTGAACGCTGTTGTGTATCACACTAAACATTTTAGATCCTGATTACAACAGAAGGTAAAAGTTTACTTGGAAAAATCAATACTGTACAATACACAGAAAAATGACACATGTCCATTTTGTATTAATACAGTGAATGTATTTATATAGGAATGAGTTACATGTACGCTAAACAGTAAAGCCAATGTTTGATCTTTCATGTAAAGTCATGTACAGCGTGCAGAAAATAATGCCACAAAACAGCAACAATAAAAAAAAAAGCTGCGGTAGTTCAGTAAAAATCAACAAATTGTACCTCCTCACGTATGTGACACCGTGTCACAGATGTTTATGGAATATAAGTGTGTGATTATTGCTCATTTTTCATGTGATGGCTGGTTGTGAAGAACTTGACAATTTCACTATGAATGAACTCATCAGTTTTGATCATCAAGACTCGTGCAAGTGGGTATTGTGCAAGTTGTTGACAAGTGTACTTTCTCTTTTGGGTTGCGTTTCTGGCCGCCTGATTCCGATGATCTCATTTTTAGCATTGTTTTGTTCTCTACCATCTCTCTTCAGCTGAATAATGCTCCACTATGTTCACCAGCTAGTTGCTTACTCTGTCAGTCATTTGTAGGTGAGAAGGTAGTCTACATTTAGTTTATAATTATTTCTTTGGATGAAAACAGCTCAATCACTCATATATCTATTTATTTCTATGACTGAACGTGCCTCTGTATTTATATTCTACTGGTTGATGGATAGATGGATAGACAGACAGACGGACGGACGGATAGATGGATAGTTGACCAACTTCATTATGAGCTAAAACGCACAAACTTCTTCATTACAACATGTATGTATACTTCCTTTTATTCCCCATAGAAACACCTGAAAGTTCATGTCCGAATACTTATTGCACAGCCTGACTAATCCAAACCCTCTATATCAGACTCTGACACTGACACACGATATACACATACCATTAGAGTTGACAAGCGTTGTCCTCTCGGTGTGTATACCGCTCGTGTTGACAGTACGTGGAGGAACAAACAACGTGAGGCACTTTCCAGCAGAAATAATAAGCATTGTGGAGCAGCGTACCGAAGCAGGTGCAAAGACGCCTACTTTTTTCCTCCCCCATCCGTGACGAGCCCCCATATCACACACAGATGTTTCCCATCAAAGGCACCCACAAACCTCTCCACCCTGAGTATGTAAACCAAGATAAGGACCCATTCAAACAGAGGGACTGTGCAAACTGCACCTTGCTATTGAGCTTCTTCTTTCTTTTACAATACGCACTTCAAGACGGCGAGCTGCTTCCTTTTTTTTTCCCTCCCCTGAGGGGTCACATATGCTTTGGCGCCGTGAGCAAAACATGTAGGTAGGATGTCTGTGATAGGCATTCGTAAATTGACAAGAAAAAGGGATAATACCAGAGTGGTATTTGGATGCGGCGGGGAAAAAAAGCAAATGATTGAATAACAGTAATTAAAGCAGTTATTCGTTCGGCGAGCACCTGCATGAGGGATGATATTGCTCCTTAATTCAGCTCAGTTTAACTTCTCTCAGCCGCTGGTTCCAGCATCGCCTCATTAATCGCTGATTGGCATCGAGCTGTTCACAGGAACAAACTGTTTACTCTGTCTTGCCTGCTTTCTCTGGGCTGCACGCGGCGACGGCCTCGCTCAAATGCAGCATTAAGGCCTATTGTCCTGAATGAGGCCGGCGTCGCTTTTCTCGTGTGCTTTCGTGGACTCAGTGATAAGGCTGATTTAGATATACATACGCGACAAAATAGGAGGTACTACTGTCCAATCATAGGGTATATTCACAGAATATACCATATATCACAGAAGATATACAGGGAAAACAGGTACCTTTTAATAAAAGTGCGTTCAGTCCAGGTGGCTGACAGTAAACTCAGTAAATACAAACTTAGAGCATATATAAGCGTGATAAAGTGGGTCAAGTAAGGCCAAAGTAGTGGGACAAGGAAATCTGTGGATATAGTGCTGCAGGAGTGAGTCCTAAAACCCAGAGATGACTGAGCATATTTGCTCCTCCGTTCCCTCGTCTTAAAGTCGATGATTTTTTTCGGTTAGATGCCTGAAATAAGTTCTGTGGTTAACACAGGCTTGAAGAGATTTTAAGGCTTTGTTCTACGATATAAAATGTGTCAGTAAACGCCCCTCTCGAGAAATTTGAAGCTTTTACGCATCTTGAAAAAGGCGTTTGGCTAAATGAAACTAATAAACGTAATCAAGTCGACCAGTCTGCCTTCACAGGCTTGTGTATACTAATGCGACCGTGGTTTAATTTGTTTTATGACCCAACGTTAGCTTTATCCTTCTGGCAATTGCATTCACGCTTCAAAAACCCTAAAAGTTGTGAATGACAACTTCCCGGGGTTGACCTCCAAAAATACGTCTTCCCTGAAGCGCTATTCGACTGACATTTGGTCCCGTGTTTGTTTATTCCACCTTGACTTCCACTATGATAAGAAACGTATTTGTGATACGTCCAAAAAGAACTGCAATATGTGAAAAAACATGTAACCATCAAGACGTAATTGACAATGCACTTTCGTTGTTTTTCAGAACACCAGGGTGCTCTAATACAGAATGACACCTATAAAATGATATAAAATCAGAAGAACAATGCATATGAAGCGAATTGGCTTGATATTCAGTGAAAAGGCAATTACAATAAGCAAATCAATTCATCTGTTTTACACCTTTAACAACGTTTTATTGACTTTTAAAAACACGAAATTGCTTGAAATTTGATTTGATTTCTTCATAGTTGACGAATGCAAAATGCTTCCGGTTTTCACCTAAAAAGCGTCTGCAAACACTTCATATAGGAACATGAAGTTAGCAGACTTGCATGCACACTCACATATAAACGCAAGCACACACCTTTCTTGGGTCCTCGCTGGGGTGAACCTCCCACTCCTGCTGCCTCGAAACACACCTGCCAGTCAACATAAAGTAGGGTCGAATCCCAAAGGGCGTCGACTCTAAAGCATCCAACAGACAAACAATCTAATTATGCAAGATGGATTGGGGGGTGAGAATATGGTATATCATAACACAATTAAGTGAAATGACAATTACAGAAGGAAAAGAGAACCTGTAATTATCTCTTTGAGGATTAGAACTTCAACTGATGAGAACTAATAGCTGGTTATGGATGATAGTGTGGTCACATTGTTATTCATCTGCCAGGCGAGTTTGATCAACCCATACGTGCAACTTATAAATAGCAAATTAGTGGTTTGCGTTCAGTCGCTTTACTTGGTTAATGTGGTTGTTTTACAATCAAAGTAAGATTAATTTCTCAGAACAAAATCCACCGGATTAAAAGGTTGCCCGTTCAGAGGCATCTATGGATCAGATATGGTGGCTCATGAGGCACAATAGTCACATTCAAGATGGGAATAAAATAAAAAGTGAGCCAGGCGAAATGAAAAAACGTATACGTAAGTTCCCTTTAACTTGTGTGATTACTTCTGTGAATGTTTTATTAAAAGTAAACTTGGTTTTGTTTTAATGCTGTATGACATTTTCCAAAAATGTCTTTTGTGCATCACACCAAAACTTGTTATTCGTAAGTAAACAACTTACTAGTCTAGTCAAAGCTGTATCGATGTTTGAATAAAATATTCTATCGGACCTTTGCCCACAGAGGCAGACAGCATTTACATATTGTCACTATTTATCTTATGTGCTGTGTTTACACATCATCTCATGTGTTTCAGGTTGAAAGAAAATACATTTTACACTTTCAGTTTTTATTCCACGTTTAAAGACACATATGCATCTCCACTTGCTACATAAGGTATCTGGGTATCTATTCATCTTCTACATGTACATTTAGATTTTCTTGTACTTATGTTTAAGCCCAAACACACTTTCACTATGTACCTTTTGATTTAAACATCTGATATACACTGATACTGAATAACTAAGCAGCCGGCTTGCTAACAGCTCCAGAAAGTGGCAGAAATGCACCTGAAGCTGGCAAAAATGTCAACTCCTTTTACCGTCACCAAATCGAGTCGCACCTCTCTGCTCCGAAAACAGGAGACTAGACAAGCAGATCTCTGCAACTGGATGCAACATGGTGGGCTTTTCGACGTGCTCGGCAAATTCCGGTCAGGTTTCTGGCAAAATGTTCCCGTGCAAACGTATGAGTGTTCAGCTCATAGTATATTAACTTCTTGAGCTCAGTCGAAATAAAATTGTTTGCCCGCGTTGACCCATGTTGTTGTGCAACTCCGTGCTTCTAGAAGGCACATTCGTTCTCATGTCCATGCCGGTAGATCACAAAAGATCCAAAGAGAGAAATGCATTTACTTCACCGCATGAAGATAGACTTCTCAGAGAACAGCCTTCTTCAGAACGAGAACGAGAGTAACCTGGATGGCATTTATACCGACTGGGACAGGTGTCACTAATAAAGGCAATCAATCTGAGGCCAATCAAAGGAAGGTGAAACACCCTCATGAGACGCTTAATCAGCGAAAGGGGAACGCTCAGGTTGTAACGCTTTAGTTGATGATTGATGGTTGTTACAGCCAATATAAGCGAGAGGTCTATTAACTTTTCTGAAAAGCTCAGAAAAAAAAGGAAATTCAAACATCTTCAAAGTGGTGAGAACTGGGCAGTTAATTTCCTTTTTCCCCTTGAAAATGAGATGTTACATCTGAAGGGGTTCATCCTCACATCAAACTTTTAACTAAATACATTTATGTGAGGAAACCAGAAAAACTCTCAAATTTTTCTCTGAATGTCCAAATTTCTTGAGCTTGAAGTGAAGTTCTTGAACTGTCAAAAGTCTCAACACAAGGACACAATTTCCATAAATCATGAAATATGACAACCACTTCACCATCTCCATGCAGGCTGTTTTCATGCACTGTACAAAAATAGTGACCCCTCACAGGCGATGTAGCATGAAGAGCGATAAGGTCCACGTAGGGAGGAGGTCAGGGTGGATGGGTGGGTCTAAAACTTTCACTTTCACCCAGATTACCACTGTTCATGTCTCATGTGAAACCAGAAGTCAATGTTGACTTATTTTTATATTTTCAACCTATTTAACAATAAATGCAAAAACAAATTATATTTCTTTGTATTTTTTTATCCAAATATTTTCTTCCCGTAAAACTAAATCTGAAATGTGGCTACGTAAGATAGTACCAACCAATAACATCAGGACATCCATCCATCAATCAATCTGCTACTTTTAGCTACAACACAGGTATGTGTGTGTGTGTGTGTGTGGAGCCACACACACACACACACATACCTCTGTAGCTCCGTATCGCGCTGCAATCTAAGGCCCGCCCACTTTTCAGCGACTCGGATTTGATTTAAATCCCTCTCATAACTATTCACCGCTCAAATATCACGTTTCACCAGGGGATATGTCACAGTACGGAAGCAGAAGACGCTCAAACTTCTGTTTCACTGGGACTTAAAGTAACGCCACTTCCGTCGTTATTTTAACCAAAAACCTAAAATCTTTTCCTGAACCTAAACATGTAGCTCTGTTTCCGAAACACCGCGGGGGGGTTTTGCACAGGCACGCTGATCGCTCATGTTACTGGACATTCGAAGGAAAAAAAAGCACAAAATATAACAAATTCACTTTTTGTAAGATTTAATACAAACCGTTGTATGTAAACCGATATGTTGCGCCATGGCAACCGAGCAACGGCGTCAGCTGAGGAAGGCCTGGAGATGTGTTTGAGATCTACAGCGACAGCGAGTAGGTTGGACCTTGTGTTGTTTTGTTTTTGTCAAAAGTCTGAATTCTCGTCTAATACTAATTATAAAGTTCTAAATCAGGTAATAAACTCACATTTCCATGGTTACCAAACAAATAAAGAGAGGATTTCATAGTTGGAAGTTTCTGTAATGCAGCCCCTGGTGATTAGATTGCCAATCTGTCAACTAATGCACCTCAATTTAAAACTCCATGTTGGAAATCATCCATTTTTACTGAAGTGTGAGACACTAAAGTTCTTCCTGCTCCGGGGCTCCTGCTCTCCGGCTGACCTCTGACCTCTCCGCGAGTAGTTGAGCTGGAAAAAGAAACTACCTGTGATGTGGATCAATGCGGCGTCGCGTTATAATTACCCATCTATGCATTCTGTGCCATTGTTTTCATGTGCTGTGTGAGTGTATGTCAGCGAGAATGCGTCGGGAGGCAGAGAGGGAGAGATAGAGACGGAGTGAATGAGCAGCTGTGGCAATATTTCCAATATTTACTCTCCTCCACTGAGTGCAGTTGCTCGGGCCTTTGAGGAGCAATCAAACATCCGGAGATGGTCGGAAGATTCTCCCTTTAAGCCACAAGGTTTTATTTGAGAAAGAATACCTTCTGTTCATAGGATTTGCAGCCATTTCATTTGAATCCATCTGTTTTTAAGGTGAAAAAGAGAGAAGACGGGGGGGGAGTGAGGAAAAATAAAACAAACAACAACAACAGGAAAAAAAAAAGAAGAAGCAGGCTATTGAACAGAGCATGTTTGTGCATCATATTGTGCTTGATGTAATGTAGGTCAGTGTTCTGCACAGCACCAGATAAGACACAGGGAACAAGTGCTGTGTGTACTTACAAGCAAATATCTGTCAAAATAGCAATTGACAGATCTACAAGAGCCTTCTCTCTCCCTCACTCCCTCTCTCTCCATCCCTCTTCTTTTTTTTTTTTTTTTTTTTTGGCCAGAGAAGTGGTTCCTTCGTCATTAGCATTTTTTGAAAAAAGGGCCAGAGATTTGGGCCTATCTGCCTCCACTCGCTGCTGCAAAGCCAGTCTGGCCCAGGTTGTTATCTGTGCACTACAGAGGTGCAGCTGTTTAGCAAATGGATTTGCAGATTTTTAAAGGGAGATGAGGAGAAAAAAAAAAAAAAAAAAAAAGAGGGGGAAGAATCAGGTATTCACAACAACCCTCCCCAAACTGGCATTTTGTGTATGTGCTGTGTGTATGTGCTGTGTGCATCTGCGCGCTGACATGTTTGTGTATGTATGCGTGTGTTTTCTTATAAATCTTTACCTTCTGTTTTGTCAGGCCCACATTATTTTTGGAAATGGCATTAAACAAAAAAAAAAAAGAAAAGCATGAAAAATGCTTATTCTCTCTTTCTGCGCGTTCCTTTATTCACTTTCCAGACTCCCGAGGGGCCTTTTCTTCTCCGGAGCCGGCGCCATCGCCGCTCCAGTTGCCTAACTGGACCGAGGGAGGCTGGGAGTGGAAGGAGGAACCAATGGGGCGCTTTAGGTGGGGTGGGGATGCTGCTGTCTTCGCCACAGCTGCTGGCAAGTGCATCTCTTTTGTCTAATGCAATCCCAGCGAGGCCGACACTCTCTCTCTCTCTCTCACACACACACAAACACATTCACACACACACACGTGGAGGAATTCTGGCTTCAATCAAGGGCCCCCATGGGAGAGAGGAAAAGGGCCCTAAGCCATTGGAGACACTGAGGGTGGTTGGCTTTCCTAAGTGGGGGTATGTATGTATGTATGCGCACACAATCGCACACACGCGCTTCTTCAAACACACACCGCCTTGCTCTCTCCCTCTTAAAGATACAAACAGACACTGCCAACATATGTACACACACATGGACCCTCACACACACACGCACACACACACACACGCACACAGACCAGGCAGTGTGATGCCTCTGAGCTGCAGCCTCGGTCTCTACCAGGAGGTGTCGTGTAACAAACCGGAGGATGCAGAGATTCTCTTGCAGAGAGGAGGGAGGCGAACACGATGCCCCCAGAAAACTACCGTCACCCGGAAACTCGGTGATTCACACACACACACACACACACACACGCACGCGCGTGTCGGAAAGTGCGCGCAAACCATTTCCAGCTCCGTGGACCAGCAGATAAGTTAGAACGAACGGCAAAATGTGCACAATTCATTTATTTATTTATTCAAAACTCGTCTTTTAAATTCATTCTCTAAGTCATTATCACATCGCTCGATGTTTTTAAAGGTAGATTCACGAGTTCTTTTTTAATCTTTATCGTGCATTAAAAAAACGCAATACACCTCTTTGCATTTAATAATGTATATTTTAGTGAGCAATGAATATTGTACCATCTGTAACAGCAACTGTAAGTCAATCCATGCATGTAAGTTATTCATGCTGTCACCCAGTCTTCCCACATATCCATTCTGACTAACATGCCTTGAATTTGTCGGCTGCGCGTGTTTGTCGGACTCCTGTTTTATGTTCATGTTCGTTTTTTTTCCCTCCCCCTCCTGCATTTGTGTTTCTCCGCTGATACTACACAACACGGAGGAATTATTTGAAGAGCTTTGACTCTGAGAATGAGGATACAGTTGGAAAAGCCTGTACTTTTTTTTTTTTTTTTTTAAATGAAAAAAATCTTTAATTCTATGTTTTTTATTTAGGTGAAATTAATTTACTTGGAGCTATAAATATTGAATGTAAAAAAATATATTTTAAAATAGTAACACATAAATCAGTTTTCTGACATCTGCACTTTTGAGTAGAATCAACTTTGAACATGTTTAAATTGTAATTAAATAAACACTATAAATTGCATTCATACAGTCAAAAGGAATATGGGCACTATTTGAGCAGCCATTTCCCATCATGCTTTGCTAGCATGCTGTTGTCTCTGAGTTGTCACGTCTTTCCTAAACTCCTCAAAGTGTTTATCCTCCGAAACACCTTTTGACCTTTGGCTCCGACGCTCTAAAAAGTCAAAGTGATTATTTTCCGTCGTGGGTGCCTCTCAACAATTAACTGCACACAGACTATTAACAGACTGATTAATGACGGCACACTCTTACAGGCTTATGCCAAAGGAAATTAATTCAGATTAAGTTTCAGCGTTCCTTCGTAATGTCATGTTTTAATTTCTTTTAAGCAAGAAATAAGATATTCCAAAAGTTAGATGCAACAGATGCACTACTTTGCATTTGTTATCAGTGTAATTGAATAGGCTATTGTGCTGATAAATGCTTAAATGCTTTAAACTGCAGCTTGGGGGACAGTAGGTGTTCTTTGTAATGACTGAACTTGCTTCTAAAATTAACAAAGAAATCTATTCAAATAGAAGAGAAGAGGTGTGCAGGTGTCTTTTAATTTTATTCATCTTCTTTGCTGAGCCATTAGTGGGTTTTGTCTTTGCCCAAACGTTGTGTGGGCGGCAGCGCTTACAATTAAACTATTGTTAAGGCAATTGAGAACTGATAAAACTGTATTTAGACAGTGTAATATTCCATGTTGCTTTACTATAATTACTATTAAACCATTTAACCTTGAAAACATTTTTCCAGCAGGGGAGCTGAAGCTCAAACAGGCAGCCGGTATCAAGTTGAGGAATTATCAAATTTCAAAGTTGATGAAAAACAGATACAATTTAATTATTTCAATGAATATCTGAACAATTTTCTCCCTTTCATTTATCTTTCTGTTGGATGAAGTTAATTCGCCGCTCGCTCTGTGGGGCTGCAGGTGAACCGGCCGTTTGTCAGAGCGGGTGACGAATGGGTGCAGAGAGAAGTCCGTTTTTTTTTTTTTTTTTTTTTTGGCCTTCATCGGTGGGTCTAACAGATGCTGCCTGTCCGCATGTTCCTCCTCTCGTGCCAGAAATATCAGGCTGGGAATTAGGAGAGGAGATCTATAATTTAACGCAGCAAGTGACAGTTCATATGCCGCAGAGCAGCGAAGAGCCACAATAGAAGTGCATCTCAGTGTTGGAGATCCAGGCTCGCCTCAAGCCATCGCCTCCTCTCTTAAAGCAGAGGAGGAGCGAGGAAGAAATAGGGGAAGAAAGCACACACACACACACACACACACACACACACACCCTGTACTTCACTCTCTACCGGGGAGCAGAAAGAAGAACCTCCAGCGTGGCATAATGACTTTGCAGGGAAACAATAAGAAATAAATACCTTGGAGCTCCTCTATTAGTCGACACTTAAACACTTTTTTTCTCCCCCCTCCTTCCCCTCCCTCCGTCCCTCCCTCCTCCTTCTTCTTCTTCTCCTCCTTCTCTCTCTCTTTTCCCCGACTCTCTCTCGCTCTTAATGAGCCTCTTGTTGGAGAGGTAACTAGGGCCGCCGCTCTGCTCCGCGGCGCTCACGATGAGGAGACTGTTCGCTGTAATCACACAGAGGCTTGAGATGGAGGGAGCCCGGATTAGCTACTTTACCATGTGAGGAGTGTTTAACATGGCACCCGACACCGTGCTCCTTCCTGTCTTCGCTAGACAAACACTCGCCGTCATTAATTTCATTTGCTTATCACAATCACTCCCCTCCTCTTGTCTCTTTTTTTTTTTCTCTCCAACACTCCCGTCATCCCTCCGAAAAAAAAAAAAAAAAACGTTAATTTGGACCCTTCCTGCTTTTTCGATTCAGGCGTCAGTGCAAATTATTGCTGCCCGCTGCTAAGAATTACTAGGTAAGGAAGCTAAATGAAGATGAAGAATTGGAAAATGTTTCCAGTTGGAAGAATGTTGATTACCAGGGCCGGGGTCCTGGAGGATTCCCCACTATTTATCCTCATATTTTGGGCTGCCTCTCCCTTCCCGCTCCCTTCCATGTTCCTCCTGGGGCCTTGGAGAAGCAGCTTGCACTCAGCGCTGCCAAAAGAATTTATTAGAGCAAATGGTATCGTAAGCCCTATGGAAGGCATACCTTATGTGAAGATTTAAAAGATATTAGGAGGATTGCGCAGGCAGGAACCCAGGTGTGCCTGGTAATAGCCATTGTCTTGAGTGTGTGTGTGCACGTGTGTGCGTGTGTGTGTGTGTGTGTGTGTTTACACGTGGCTCAGTGTGTTTGTAAAGCTTCTGCCTGGGAAGACAAGAGGAGGAGCACACTGCACCCAAGACACCAGAGCAGACTCATTCTGGTGTGTACAAACTAGGCGGCAACCTCCGGTTCTGGAAAACAGAGGCAGATGCTGAAGTGTCTTGCACCTGTATTCTCTCTAATGACCACCAGGGGGGCGACTCCTCTGGTTGTATAGAAGTCTATGAGAAAATAACTCTACTTCTCTCTTGATTTATCACCCCAGTAAACATCTTAAATATGAGTTTATGGTCTCAATCTCTACTTTGAAGTATTCTTCAATACAGTATGATGTTTATTTAGTAAATTATGGTCACATTTAGTGTAAAAATAGACGCAGAGCAGAATGTGCTTCAGGGCGTGGCTGTGATAAAAGGTTTCTCGGAGTTTGTCTCACAGCTTTAACCCTTTCACGGTGTGTTCTCCGTCTAAAAGTGTTATAATAGTGTATATAACGTTAGGTTGTACTTAGCGCCACCCTCTCTTGTCACTTCTGCTTCCAAAAAAACAAGATGGCGACGGCCAAAACCCAACCTGGCGAACGAAGGCCAAAAATGCCAAACGGCAATGGGTGACGTCATGGTGACTCCGCCCACTTCTTATTCATTCTGTGGAGCACACAGCACATAGGGTCCTGTATCTCTGGGAGGTCGCTCAGCACTCTATATCCAAGCTGCTGTGTTCACTCTGCAAGCCAGACCTGGTTCAGACGGGTGGGGTTCATCATGCCAGGCCTGTTGTGATAGGTTCAGGTTCAGGTTCAGGATAAGGTAAGCCTATCAGCTGCCGGTCACAGAGAAGGAAGTGAACGATTATGTTCAAGCCGATTGTTCTGGATTCCTGTTGTGGACGATGTACGAATTTTGTCCTCATTTTGTCCTCATTTTGTCCTCATTTGCTAACAACCGTCACTTCTGATGAGCTTTAGGAGGGGAAACTTTTTTTATGGAATATTTTAACTGTCGAGCTTCATTTGGAAGACAGTATTCTGTTTTGTGTTCGAGTAGGGAAATATTCGTCAGACAAAAATAACTTCTTACAGTATTTTTGGGGGCTACTTGTACGTGCAGCTCACCCTTTTCTTTGTCTTCAGCGTTAGTTTTTAACACGTTTCCGATGATTTGGACACAATTGATGGAAATTATTCTATTAAATGTTAATTTGTTTCAGCAAATTAAAAATGTGTTCTCAGATAAAAGACAAACTACACTGTACTGTATGTCCGTAGGAAAATCAATTTTTTTTTTTGGTCTCAAAAAGCTAAACTTGTAATCATTTCAGGCTTCCGTACCGGCTGGAACTGTTTTGGTGCTTAAAATGCGTATTAAGTGTAGTATGGTAGCAACACCTTATCCACATTATGCAGCTCAATTATTCCATGAGCAACACCTGCAAAACAAATTTGGCATTCAAATTTGCTAAGGATGATCAAACAACGCCGAAACACTGTCATTATTTCTCCCTCACATACGGCATGAAGGGGAGGAGAAAAAAAAAAAAGAGAGAGAGACTAGCTTTTTTTTTTTTTCTGGATGCACTGAATTAACTATTCAGCTGGAAGCAAACTTCATTTTATAGGTTTCATTCACCTCATTTCCCAAAGTGTATTTAACTGCCATTGCAAAAACAACAACATAAATTGATTTGGATCCACAAAATCTCACCTGCTGGAAAAAAAAAACAACAAGAAAAATCACTCCGAATACACTCTGAAGGAACTTTTGGGGATTTATTCATCAATTACTCACTTTCGATAACTTTTACACTTAAGTTCCCACTACAGCAGCATTTTTTTTTGTGTGTGTCGTACAAGAAGCTCTCTCTGTTTAACCCAGAAGTTGACTCCTGTGAAAATATAGCAACAGCACCCGGCCCTGCTGCAGTAAGCTAGCCTTGCACTCTGACGCGAGATAAGGAGAAATCAGGGCTAATGAATTGCGCTACCGCGGATATAATTCTGTAATAGCTATAATCAGGCCGTTCCGAGCACATGAATATACATGGCCGGCATCAGCTGCAATCCTGTTGGTGGTCAATATTCTTGAAGCTTTGCCAGTCAGGGAATATTCCTGCTTCTCTGCTCTGCCTTAATGTTATCAGGTAACACACACTGGCATTAAATCCCACCACAAAATAAAAGCCTCTTTTTGGAAGCCTTCACAGCAGACAATGCAGCTCTCACCAAAAGCCCTTTAAGTGTTCGTGTTTTAATGTCATTACGGCACCACGAAGCAGCACACAGACCGGGCGGGAGGAGGAAAGCACAAAAAAAAAAAAAAAAAAAAAAAAAAAAAGAAGAGCTGCAGCTTGAAAAGAGAAACCCTACACAAGACCTCAAGGTACATTTGCTCTGAGCGGAGACAAAAAGACTCCAGCAATGGCAAAAACAAACAGGACGGGTTTATTACGTTTACGCGGTGAATAGTGGAACAACGGCCTAGGCAGTCCTCGCTGACAGCTTCTAAAGCCGCAGATTTGTGCCCATTAGTCACACATTTTAGCAAGAAGGTGGTTTCTAAAGTGCATTGATGGGGATTACAGTTCTATCCTTTCCTGTCTTTCTTTCAGCACCGAAACATGCGGCTGATTCCTGAGATGCCAGGAGGTTTCCGCAAAGAAAAGAGTGGGGGAACTATTGTATTTGTTTTCTAAAATGGCAATCCATAGGGTATTAAGGGGCTTAATCTGCGATTAATATTTTAATGAACAAAATAAGCAGCCGATTCTGAAGTTTTTACACCGTCCCACACCACATTATTTATGTGCTGTCTGGGAGAGTCGGGGAAGAAAGAGGCACATGAATGCGAAACACGTTCAGTCGAGATTACATGGTGGCACTTGGGTGCGATTACACCACGAGGGATTTGAATAATCTTAGTTTATTGAGTTTGATGATATTTTGTAATCGTAGATTAGTTTTAACAGGGACATTCTTAACCATGCTCTCCAAAGCTAGGATTAAGACAGATAGGAGTTTGTGTTAGAGAATCCAAAATCAGTATTTCAGGCCCTATCAGTCCCTTTGCACCCAAAAGATTTCTTCGGTTTGGCTGAGTTTGTATTTTTTATTTTTGGTCTTAATTCTTCAAGGGGAAAGTTGTCCAATGTTCAGTGACTCGCCGCTTCACTCTCTCACAGTTCAGACGCACACCTGCAGGAAGCCGCTCCGTTAAACACGACACTGATCTGTAAATTGTCGTAGAGAATCTGGATTGGTTGAAGTGATTAAATGGACTCCCGACACTCATCCAATCACAAATGAGCTTATTTAACTTCTCGGCTATCGGAGGTGGAAAGTACATTTGTAATTTTGATGTGCTTCTACATTTCAGTAGAAAATATTGTACTTCTAAGTCCTCGGCATTCGATTAACAGCTGTAGTTACTTAACATTTTACAAACAAACATATATGATCAGTTTATAAAACATGATGCATTACTACCCAACAGTAATATGCTTAAAATTAGCTGCATCTCCAAAAACTACCACCCTGAAGTACTGCGTATATATATTAATACATCAATATAATGATACACCACTTTTGATGCTTTAAGTAGAATTTGTTGCTATTACTCCTATTCTGTTGCGTGCACCTTTGAATACAGCGCTTGTAGGGTTGGGCAATTTATCAATGTAATATTAATATTGTGGTATGTTTATAACAAGACGATATCAAGTGTTGTCCTTTTCTGGTTTTAAAGGCAACATTCTAGTAAAGTGATGTCATTTTCTGAATTAAACAGATTATTATTGCCTTTACTCACGTGTTAATGGTTATTTGTTAAAAAATATCTGTAAATAGTTTGTAATATCAATATCAATATTGTCTTAATATCGACATTGAGGTATTGAAATTGTAATAGAGTATTTTTTTATTGTATTGTTTCTTTCACTTAAGTAAACAAGTTGAATACTTCTTCTTCCACTTACTGTCAGCTTCTGCAACCTGCATGAATCCATTTTTTTAAAAAAAGAGAAGAAAACGTGCCTATGAACAAAAGCAGGATGTTGCAAAGTCAAAAGATAAATGCATGAACTTTAAAAAGTGGAATCAGCTTTTTTCACCTGCAGATATCAATTTAGAAATCATAAAGTGTCCTTTATTGGTGAAGAAGAAGAAGAACACTCGAGCCCTTTATTCTGCGTACTTGGACGTCTTTTTTTTTTTCTTCTTTTTTTTTTTACAAAACTTGAATAATCTATATATAAAAAGAGAGGGAAAAAACCCATCTCAAGTGGGGTCTTGCGAGTCTCAGATCTACTCCCATGACCTCGCCCACTGCTGGTCGTTCCAAAGCAGAGCGAGGAGAAAAAATAAAAAAAAACATTAGATAACCATCAGTGTCTCCAATATCTTTCCTCAAAGAGGCTGAAGGCCCACATTGCCTATAATTGGATTTGATTTGCACTCCCAGCATCAGTTAGGGAGATTAAGGGCAAGCACAAAAATCCCCACGATTCCTTTTCATCCAGATGACAAGCAAGGCCTAACGGATCCTGAAAGGAATATTTGTGACGGAAACCTCCGCGTCTCCTCGCGCAGAGGCTGCTGGAAATGTCAGTCCCGAGGAACAATGGGGACGTAATAAGGACGTCGATTTTTATGGGGCGTCTAAAGAATTCGTCGTCGTCGTCGTTGTTGTTGTTGTTGGTTTTTTACTGCATTAAAGTGGGAGGGGAAAGTGGCGCTCGGTACCTGGATGATCGAGATGCAGGTGACAAAAAAAACTGGAGCTCCTCAACTTAAAAACTTTCAACAGGCTGGAACAATGGTTTACTCGGTACAAAACGCCAACTGAAGATAGTTAAAAAGTTGTACTGTGCAGTTTATAGAGATATATAGAAACCCTGCCAACAAAGGCTCTCAATAAAACGGCTCTCAGTCAGAATAATACAAGACTTAACTTATTTTTCTTCCTCTTCATCGCCTGTGGGGAGAGGGAGGTTCTGTTCTGGCCTGATAAGTCATCTATTTGAATGGATTGTCATTCTCCCAGGTATGTAAATAAAAAAACAACCCATATTCCTCTCCCCTTTATTCCACTCTTTTGACGACGAGCAATGCTTACACTAGATTAAATCACCATCAATAGACTTCCCCACGCTCGGGTGTCGTATTCACTCTACCCCATGCCAAAAGACTAATATTAGTATCTCCAGAAAATAATCTCTCTTTATTTCGCAAGTTCCCCACTGAAGCGTTCACATTCGCATTTATCAGAGGATTTAAATGCGGATGAAATAGTATATAAGCTGGATCCCCTCAGGAGAGGTTCTCATTCTCTTGTATTCTTTCAGATGGGGAGAGAAGAAGAGAGGGAGCACGCTGCACCTTGGCGGAGAAAAGGGAGGAGGAGGATGCAGAAGAGGAGGAGGAATTAATTTTTCCCCTCTGGGAGAAACACATGCTGGATCTCAAGAGTTGGAGGGAATCTTCCCATCTTGCTCTGATTGGCATTAAGAGGGTAGTAGAGGGGGGATGAGAGGGAAAGAGATGCGATGGTTGTTACTAATGATTTATTGTCTGAAATGTGAACGGTGTTTTTCTGGGTGCTTGTCGTTCAAAACGTTCAGTAAATAGTCTTTTTCAGTGATAGATAGATTTTCGGTGTGTTTTGTGGCTTCGTGTCTGGGAGCTTCTCTAAAGCTTGAGTAGGTCGTGTTATCGGGCAGGTACGACGCAAACATTTGGGACATTTAATGAGCAATGACTAAAACTTAGAACCAGGTTTTGTATGACCAGGACTACATGAGGCTGAAAATAACGATGATTTGCATTACTGACTGACCTGCAGGAGCTTTTCTCAGTTAACAGATGTCTAAAATGTCAGAATAAAAAAAGAAAAGCAAAGTAATAACTTCTTCTTCTGCAAATCCTCAGAAATTCGAAGCTGCAACTGTTTTTAATTTTTGCTAGAAAATGAATAAATGATGATCAAAATAGTTGACGATTAATACTCAATGTCAATCGACTTACGGACCATATAGTACTGAACTAAAACAATAGACTTAATTTAATACCTTATCTGAGAAGATTTAATCTTAATCTGTGACATATTTAAACAAATAGTCAATTTGCAAAGACTCTTTATTTAGTTCACGAAGGTTTGTTTGTTTGTCTGAACCCTCAGCAGATCTCCGTCAGGTGTGTCTCCCACTCCCCTCACAGTCAAGATGGCGGCGAAGATAACGAACAAGGGAATTTATTCATCTCATATCGAGCCTATACCTTTAATGGATCATAACAGAAATAGTGCAGAGGCTCCGGTTGAAAATGAGACCCAAAAATGAGAACAAAAAGCTGAATGCCAGGAATGCCTTTTGCTACTTAAGCAGTTGATGATCACTGGCATGATACGGCCAGGTCAAGAGGCGCGAGGAGTCAGAGGTCAATAACGGTATAAAACAATATAAAATAGGGTTTTTCAAGATTTATGAATCTCTGCAACCACAAGAGGTCCTTAAAGATACAGTCATACATGACCACAGAAAACATCATGCTGATGGATCCAGTAGTATGCAAGATAAGATGCGGAGAGACAGACACACACACACACACACACACACACACACACACACACTCGTAACAAAGCACGTCACCAGACAAGATTGGACTATGTTGGATTATTCTGCAAAACGCCAGATTACGTTCAATCACAGTATTTTTGCACGTTGCAACTACAGAATAGTGAGAAAAAGATCGTAGTTATGGCTTTCGAGCTACGGTTAGGGTTAGGCAACAGAAACATTTGGAAATAGAAGTGATTACATTTTTTAAAAAAGAAGCAAGAATTAATTGCTGATCTTCCAAGTGGATTTAAAATCTCCTGCATCAAACAAAGTTTTGCTAAACTCCCGACCACCAACCGAACCTCCACACTCGCACCACTTGAATGCGGCACTACTTTGTGCATTAACACAGATCGTGGGTCATAAATCATGAGTTGCAGAAATGTATAATATGGATGTAATTTCCGAAGGATCCTGGGCTGAAATTGTGTCTATTCTGTTCTTTACGTTATTTTGACTCAGAAACTGTGGCGACAAAGACAAAAAACCCTCACCAGCTTCTGTCCTGAGAACTTTGCTCATATTGTGTTTACTGTGAGACACGAACAACGAACCTTTTCTGAACGTTAAACTCTCGGGTCTCTGTAGTGGGTATTTCACCAGGAAACTCACTCTAAGGTGCATAAGAAGTGACTCCCATAACGAATAACACCAGCTGATTGAATGGGCCTTATCGCCACCATTTTGATGAGCAACTTTAGGTTTAGGCAACAAAACCTCTTTGGTTTGGGAAAAGATTGCAGTTTGTGTTCAAATAAGTTACATAACGTGGTGTGAGTGAAGTATGTAAAAACAGTGCAGTGAAATAAGTCCACATCAACTTTTTGCGTGACATTGAGCGTCCTGCGTTTGTTTGATCCATCCATGTCGCGTAATTATGAAACTAACACGGCAAAACCTGCCCTGCCTGGCAGGTTGAGGCCCCTGAGGATTGGTTAGGGTTAGGCACTGACCTCGAGTAGGTAGGGCCAGGGCATTGGACCCGAACAAATCAAGTTACCGGTACCTCAGCGAGCGTGGAGGCCTGGCCAATCCTAGCTCTCGAATGCTGCACAGGGCGGGTCTTATTAACACATCCCTGTTGCTCTTTGTCACCCGACTTCCTCCTTTCCTCCTCTCATGATTAACACTAGAGGCCAACATCGTCTTCTTGTATTTGTATTGGTGATGTGAATAGATGACAGCAGCCTCCTCAACCTACCAGTTGGTGTCGCAGCCCCCTTCGAACCCAAATCTATGAGGCTGATTAACGGCTGATAACGCCCATTCAATCTGCCGCTAATGAACGAAACAGGTGCATATTTTTTATCAGAAGTGGAAAAACTGGCTTTGAATGAAGCACCTGCAAGACTTAAAATAAAATCTTCGAAGGTAAAAGACAGCATGAGCCCCGCCCACTGTGTTTTGATTGACAGGTAAAGTTTTTAAAGTGCAGCAGCGAGATGCCACACCAGAGATTGAGTAAAAATAAAAACAAGACTCTCACAGATTACCACTTTAATATTTGATAGCGCGTGTGGGCTTCCTACCACTTAGTATAATTAAATCAGTCGAGACCTCACTTATAAAGACTGAATTTGGACGCCATTTACGTCGTGTTGGGTTTCATTCACTCAAACAAGTGGGACGGTTGGTTTCATCGCGACAGGCGGAGGGAGAAAAAAAAAAAAAAAAGAGAAAAGTCACATCTGATTTTTTCTTTGATGCATTTACACAACAGACGCACAGATAATGCAGTTAATGGCCAGACGTCTAGCCAGAGACTGTCCTCTGTGTGTTGACGGGTAGACAGAAGGCTGAGGAGCTGCACACAGATCAACCCATATTGACTCAATCTATTGACAAATGAATTTGGGGGCAAAGTCCTTCTGCGAGTTGTTGATTTAGGTGTCACAGTTCACTCCCGTTAGTGCCAACACTCACAACACATATCTCTGCCTTGATCTGACAGCAAGCTGTGAGTTAAAAACATCCTTTTATTAAAGCATAATATATCAGAATTTTACAGCATTATCATAATGCGGCACGTTTTCCGTAGCTCTGCTCATTAAAAGAGAGCGGTAAACTGCGAAGAGAAGCCTGCAAATATGAAGCATATCATAGTGAGCCATTAAAGATTCTGAAATAATGTCTGTGAATTCAAAATTGAAATGAAATGAATGCAACACAAAGTTGGTTTTCTGCAATATTATAGTCTACCGACTACATTAAAAAGCAATTAAAACTAACTATTGCATTACAAGTGGATGAATTAACTTTCAGCACATTGAAATGCATGATTTCTCTATAAGCATGGTGTAGATGAAACTCTTCATTAAGCATTAAGAAATAATAAAGAAAATTAGTCTGTACTATGAGCCTTTAAAATGTTCATTATTAGCTGTATTTGCTTTAATGAGCTGTCTCAGTTAAAAAAAAAAAAAAAAAAAAAAAAAGCAGAGAGAAAAATCTGCAGTAGACTTTAACGCCTTGATAACTTGATCAAGTTTCCAAGTTCATATTGGGCGGAGGAGAGGGGGGAGGGGGCAGGGGGGGGGAGGGGGGAGTAGAGAGTTAATGAAATCTTCGCGAGAGATCAGCCGATTTCATTTCAGCAACTTCTCGCCTTTATACAAAGATGCAGCAGGTGTTGGCTCCCGAGAAGAATTTTTGGGTAAATATTGATCCTGTAAATATGTGTGCTGTTCACCCCCTCCCCGTATCTCCCCTCCCTCTCCCTTCCTCTCGGAGACACACACACACACACACACACACACACACACACGCACCCTCCCTGCAGCCAACATGGGAGCTAGTTAAGTGAGGTATCATCTTCGGTCCGCAGCGAGCCCGCCTGTCTCCCACAAGGCCATTGTGGGTAGGGTACAACTGTTGCGAGTGGGTGGCACATCTGTTCCCCGAGACAGGCGAGGCCCCCCGGGGTCATCACGCGCCTCGGCTAGCGTTTCACACGCGTGCACTAATAACCACTCTGGTATCTCTGCTTAGCTGGAGACAAAGGGGCCTTGACGGATGCCACTCGCCTTCAGATCTGAGCCCCGACAATTCTAATAGAAAGAGCATTAAGTATCATGTTTACCTTACTCTCATCCTTCGATCCATCTGCCGCACCGTTCACACTTAACAGGTTAAGTGTATTCAAGATATACACGTCTGAAATGGAATAAATTTGCAGTCAGTGGCGCAGGTTCCCGATTGAAGCACCATATGTACAGTGCTGCTGTATGCTATAGTTGCCAGGTTTCAGAGGCATGGGCGTCTGTGGAAATATACAAAGACACAATGAGGACAGTTTCTGGATTAAAACTGTATCACTGTCTAAGCTTACCCCGCGAACTTTACTCTAAGAATATTCAGAATCACAACTGTACAGCTTTTGTCAAAGTCAGGAGCACTCCCTCCTACAAACGCCGTGGATATTCGCGCCCCCGCACCAAACTAAAAAAAGTTTAAATCCAACTCCAGCTCAGAAAGAGAGCGCGCGTGTTCGTGGTTGTAATGCGTGCGCTACGGATAAAAGAGCCGCGGGGAGGGATAAGGGTGGGACAGAGATGGAGGGAGAGAGAGAGAGAGAGAGAGAGAGAGAGAGAGGCAGGTGAGTTTGTGTTTGTGTCCACGGGGCTGGTTCACCAGCTCACCGGGAGCACCGATGGCTCCGGTAGTAGAGGGCGAGCAGAGAGCGTGGAGGATGAAAGATGGGGCCTAATCCTCCACATGTGGCGTCTTTCCCCCCCCCCCCGCCCCTCGCTTTTTTTTTTTTTTTTTTTTTTTTTTTTAAAGGAAAGCCAACTGGAGCCGTTCTTTGGACTCCAGGCCAGGGGCTCCAGGAAAGCATTGCCTCCAGCCAAAGCACATAGTGTGAAATGAGAAGCTAAAGCTTGAATGTGCTTTTGTTTATCAGAAAACTGCACTCTAAGTGGGATTGGCAGTGGAGGGGCCCAAACTCCATAAGTCATATAGACTGGCTCGGGCCGAAGTGGGGATGGCACGGCGAGGTTTCAGGCTTGAGCGGCCCAGGAAAGGCTGCTCGTCAGTCAGCCACTTGGCAGCCTCCCCCCCCCCCTTCCTACCTCCCCCTCTTCATTGCCCCGCTCCTATAATCTTGGTTCCAACACAAAGAGGGGGATCAAAGAGGTCAATCTAAAGTAGGAAAATATGGTCCCGAGTTGAGGCAAAGAGACATTTTGATACCGGTGTGGTTGGAGCAGCGCAAAGGGACGTCAAAACCTAAGCTCGGGGAATTGGGGACGAAGATTTGTCAGTGAGAAGAGGCCAGCGGGGTGCCAGAGACCGATACATTTTTTGAGATGGATTGCATGAGGAGATCCATGACCACGAGGCGCTTGGCTCCAGAGAGGCACAAAGATAACTTCAAAGTAGGCAGAAAGTTATGGACTGGTTATGATGGGCTCAGAGCTTTGGATGAATCTGAGGACGAAGTGGAGGATTCAGCAGGGACAAGCAGTGTTTAGGGAAATCTGACTCCCACCGATTAACTCCTGAGTCCATTTGTGGGGACGTTGAACTTCTGCAATTCATTTTAAAGAATTTGAAAAAGAGTTTTGCCTCTGAATTTATTCACACAAAACTCCGAAGCGTCGACCTGCAGGACGCACATGTCCTACGTGACTCCAGAGGACAAACGTAAACTGTTACAGAGTCAAAGCAGAAGGAAACTTCACATTGCTGCCAATTGTTGTTGGAAAAGTAAAAAAAAAAAAAAGTAATGTGTAAAATAAATATCAATTTTCCAAAAGTGTGTCAACTTCCAGCAGATGTTGACAGACGACCACAAACACAAAGTTGTTTTTACAACCGGGTGGCCTTTAATGTTCACGATCTTCCAGTTACTAGCAAACGTGTTGCCAGGAGGCAACACTCAGACATTTATGTGATTCTTCAGTCAAACAACGATCTTTTGAACCTTTTATACTTAAAGAAAACATTTCCTGATGTTCTTAACGGAGCTCCGAACTGAGCTCCACTGGTCTCTAAATTCCCCCCCCCCCCCACCATGCACCAAAATTAAATTAAATTTCCGCAGTGACGAAGGATCGCACGAAGAAGTGAAGACCTGAACTCATTGGCACCGTGATGGTGCAGCAGACGGGTAGCACGAGGAGTTCAGAGGGCAGATGGGTGAGTGCAAACTCTGGTTCAAATCCAAAGTGTGATGAAACGTAAAATTAAGTAAAGTTTTCATGTTTGACGTGACCGAAACCTCCCAAGTAGATTATAGCTGAAAGAACTGAAGCAATGCAAAAAAGTTCTTAAATCAGCGTTTAGAGGTTTTTCTCTTATTGTGTATTTAAATGCTGAATTGAGGTGCGTATTTAAAGACAAATGCAAAAATAACCACAATGTCCCCAGTTTGATTTATGAAGAGCACATGAATAAAATAAAATAAAAAAATAGAAAGAGAGCAATCGTCAGTGAATTGCCGTTGTTTGGAAAACTGTAGTCTTTAAAAAGCAAGATGGCAGTGTAACGACACGCTGCGAGCTGCTGTAGCTGTGTGTGTCCACGCAGCTCTGTGAGTGAAACGCTGAGCGATCGCATGACTGTACACATGTGGACTGGGGGGGGGAGAAGCCAGTTTATGGTATGAAACATCACTATTTATCATGTTAATACATTTGACAATAAATACAAGACATCCATAAAATGTAAAAACAGAATCCCCATCTTGGATTTGAAGAAAACGTTATGCGCAGCCATTAGATCAAATGATGCGGCAATAAAAAAAACATGACCCTCTTTACACCGTGTATTAAAAAGCGGCTTGTAACCAGATTGTGTCGAAGAAATGATTTAACCCGTTTTTTTTATTAACGCCTGGTAATAAAATGTGTCTCCAGTGTCCTCGTCGAGAACTAAAAGAGATCCGAACATCACATCCTCCTCTCACTCGAGAGATTATGAACTTCCGCCTCACGTAGTTGTTGTACGTGGACTGAAAACCTAAGTCCCGCCCCTCGAACGCAGACTGGCCAATCACAGCGTAGCATCAGCCAGATCAGCCCTGGGTCCAATAACTTGGCTCCATAGAATCTCAAGCAATGGTTTAAAAGTTAGTCAATTTAATATTATTCTATTCTATTTGTTGTATATATTGTGCATTTTTATATTTAATATTGCTTTACATGTATGTATAAATGCCGCTGTAGCAAAAAAATGTCCTCTTGCGGGGTTAATAAAGTATCTATCTAAACGTTGTGTAATAGCGATGCTATTGGAGCGGCAATCTTTCAGCATGCTTTCTACTGCGTCTTCCTAAAGAGTTGCATTGCTTGTCGGAGGAATTATGAATTGTTATCCATAAATTATTGCATTTTTGTGTTGCCGTGTGTCTATTTCATGAAACCTTGCCAGGTAAACGCTCAGCCTCATGCCTAACAACGCTCCCCCCTCCCCGTTCTAACGTCGCTGTCACCTGCAGCCTCTCACGGCTTATTGCTCCAATATCTTCTCGGCCTTAGCGCTCCATTGTTGTCCCAGAACTGATAACATACACCGGTGAGACACAGTGCTGCGCTGGGTCACACGTTTCTTCATTACTATGAGCACTGCAGTTTCTTTTCAAGTCAATCCCACATCCGGTTGCCATAAATCTTCACTAGATCAACAAATGTGTATTTATCCACAGCTGAAAATAGTTCCCCTTCAAATGCACTCGTTCCTCCTGTTTGAGTAATGTTTGCTAATAACTGCAGTGCACAGCAGTTTTGTGAAAATATTTTTGCTTTTATTTTAGTTCAAGTTAAGTAAACCCCCCCCCAAAAAAAGAAGCATTTTCAGAGGGAACCCAGTGGGCTTGGGGCCTGAGATCCACAGACAGGTTGGGGAATGGACAAGCACATTGTTGATTTTTGTTGTTTTTAAATGGGACAACAACTAAATATAGATCGTCACCAGCCTTATCCAGCCACATTATATTTTTGCGAGAGAGAAAGTGAAAAAAATAATCTATGTCCACAAAATGTAATCTGTATTTAAGCTTCGGGTGCTTCTTTAACAGAAGCCTGTGTTGTATTTTTCGACTAATCAGGGGTTAAATATGCCATTCAAGCACTAGCGTTCACTCTGTAGTTGCTTTTTAAATAAAGAATTAAGGTTGTTACTGACTTTCTAAATCAATCCGGGGATTTTAAAAAGGCAAACATCCAATCTCAACAAATCGGCTTCAACAGACTGTGCTGTGAAACCATTCTCATTGATATCCAATACACTTGAGGGCCGAGATACTTTGCGGCTGGTCCTGTTAAACAACACAGCAACACAAAGCCAGCACATCATCGCAGTGCATTTACTCCAACAGACACAAAGAGCAGGCGCTTTTCAAAGGGCCCATTGTGGAGCCCAGTGAAATTATTCAATTAGTGAATTTAGCACCTGATCTGGTTAGCCAGTAGCCCCGAGGACGCTACAGCTGCATGAGAGAGAGAGAGAGAGAGAGAGAGAGAGAGAGAGGGAGACATAAAAAAAGAGGTGGGGGGGCTGGACAGACCAGACGGTGTAATATTCATTACCTCCCACTCCCCCCCTCTGTTTTATAGCAGCAAAATTACCCAGTATTCATATCGCACACTGTAAAATATTGTTTTTCATAACACACGTCACTCGCTCTTTACAGTGCAAGACACTGTCACAAATGATTGGCGCCCATGCATTTTGTACAGCCGATTGTAGATTTTGTCATTTGCAGGTTACAGTCAGCCTGATGTTGTCACATGTACGACATGACACTGTGTTTTTTGTTTTTTTTTTTAAATACAGCGGATGTACGTGGACACGTCGTGATGGGAAAAGCTTTCAAACATTGAGGTCCTGCAGATGGTTTTACATCTCATCATGTCACCGTCTCACTTAAAGAAACAGTCAACGTTGCAGGGGCAGGCTGGTGCGCGAGCATGTAGCACGGCGAGCATGTAGCACGGCGAGCATGTAGCACGGCGAGCATGTAGCACGGCGAGCCTGCACGCGGGAGTTTGTGTCCCCGTTAAAAAAAAGAAAAATTAGCATTTTTGTGAACCATGATCTTTCCCTGACATTAACCGTGTTGTAGTTGCCATGCACAGATAACTAAGAAGAAAGTGAGAATTTAAAAACAGTATTGACCAAAAAAAACTAAAAACATAATTGTAAATGCATGTAATCCAAGGTTTTCCAGACTTTTGGTTGCAAAGTTTAAACATGTGGTTAACATTATAAATCTGAACAAAACTAAGCAAAGATTCAATAAAATGACTTGGTGAGGTTTAGTAAAGGTTCGTGGTTGGGTTGCTTTTCTTTGACCCGTCCCTCCACCCCGACGTCGGCGTCGCGTATTTGTTATACGACAAAAACATCTGGGAGACAATAAGTTTCTCTCGAAACGTAACGGACAATTCAGTTCCACTGTGTGGGAATGTGTTTATGTAGGAGACCAAGGTGTGTCGCAAACAATGTTTCTTTTTTTTTTTTTCAATTAAGTTAATAATCTGCACCTTCAACTGACATCAGCAAGGATGCTAGCAATGCTAATCCAGCTATGTGTTAACCAATAGAGTGTTAGTGGTTACTTTCTTTTTCCGACTATGATATTTGAGTACATTTGTATTTGAATTTTTTGTGCTGATGATTTCAGATCTTGCAGTAACTCTTCGTCAGCCCATCACTGTGAACGCTCACAAGTCTCCACCAACCTGAGTCAGCACGGTGAAAAATATTTTTGTTTACATTTAAGCTTTTTCTCTTTTTTTTTTCTTTGTGATTCAGAATAATACAATAATCAACATGATGATCACATGATGATGCTCAATACGAAATTCTGAGCACATCTTTGATTCAGGGATTGCCTCCACTTGGCTCTCAACATGGCAACTGCTGAGCCGTTAGCTTGCTGCTAACGGCGCTAACGGTGCAAACTATGGCGCTAACAGTGCTAAAAGAGTTAACAGTGTTGACCTGAGGTGGAACCAGAGGGTCATGTGACGCTTCTGCCACGATGCTGTCGGTCGAATCGGCGTTTTAATTTAAAAATGTTTTACATTGTGTTGAATATTCTAAAGAGGACCTTTAAATCAATGTCCTGATGACACATTTTGTGATTATTATAGTAGAATTATATAAAAATGTTGATTACATTTGTTAGAAAGTGACATTTCTTTTTTATTCTGGTTTCGGCAAAACAATTTTAGTCAAATTTAAAATAATTTTTGGTGTGTTTTATTCTGCAAATCACCAAAATCAGTACTCGGATAAATAAATCAGATGTGAAATTAAATAAATAAAAAAAACATCAAATTTACTGGTAGAGCTTGAACTTTTATTTAACACCAGTGAATTTCAACACTTCATCAGAAACCAAACACGCAGGTTCAGATTCTGTGTTCACTTCTTGACGTCTTCGTAATTACGCACGGATTACAAACATGGAAACGTGCTCAAAATATTTACATAAATTATGTTCAGCCGTCAATATGCCCGAGTCTTGTTTTTTTCCCCAAAAAGTGGCATTATTCATTTAAAAACGAAGGCGATAAGGCTTTAAACGGCCTGGCCCTAATTCATGGCCAGTCTACCTCCAACACCTCGAGGTTGTTGACAGACGGTTATCGTAGATCCAAGGCAAATCAAAAGTGCTGTAACCTCACCAGCCATCTGGATCTTGGAAGCTCTGTTTCAGTTTTCAGAAAGGACTGCTTCGACCAAAAAAAACAACAAAAAAAGAAAGAAATTGAGCCTGATGAAGCCAGATGGCTCACAAGGTTAGAGTTGTTCAACACACAGCCTTTTAAAGGAGTAGCAGTGGCTATGTGAACATTGCATTACTGTATGTATACTGTACATACAGAGAGCTCTGAGCATTTAATCAAAATGAATCTAATAAACCGCATTACCAAAGTGGAGAAAAATGGGGCTTTTTTTCTGTATCTGATATGTATGGAAGATTCCTTGATCACTATAATTAGGAGAACTCTAATGAGGCAATTATAGACAACTGATGAAAGCAGTTTGATGAGTTGTACACAAAAAAAAAAAAAGAGTGAATATCTGGAAGAAAAAAAAAAAAGTTTGAATCGACCCGAGTAATTAAAGGCCGTGTAAATACTTACTTCCAAATCAGCTACATAAAATATTAATCATGCAGGTGGTGGCCAAACATCCCCTCGAAGTTGTGGGCAAACTTTAGAATAAAAAGAAGAAACACAGCAGTGTATTAAATCACAAATATGATTTCAGGACGAGCAGAGTGACACACGCAGAAGCCAGTTGTTTCAGTTTCAGTATTTTTTTCTCAGCCGAGTCTGCACACTTCTCGTTGTGTGCAGAGACGCGAGCTTTAATCCTCTCCGAAACGCAGCGACCGAGACGAGAGCTTCGGTAAAAACTGTTTAGGCTCGGATTCCTAATTTACACTTGCAGCAGTGCAGCGAATACTTCCAGTGCTCGGGGCAGATAGCGAGCTGGTAGCTTACTGGTGGAGATCGGCATGAAGGACCGGCACTCAACCCAACACCGTGGTTCGCACCAGCCAACAGCAAGTTTTCACTTTATGGAAGAAAAGAAATCAATCAAGAATCGAATCATTAAAATGATGCACGCTTTATCCCACCTAATACTTATATATTTCATCACAAATAACCTCTTTGCAAACCGTGCTTCTGTACGCCTTGATTTTGTTACAATAAGGAAATCTATCTGCAGAATTATTTGTGTAAATGTTGCATTACTGTTGCATGGACTTTTTGTATATATATATAAATAATGTTTATTATGATGCAACAATATTATAGTTTTGGACTAAATATTATGCCGACTTTATGTTCCCTGTGATGGATTACACAATATTCATAATGTACAGAAATAAATGGAAACCAAAGACTGGAGCGGTGGGCAGAAAACAGTATATTAATACAATCTAAAACTGTATGGGCTGTATTTGAAATGATCAAAAACTATGTTACATGTGTAGTCGCCAATAAAACGCAGTGGAAGACTGAAAATATTCAATATTTTTCTTCTTTCATCGACTAATCCCACAAAAGCCCCAAAACCAACACTATGTTGTCCGTCTCTTAATACTCCGACTTCACCACCTATTTGGCCCCAATTAGTTCCTACTGAAGACATTAATCATTACAATTGGCTATAGATTAATCTACAAAAATGCTGGGTAATTTCCCAAAACAGCTGGTCACTTCAGTTTCTACGAGATGATACTTAAACTTGAGGAAAAAGCTCATTTGTTGGGGACTATTTTCAGCTGCGGAATGATACGCAATGTGAGGTCTTGCGTTGTATGTGTGATTGATTCAAAATGAACTACAGTGTGTGTGTTGTCATTATAATGAAAGTGCATGTCACCCAGTGCAACAGTTTTTACAACGACGGAGCTCGATGGCTTTGGAATCAATTCATTGTTGGCATTGGTCTTTTTATGGGATCTGATGAGAAGAAGAAAAGTATTGAATAGAACAACACTTATCTTAATAATCAGTCTTCTTGAAACATGGAGGGGAAAAACATTTTCTTACATATTTCCAAGAGAAAAAATAAATAAAAAAAATCAACATATCTGCATTTTTTTTTTACCCTAGTGTTTACGAATCCAGCTCAAGGTACTGTACAATATAATTATTTTAAACAATTTTGTCTGAATTGAGAAAAGGCTGAAATATGCTTACTGGACAGACACCTTTTTTTTTTTTTTTTTTTTTTAAAAAACAAACTTGTTTTAAGAAAGAAATGACTTCATGAAGCAGATATGTTTTGACGCACTTCTTGAGTTTCCTCAAAGCTCTTCGTCAGTAACCAACACTGAAACTCTTTCCACAGGCCAGATGAGGACGCAGCACACCCTCCTTTTCTTCTGTCCCCCCCCCCCCCCTCCTACCTCCCCCCCCCTCCCCCGATGGCCGTGATGACAGAGTCACCTGATGCCGATGACGTCGGATGCACTCCGGACGCACGGCCGGTTCAGACCGGTGCCTGTGTGGGCTCGCCGTGCCAGCTCCACGCAGCAGGAGTGTGGCCGAGGAGAAAGGAGGCGGCCCGGGGGCAGACTCTGTGTCAGCTGATAGTGCAGAGGGTGGGCAGGGCCGGGGGGAGGGTGGCATGCCTGGGCGCGAAAAGGCTCGCCAAGACCCACACTCTTTTGGCATTTTGGCAAGGGCAAGCGGCAAAATGAAATGATCCAATTTAAGCTGGTTTAGGAGTGCCGGAGAATATTCAAATATTTATTTTTGCAGGGCATTCGGGGAGGCTGCGCTTGCTCCGCAGATCAGCAAGTTTTTTCCCCGTGTGCAGCGACGGCAGAGCCATCTTGATAGATAGCCTGTTGGCCTCCAGTGGTGGAAAATGGATCTGACGCTGGATCCTGCTGCTCTGCTCTCTCCTCTGCCCTCCTTCCACTTCCCTCCTCTTCACATAATCGCACCAGCGCTCCTCTTTATGTATCGTCTTCTGGCTCCTTTATTTCACTCCAGTATTTCCCTCCATTCTCTCATCTGGACAAAACTTTAAAATCTAATTGAAATCTTAACAAGACCAAACTCCTCATCTAGCTGAGCATAAAAAAAAAATATGTTGTTTTTTGATTCGGCTTTTATAGGCGCAGAGTACTTTGTGTGATGTGTGTGATTCATCAACGACTGCTATGATAATAAAGCCTTTGCTAAATTGTCTCCCGTAAGTAACAAAAAATAATGTCCGGTGCCCATCTATATTTTCTCTCTGAGACTGACATTGACGGCAGGATCTTTCAAATGATTGCTTTTTAATGCCATTATCGTTATTATGGTTATTATTACTGCTAATGAGGGAAATACAGCCCTGGTTTTCCTCAGCATGAATTTCACCATGGAAATAAATGAGTAAAAAAGCCTTTATTGAATTACACTAAAAGCAATCTCAAATAAATGGGCCCTGAATCTGCCTCCATGAGACGATGCTTGCTATGGTGTAATTTCATTGTGCGGGGAACGAGAGCAGCCGGGCCAAAGACACAGACGGACCCCTGATACGGAGGCTTCAGTATCGTCTTGGAAACGATAACATGTACACGTGTCTTTAAAAAAAAAAAAAAAAAAAAAAATGTTGCATCTTGTTTTGCGTGTCACCCGTCCCGCTTTGAAAGATGTCCAACGAAGACGCGAGGTCGTTCATATTCAGTTCACAAATAGAAGCACTCTGACCCTGTGTGCTTTCACACACACCTCTCACAGCATCAGCTCACTGAACTACAATTAGACTTTTAACATTTATTTTAGTGCAGTTTTTAGCATAAACCCCCCCCCCCCCCAAAAAAAAAAAAAAGGGGGGGGGGATTTCTCCAAAAGCTAAATTGGGATCATTGCTCCTCCTTCAGACCGATTTGTGGTTATCAACAAGTTCCATCAGAAGTCACTCTGTGCTCCACATGAGTCTCCTGGGACGTTTATTGTGAGCGTGTCAATAGACTTTGTTGTTGTTTTAGAGATCGTGACCTCCGTCACATAAACCCTCTATTGTGTGCCAGAGCAGACCAGGTCACCGCAAATGGCTCTAAAATAACACGATTGTCGAACCAACATATCGGACTGATAATCGTGTTTTTTTTGGGTTTTTTTTAAGGGGGGTCTCGGTAACAGAGAAAGGAATACTTGATTTACTTGTGATTGCATTGAGTCCTAAAAGTGAAAACAGCTTTCAACTTCATTTTTTTTAGTGCAAATTTCAGGGTTTTTGTTTTCAGAACTATGTGTATTTTTGTTTTCTCTCTTTCTGATTCTGCCTCTGATCTTGAAACAAAGCTTTTTTTTGGTAATTATTCATCTTCAACACACAGAAGAGCATATAGAGTAGCGATAGTCACACCAATTCAAGTACAATTGTGAGTATTACTTACTACAGTTATGCTTGCGCAACATTTCGGAGAGAAATGCAACCATTTTACTGACACTATAATTATTAATAAGTTCCACAATATAACATCTCAATATAAACAAACACCAGATGCATTTCGCAATCTCAACTGTCTGCCACTACAAGCACAAATACACGTGAGCTTCTTGCTGCACACACACACACACACACACACACACACACACACACACACACACACACACACACACGCACACACAGGCACAAACACACCCTGAAATGGACTGATGGAGTCATGCTCCATCATCACAGAGATTCAGTCAAAACCTAATCAGCAGACAAACAGTTACAGCAGGAAAGTCACATCCACTCACAACGTGAAGTCAAGGCGATTAATTGAAATTATCTGGTGGAAACAGAGAAACAGACAGAGGTCACAACGCCGGCTTAAAAATAGTAGAGCACCACTCAAAACGCTCGCGACGAGAGGAGAATTATTTTCCGCTTAGAGGCAGTTAGGCACGTAGGAAATCAACCCATTTACTCTCCGCTGACTTTAAAACCCCGGAGTGCGAATCAATCTACTTATTAATCGACCACGGCTTAGAAATATAAACAGCAGTGAAATTAATATTTACACTAGTGTTGGCATGTCTTATTTAGCCGTGCATTTCAGTCGTCAACA